>CM061136.1:120702765-121190486 GCA_030789695.1 Scilla litardierei
GGGTGGAAACCAAAGTCCTAGGTTTCCTCTTATATCGTTTATCCTTCGTATTCATATTCTGTGACAACCTACCGATCGTTCGGGCTAGCTTACCCATTGGGTGAACCGGTTCCTTTCTGACTACAAGCACACCACACGCCTCCCTGAGTTCGACCCCCAACCCACACTACAACATCGTGCAGTTGCGGTATACATATTTAAATCTGGTATCACCGTTCATATTGCACTTGTATGCTCAAATCTAGGGGACGTCAGCTGGACGTAGATCGTGGGTGCGACCGAACCAGGGTAAATCTGCATGTGCACTCTGTGATTGTTTTTATTTACCTTGCATCTGATTATAACTGCCTGTGATTGCTGAATAATTGCATGAGTTTGCAAAGAATTTTTATTAGACTATTCACCCCCCTCTAGGCTTAGATCCAGATCCAACAAGTGGTATCAAAGCTTGTTAGAGGATCTAGGCTGGATTGACCATGAATACTTTTGATTCTACTTTTGCTGAAGGTCGGTCCATATCACGACCCCCTAAATTTATTGGTGTTGATTATTCTTATTGGAAATCTAGAATGAAAATTTATTTAATGTCTGTTGATTATAAAGTGTGGAATAATGTTGAAAAATGATATAAACCACCCATGAATAAAATTGAAGACAGTGAAATTCTTAAACCTGAAAATAAGTGGGATGATGCTGATTGGAGACTTTATTCTATTAATGGTAAACCTATGAAAGTGCTTATTTGCTCTTTAGAAAAATCTGAATTTTATCGCATCTCACATTGTTTAACTGCACAGGAAATATGGCATACACTGGAGGTGACGCATAAGGAAACGTCACAGGTGAAGGAGTCTAGACTTGCTTTGCTGAGTACAGAGTACGAGATCTTTCGTATGCTTCCATCAGAATCCATCTCAGAGATGTTTGCGAGGTTCACAGACATCGTCTACACATCTAGCTCTCTCGGCAAGCCATAATCTACTCTGGAGAAGGTAAGAAAATATTAAATGCACTGCCAAGCTCATCCCATCCTAAAGTCACTGCCATTCAAGAAGCTAAATATCTATCAAAGATGAGAGTGGAGGACTTGATAGGAAACTTAATGTGTCACGAGCTTGAGCTACAGAGCATCTAATCAAGGGAGAAACCAGAGGCCAAGGATCCAAAACCACTAGCTCTTCAAGCTAAAGAAGATGAGATGAGGAGCTAGCATTAATGGTCAGAAACTTCAGAAGATACATCAAGACTAAGCAAGGGAGAGTAGAAATGGCACTAGGTTTAATCGTTCTAATAACTCTAATTTTTCAAAAAAAAATCTTCTGAACAGACTGCTACCGATAATGTTACAAGTTTTAAATGCAATAAGGAGTGACACTATATGACGCATTGCCCACAAGAGAAGAAAGGAAAAGCTCTAGTGTTAGCGTGGGATAACGATAGCTAAGATGAGATTGAAGAGACTGCTCACACCTCCCTCTGCTTAGTGGGAAAGTACGACGAGGTAAAATCTTGCACCAAATCTGCACTTATGATTACTTTTAGAGAAATGCAAGATGAAATTGAAAGACTAGAATCAACTATAGAAAAACTTGAATCCACTCTAAAGAAGTTAAGAAATTCAAATGGTGAACTACAACAAAGAAATTGTGGCATGTTTAATGAAATAGATGAACTGAAAGAAAAACTTGTTGCATGTAATTCTACCATTAATCAGTTGAAAAATGAAAATTTTAGGTTGCATGAAAAAGCTGACTGCCTCATTTGTACTGCCCTGTTAAAAGAGATTAGCATGTACAAACAAAATTTGATTAAAGGAAAAATGGATGATTTTGAAAAGAAAGCTGAAATTGTGAAAAGGAATGAAGAGGATAATAAGAAAGCTTCCATTAATATATGCACTTTGCTTGTGAACGAAAATGCTCATTTGAAATCTAAAGTCACGAACCTAGAATTGACCATTGAGAAATTTGGTATGGAAAACAATCATTGGATATAATTCTTGGTAGCCAAATATATGGCAATAATAGGCGATGACTAGGATATGGTTTTAAAAATGTTGAAAAGTCAAAATATGGAAAAGTTCACATAGAAACAACAAAAGTTGGAAATATTCATGCAAAGTTCTTTACATGTGGTTACGTTGGTCATACCTCTTACTATTGCAAATATAGGAAGAAGAACATTAAATTCAAGCAAATATGTGTTCCTAAAAATTTGATGACTAACGTGAGTAGACCTTGTTGGATTCCAAGGTCACACATAATATCTTCCGTGTAGGTAAGATGGATGTGGCGAGGAACTATGAATTGGACGTCGCATCCTTTAGTTCCTTATCCAAACGACGACGCGAAGGTATAGTTTCTACTTTGAACTTAATGCATACCTTCATAGCATTTTTGTGTGTGCTTAATTTGTGTTTATTTGTGCGCTAGTTTGTTTGTTTTCTAGCTTGTTTAGCTCTTAATAAAGAAAATTAAAAAAATTAAAAAAATAAAAATAAAAAAATGTTGTTTAATGTATATCTTTTTATGAATCATTTAAGTGGTATTAATGAATAATAATCATATCCATGTAGAAATTGATGTATTATTATTATGGCAACATGTACATGTTTGATTTTCTAAATAGCCATGACATGTTCAATGATTAGAATAATATGATTTCTACACCTACACTTTCACTTACACAAGTAATAAATAACGTAAACTTTAGCGTTGGTGTTATACTCGTCAAGCAATGCCACCCCACATCTAAGAGTCCTCGTAGGCTATGTTTTGGGTGTGGTATCTTGAACTCATTTTTAATGAGATGGAGAAAATCAATCCTAGATGATATCATGTTACATGGAAAATATGGATTAGGTTTGGTTGAATTTCTTGAAAGTTTCTCCTCATGTACTTCAATGTTTAATCATCACACCTACACAATGGTGTAGAAGTCCTTGTTATAATTTTCATTGGAGTTGACTTGCTTTTTATGTGAATGTCTACATGTAAGTGTATGTCGTAATTTATAATGCTAACTATTTTGCATGTGGTATGAATTTGACTTCTTGAATACACTTTTGATGATAACAAACGGTGTAGAAATAATTGAACAGATTTGTGCATTAATGCTTATGAATATATGGATACATGCTTGTATGTGCATATATGAATATTGGTTTAAGGGGGAGCATTATTGAATAATGAATATGTGCTTAATAAATATATGAATATTGGTTCAAGGGGGAGCATGAATATATGGGGAGCATGTTATGCTTGTAATGTTGCACATCATTGTCATACTTGTTGCATATTGCATGCATCCTCCATCATCATACTTCACACACACACACACACACACACACACACACACACACACACACACATGTTACGATGATATTATATGAATCGTTTTTGCTTAAATCTTATCTTGGTTTGTCATCATCAAAGGGGGAGATTGTTGGATACAACGTGTAGTTGGATACAACGATCGATGAATTCGTGTTAAATGATAACAAACGTGTGAACGATTTGATGTGTGCGCTAAGTGTTTTTAGGAGTGGACTCTCGCAAATACTCAAAGAGAGACTAAGTCAAAGTGATGGAGAATTTGCTATTCATTAGCAAAGTGGACTTGGTCAAAGATGGAGATAATGGCTACACATATTGGACTAAGTCAAAGATAGGGAGATAAGGAGGGAATCAATTTAAATCCATATTTGAATTGATTCAAATCTATTGGTGCTTGAATCAAATCCTATTCATATACAAATGAAGACTTGGTCAAAGATGGAGAGATATGGAGAATCTCATGCAAATCAATTGTGATTAAATGTGATCCAATTCTAATCCTAGAGCCATACAAATTCAAAATCCATATCCAATGATGATTGAAGAGATCTTCCATGGTGATTCATTCAAATCCTATTCAAGTTAGGATTCCATCCAATCTCCTTCAACTATGGGATTCTATTGATTCTAATTGATCATGTCCTCTCCTATATAAACACATCGTCCAAAGAGAGATATGTTGAAGAGGACAACCATAGAGATAATTCGGCCAACAAAATTGGTAAAGCAAGAGGCTGCAAGTTTTCATGTTCAATTCACTTCCATGCGCAACATCGCAGTGCACCACCCCCTTGTGCAACTTGCAATCATCCTAGCCTCCATTGTCACAAGTTGCCAAAAACTCGCAAGATCTAAAAGCTCATCTCCTTCCTCCTTGCACAACATACCACAAACAAAACTTCATTGCCAAAAACTCTAATCCAAAGCTAAAAGTTTCCCTAGGCCGCAAGCTCCTCTTCCACATTGCTACAAGCTTCAACTTCCCCCATTGCCTCAAGACTAGTAAGAAGCCCTCCCCTTGCCGCAAGTCCCATTGCCTATACTCTTAGCCGCAATCAAGTAAGGCCATAAGAACTCAATTGCCGCAAGCCTCCATTGTGTACAAGCATCCTTGCCAAAAGTCAAGCCAAGTTCTTCATTGCCGCAAGCTACTAAGAAGGAAGAACTCCATTGCGCAAGTATCCAAAGTCCAATAGCCGTAACCAAGCATCCAACTCTCCAAGAGCCTCTACAATTGCTCAACCAAGAGCTTCAACCCATACCAAGCAGCGACAAAGACTGCTGGCCGAGCACTACTATAGCCGTAAAGTCAGCTGGCCGAGCACTGCTGCACCAGTACCTCTGCAGACTACACCAGTGCTTCACCACTCCCTTGCAGACAGAGTTGCAGCAGCACCACCATAGCATCACAGTTCGTAACTTGAGTTGCAGACGTGAGAGAGACGACTACATCCTGTCAGACGTGATCTGACCTGAGTTGATTGACAGGTAGAACAACGCCTACACAAACTGGGATTTCCTAAACTCTTTATTATTATATTTGTGTAGTAGTGTAGCGATCTTTGTAAGGGAAACTTTACCATATCTGTGATACTTTTGGTGTCTTGTCTGGTAGGTGCTAGACAAGAGAGACTTGACTAGTTGGGGCTAGTCAAGAGAGAGCTTATACTAGGATTGTTATTGTTAGCCCTTTGGTGAGTGCGGTACGGAGAGCCAAGTAAGTGTAGGTGGGTGCTCTAACTACATGTTGTACCAGTAACATTAATAATCTAGTATTTGCTTTCGGAGTTGGACGTAGGTCGTGGGTGCGACTGAACCAGGGTAAATCTGCATGTGCACTCTGTGTTTGTTTTTATTTACCATGCATCTTATTAGAACTGCCTGTGATTGCTGAATAATTGCCTGAGTTTGCAAAGAATTTTTATTAGCCTATTCACCCCCCCCTCTAGGCTTAGATCCAGATCCAACAGACATGTCACTACTTTACTACCTACAGCCACTTTTAGGAAGTTTATACAAAAGATTGGTATGAGGTGCCTAAGGGATCTGAAAGTCTAAGTGCTTGTACAGACCAGTGGGAGTTAAAGGAGAGTTGTACACTATTTTCTTAGGTATGGATTTTTCCCACTGAGTTTTTCATAGCCAAAGGTTTTAATGAGGAAAATCAAATTAACTCAGGATCCTAAAGTATCGACCCATTGTGATACTCTAATGATGCTTAGAATCACGTAGTATTCATAAGCAGAGTTCACACTTATGGCGGGATAAGGGGGAGTGTTATGAATACATTATCTTGATAGATAAGAAATGTGTATTCTATTCAAATATTGTATCCTACATTGTATACACTCTTCCCATCCCCTATAAATAAAGGCATGGGATCTCCCCCAGAAAACACATTCACAACAGTTTCCTGAATTTTCTAGTATATGAGAATTATCAAGTGTCGAGAAGTAACCAATGGTGGACCATCAAGTCGTGGGATGATTAGCTCAATCTGAGATTCAATATGCTTTCAAATCCAAAGTGCTCAACAAAAGAAAAATTATACCCTGGTATGGAGATACTTTTGGGTGATGAAGGATACACATGACATCATCAAGGTGAGACTGACGAGTGTCTTGCAAAAGTTTACTTGACATGTAAATCAAATGGCAGCGATCTGGTCATGTAATGATCAAGTATAGTAAATGATGAACAAGATGATGTTATTACAAGGGTCCGAATATATGTGATCCTAAATTTTGGCAAAGTTTATGTTGTTGCTCCAATGAAAATAAATATGATTTTGGAAACTAACAATCTGCTTCAAATAAGATGTCAATCAAGTGCATACTTTCACGTGCTAGGGATGATCTGCTTGGGTGAAAGTACAACATCAATGCTCAAAAAAATTTGAGAGATCTGAGATTTTTCAAGTTGAATTTTGAAGCCAAAATGATTTTAGAGAAGATGGGACTTTAAAATTATTTCCCACAATTGATGATTTTGTCAACAACATAGTTTGATATGCAGTGAAACCTTATTATAATGTGAAAAGAGAGTAATCAGTATAGGACTACAAGAAACCAAATGTTTTAAGAGAAAAAGTGAATTTTTCAAACAAGTTTGGAAATGCTTGTTTCAAATCATATATGTACTTTTTAAGCCGCAAAGTTGAGTATCACCTTTTATTGAGAAATGTTGTTGTATCTTCATGTGCAATATTTCATGTAAATAAATATTAAAAATGACACCAAATTGATATAAGTCTTAATAGTTAATGAAAGTAATTGCAAGTAAACAAAGAACTGTAAAAAGTTTTGCAATTGGATTACATATTTCATTGTAATCGAGACTTTCAATTTGTTTAGAACCTTTTGCAACTAGACGAGATTTTGTTAAGCTACATAACTCATCGAGCTTGTAAACCCATTTCGAGCCAATGTCATGATTGATTCATACTCACAGATTACTCATAGGTGAGATAAGGGTTGGTTGATGGATATGAATTTCTAGACTATGAGTGTGTTTGGATTGAGAGAAAATGTATGAAAGAAAAGTGAAATGAAAATGAAAAAGAAAGAAAATGAAAATGAAAATGAAATGAGATTCTTTCTCATGTTTGGTTACCAAAGAAAATTTTGAAAAAACTTGAAAGGAAAACAAGGAAATTTCTTCCATTATGTTATTAATTCAAAATGAAAAAAAATTAAGAGCTATTTTTGCTAAATAATTTAAGAGGTGTATTTGCTAACTTTATGAATAATTTGCTTAAAAAATTTAAGAGGTATTTTAGTCTCATAGTAAATTAAAAATTCGTTAGTTTTTCTAAATAATTCAAAAGTTAGCAAATAATTTAGGAATTGTAACGAATAATTATCTAACCATACAAATATCATGATTCATAAATAATTTGATATTAAATCGTACACAAATAATTAAAAAATTATATGAAAACGTTGGAAATAATTTGCAAGCTATTAGAAAAATTCACGCATAATGCGCGAATTTTTCAAGCAAAACGCGAGAATTACACAAATTTTTTGAAAATTCGCGAATTATACGCTAATTTTTTGAACAAGTTCATGAATAAAAATTTATTAAATATTGATGATTTTCAAAAAAATTCCAAATTATTCACATACTATTTTGAAAAATTCGGAAAAATTCGCGAAATTTTGAATAATTTGCGAATTTTGAATAATTCATGTGTACAATTTTGATAATGATTTTTTGAAAAATGCATTCATAATTTTTTTGAAAAAATGAATTATTCATGAATTCATTAAAAATAGCAACTAATTATATTTTTAAAAAACACAAATGCAGGAAATTGAGAAAGTTAGTTTCGCTTTCTTTCCCTCATTTTCCTTGGGTCAAAAGGAGGAAAACTCGAAAGAAAAGTTTTACTATTTATTTTCCACTCTCTTCCTTCATTTTCTTTTTCTTTTCACTTTTCTCTTAAGCCAAACAATGGAAAATCATTTTCCTCTCGAATTTCTTCCTTTTCTTTCCTTTTCCCACTAACCAAACACACCCTATGGGATGTGATGTCCTAATTATGGCCATACATAGGGATGTAGTTGGCCTAGGTGAAATTTCTTTAAAGTTCTAAGTATTGTTTTGTTCAGGAATTTCAAATTCATTTAACATAGCCTCATGCCATTTTTCTTGTCTCGCATGCCAACAAAATAAAGTTGGCTCATTAACTGAATTGATTGTTGCAAGAAAAAAATGAATGTGCCGATAAAAGGCAATCATGTATTACAAAGTGAGATATTGAATAAGCAATATCTAAGTGGCTAGGTGAGAGATAGCTTGATCGGAATCAAAAGAGTGTAGCACCTTACAAACGAAGTCTGCAAAATGAATTGGCAGATCGTCAGATAGTCGAAGATGTGAATTTTTGGTTGAACAATCCTCTTGAATGATTTTGATTTTGGATGAAATTGATGGAGCTAGGTTGACACTTAGTTGATTCATTTGACATTCTTTATGTTTAATTTGTTCAATTGAAGTCATGATTCATTTTATTAAGGTTGTGTCTTGTCATCATAATTGAAATATGTATCTTATAATATTTCAAGAATGGATAAATGAGTCATTGTATGTGGTGTGTTGTTGTTCAAATTAAGGAATAAGGAAATATGTTTTCATGAAACAATAGCATCCTGCAAGATAAAGATTTGTTTTTGGTTTTTAGATCATACCCAGTATCCACGCTTCTCTTTTGAGTTGCCAATGAATATGCAATGATTTGATCGAGTATCAAACTTATCTCTAAGCTTAGTATGATTATGAGCATAGCATAAATAATCAAAGACATACCAAACAAAACATCATATGTAGATTGACCACATAATATGGATATCAAAAGCATACTAATGAGATAGGTAGCAACCAAGATGGACTCACAAGGTAAGAGAAAGATTGTCTTGAAATTTAAAAGCTCTAGAATGCTCAAGTATGTGATGGTACTTTTGTTTCACGACACTATTTTATTGCATCCTAGCTACATATGTTGTCTGATTAACAGTACCATAAGAAATAAAATCCTTGCATGAAACTAGAAGTGAATTCATGACTATTATCTCTACGAATTTGGTTTAGTTTAGTTTAACACTAACTTATTTACATGTTGGAAAAATAGATTAGGTAATCAAAAGTTTGGGAATTATTTTTTTATCAAGTCTGTCCAAATACAAGAAGAGAAATTGCCAGTAATGATCAAAAAAATGATGTACACCAGTGTTCGAAGGTGTATAATACACTCCCCATTTGTCATAATGAAATAAAGAAAAACATTAAAAACTTCTATTATTACTAAAATGAAATGGGTTTCTCGTTTGGCAAGAACAATGTCAAACATCACAAACGTGCTAAAATATAATTGCAAATTGACTAGAGACTAGAGATTTGAAATAAACGATTAAGAGAGACATAACTAAGCCTCATATGCTATAGGGAGGTGGAAGTGAAATCACTTTGAGTGGTTTGAGAAGGCAATAGCGCATACGAAAAACTATACTAATAGATCCCACCTTATAGTTTACCTTCCCCAATCAACCTTCTTGAGGAAAGATATCAAAGAACATAAAAATTCAGGAAGTTAAAAGAGCAACATAGTTAAAATCCTTAGTAATTTGCTAATACATAAAAAATTGCAAGTGGAGTTGAGAATATTGAGCATATTATTAATGGTTACATCACTTGAAAGGATAGATTTTCCTAATTGAATAGAGTGGAGTGATGAACTATTAAGAAGTTTGATTGGTTTAGAAGTTTTTTCTACTATTTCATGTAAGATAGAATTTAAGGAAGCCATATAATTAGAATCACAACTATCAATTATCTAAGAGGGTGTGGGAGTAGACATATCGTCAACATTTGCAAGATTTTCTGATGTCAACCCATTTGAGAGATTTATTAGTTGATTGTACCATTTCATTTTGAGACCATAAATGCAAGAGGTAATTGGCTAAATTTCAACTTTTTGCATTTTTTAATGGGTATGATTGAACGAATCTGCTAAAACTTGTCGTTAAAAAAATTATAGTTAAGTACTATACTTTGATACTATGTAAAATGATATCAGGCTAACATACATCTTGTCATGCATGTACAATGTGTTGGTTATTGCATCAACCCAATGTTAGATTAGAAGATATGCAAACAATCTATGTTGCTATTGATGTTTTTATAATATTTGTGAGTGTAGAAAACAAAGTCAACATGGTCAACAAATTCACTCAAGTTTACAAAGAATGATGACATGGAGTCAAAGCCTGAAGATGGAGAGTCAATGGATATAGAGCTCAATATGAAGATCAAAAGCTTATACAAGGACTCATGATGTGCACAATTTTCTCAAGGTAAGTTGAAGAGCAAAACAAGACACCAAGACACCAAGATATTGTGTGAGTAATGTGTCAAATTTGTAACTTGTCTTAGAATATTAAAGCTAGTAGTTTGAAGCATGCACACTTATAGAAAAATGTTTTTATCACTTTGAAAAATGTTTTGAACTCATGGAAATACTTTGAAAATATTTTAAATTCATTTAGATAAAGTATCATTTACTTTTTTATGATAAAAATCTATATATCAGAAAAGTAGTCGACTCTCTGGAGTATAGGAGTCGACTGCTGACATTTCAAAAGCTCTTAGGTCTTATTGGAGTTGCCAATAGTCGACTCATGGTATCAAGGTAGTCGACTACTGACCCCATAGTCGACTCCCTGGAGTACTGGAGAAGGCTTGATGGTCTCTAATAGTTATATTTGATTTTCTCCTTGATTGATGCATGCGTGTCAATTTAGAGCTGTTTGAGAGCGATTTTGAGGATCTATTTAATGCAAAAATTATCCTTATATACAAAGAGATTGGCTTATGGGTTCCCTATAAATTATTGAAGAATTTTGAGCAATTTATAGGAGCAATTTTCAAGCACTTTCAAAGTCTTCTTATCTCTCTCTTGTTTTTCTTTCTTGGCCAAAGTTTTCAATCTCTCAACTTTTAAGCATTAAAATTTCTTGGCCATTGCATTATGATCTTCTCAAGCTTTATCTTGATCATTTTAAGATCACAATCAAGTTTTCATTGATCTCCATTAATTTTCTTTCAAATTTTGTTTGAGATCAAAAAGGTTTTTCATCAGCCACATTTCACACTCACAAAGTGCTTCAACTCATTTGCTCTAGGAAGGGTGAACATCTTATTTTCAAAAGAAAAGTGTAAATAAAAACCGTAAGAGTGGTTGGTAAGTGGTAAGTTTAATCGATTGTTGTACTCGTGGAAAACCTCATTTGTTCGAGTTCCTCTTGGTAAAGAGGTTGTTCGGTTGTGGAAGCCCTCTTAGTGTAGAAGAGGCAAGGTTGTATAAACCCTCATTGTTGAGGCAATTTAGTCTCACTTAGAGTTGGTTAGTGGATAACTTCAGTAGTGCTTGGGACTGGACGTAGCCCTCGGGAGGATGAACCAAGATAAAATTCCTCGTGTTCGCATGTGATTGAATCTTGTCTCTATTATTCTCTTTACTTGCATAATATCGTTTACGTTGTGAGTTGAGGGAGGCCTTTCACCTCCCTCCCCTCATCATATCACCATTACTCCCCACTAAGTTAGTGGGGAGTCCCTTGGACTCCTAAACCCTATCATGAAGTGAATATATAGAGAGCCATGGCTTATGCCATGGCTACTCCTGATCTGAGATTATTTACTCTTCTCTTAACATTTCTCAACACGTTATCAGCTCGTTTGCTCCAAATTATTTGAGCTTTCATCCCGTCTCCTCTCAAAAATTAAACCCCTACGCGCGAAGGAATCTATTGTTGCGACGATCCCTTGCGGCGATCCTTTTTGGTGTATTAGGAGGGTGGATTTTTCTTTCTACGGATCTTCTCTTTTTACAATCGTCCCTAGATCTTTGATCTAGAGGTACACTCTTTTGAACCCGTAGAAAATTACAATATATTGATAGCTGTAATTTTACATAGCTTTTCTTGAGGATTGTATAATTTTTCAACCTCTTGATGAACATAAAAATTAATATATATATATATATATATATATATATGTATATAAAAATGTAAAATAAAAAAACCCCCAAAACCCCTTTCGGCTACCACTGACGGAGGGGTGCTTTTGGCGCCTCACCCCCGCCCCCACCAGCGGTGGGGTGCCTCGTCTCAAATGTTGTGAGAACTACTCCCAAGCGCAGGAGATCGTGCAAGTAATATCCTGGTGAGTCCAGGTATCGAATCCACGGGACAACTGACCTGCAAAACTACGATCGTCAATCTGAAAAGAGTAATAATACGATGTTAACCAACCACCTATCGAACACAAAGATATAGGGTCAAGAGTATGGAATAAGAAATGAAAATCCTACGATATTTACGGTAACTTTGGTGGGGTACAAATATGGGGAGTATGTGTTGGGTTTGATTTCGTTAGGGTGTGTGCAATCAATGAATATCAATACCTTTTCTATAACTCAACGTTTCGTCCGGTCAAGGCACGAGAACGTCGGAAAATATGGCGATCAAGCGTATGAAAACGTGCCAAAGAATTATACAATTAAGATAGGACGAAAAGATATAGAAACCAATAATTACGACACCCTAACTACGTCAACTCCAACACGTATGAAGTGAATGTGCTACGGTTGTGATTTCATTAGGAGTTAATATTAGCTGAAATATCATGTCTTTCATATAACCCAACGCTTCGTCCGGTCAGGGCACGAAGACGTCGAAAGATGAAACGATGAAAACTAGTCAAAGTGGCCGTATACGCATCACTAGCAACATTGATTTCATTATATGATGAACGCAATAATAAGTTCAGATTAGTGAACATGAATTGGCTAGCCTTGTCAGGGCCTAGCCATACGGGAAGTAAATAATATCGACAATAAGCAAATACCCATCAAATACGTTGTAGAAATCAATGTTACGAGTGATTTTGACATGAAAATAGGGCTAAAGACATGAAATTCATCAACTAAATACTCCTAATTACATCACAACCATAGCACAAGGAGATTAGCCACTCATGGTGCAATAAAAATCAGATTTGATAGCCAAATACATCGTTATAATAGCCAAAATACGTTAAAATACACCAAATACGGGGTATAAGTTCAAGAATTTATCACCAAATCTCCACTTTAAAGCCCAAAACTCCTTTAGAATAGGAAGAATAGCCTCTGGAATTTTTCAGAATTTTTCCCTGGAGAAATACGCACAGTAGCCGCTCCAAAAGTCCCAAAATACGCCAGAATACCCCCAAAACCCTAGAAATACGCTTATATATTAACATTGCGGGTTTGGGGGCTTAACGGGTTCGAAAACCGCACCCAATAAGCTCAAAACCCATACCCAATAGTCAGATCAATTTCTGTCCGTTTGAACGATCGCGTCGCCCGCATGCCGCGCTTCTTCGACTCTCGATCGGGACGATGGGATCCGTTGGATTTCGATCCAACGGTCAGTAATTTGCCCGCATCGCTGCGTTGCGAGACGATGGGATCCGTTGGATCAGAATCCAACGGCAGCGAAGACCCCACGTCGACAAGAACTGAGAGCGCCGTGATGCTGTTGGATGCGGGCTGGAGTGCAGGATGGTCGCCACGTGGCCAGATGAATCACCGCGCTGCTTCGTTTGTGGGCCGTTGGATCTTAATCCAACGGTCTTTATTAATTCCCCGATGATAATTCTCTGCTGCCGTTGGATCGAGCGGGAACCGCCCATATTGCGCCACGTGTCAAGCGATGATTGGGCAGCGGCCGTATAATCGTATTTTCGAGCGTATTTCTGTATTTAAATGGTATTCTGCATTCAAAAATTCATAGTAATTAGCACATATCTCCGAAAAATACAAATAAATAGTCGTTGGAATCGTGAGATCAAGACGGTGCTAAGAAAAATATAAAAAGGCAGAAATACTCAATAAAATTCGTGTTTTGTGCACAAATAGAGTAATTTCTCTAATAAATGATGATGAGAAAAATACGAATGCATTAGAGAACAATTAGGCATCATGTAGGCACAAAATAGGGCTAATTAGGGGGTTAAATACGTAATATTCACTCCGAATCACACCCTCCAACTAGCGATTTACTAGTCCCTAGCAAAAAGAGCGATAAATACGGATGATCAATAAAAAAACAATTCTATCAAATTGCTCATGGCATGGCTCAATAATAATACGCATTCCAACATGATCTTCACCATCAATATACACATCCATGAACAAAATTAATCACATGATATTTTCTCTAATTTAGTGTGAATAAATAACATACAAGCATCGTTTTGCGCAAGCGAAAGTATAACACGTCGCTTTTCTCTAGTTTTCTTGTTTCCAAGGAATTGGCCTATCAAAACAATCATTCAGGATATGGGTAATGAAGTTGCTTAATATATTCACCAGTTCTTTTCTTTTATTCGTTCCGCGTAACGCGCATCAAGCAACATTCGCAGAAAAATGTATAACTTGGATCGCTCCATCAAATGAGTGAGTTTCCTGTCAATGGCTCCCAAATCAGACGATAATAGGGCATTAGGCCAAAAAGGACCCCTCGGACTGTACTACTCGAGCCAACCAAGTTATTTATTAGTGATATACTTATTCATTCATTTCATTCATTTTTCCTTCATTTTTTCTTTTCTCTTCTTCATCTTTTTCTCTTTTTTCTTTGTAAGCAACTCAACACCCATTCTTTGAATATAAACATCAATAACCAAGGCCAAATTCCTCTTCAACTTGAAGACTTTTCAAAAAAATCGCGTATACTCAAGCTTTTTCATCACATTAGCATGCATGAAATAAATTCAAACTATTTCAAGATATTAATCATGGCAATTAAAAATTTTTCATGAATAGCATATTAACGGTAATTCATGAAGGAAAAAAAAAATTAATTCAAGCCATAAACAATTAGCTAGAACTCAGTTAATGCATAATCATCCGCATTTGAGGTATACGAAGGAGTTTAAAATGGTGAGATTTGGTGGGTCATTCTTTCCTTATGCCATGCTTTTCAAAAAAAAATCCTAAGGTCTCATACACACCCCCCAACTAAAGATGGACATTGTCCTCAATGTCGAAAGGGGTACGAGTTTATTCAAGCAAGCATCCTAGAAAGCAAATAAAATTCTACACTACTGGAAAGAACACACCGTGTTCAAATGGTGGATCCTGAATCTTTAATGGTGGAGGAAGTTGTTCAATTTGATCCTTGCGCTCCTCGGCGAGTGATCTTCCTCCTTTAGCTAAATTGGACTCCAGCAACACAACTCCAAGCATCTCTATAAGCTGTTTACCAATGTCCTGCAAGAGATGAGTTATGTCAGTCCAAATTATTTTAAAATTCTTCGCCATAAACATATTCCAAATATAGTCATCAAAATAGGTGAAGTAAAATAGAGCATGGTGATGACAACTCCCTGAAAAATGTGCACTACGCTCGGTATGATGCTCGGTCAATATGGAGAGGGGTAAATGATTTTGGGAAAGAACTGGGGAAGAGAATGGTTCGGGCTCCATAGCGATATTCTTTAAACCCATGTCCTTAGTCGTCTCCTCCTCCTGTTCATCCAAAATTGCTCGCTCATCCTCTACTTTGCACACACTTCCTGCCACGTCAATGCTTTCATTTGTGACTTCATCGTGACATGGCTCGCTCGATATACCTGCAATAGAAGATGAAGTCAAATTAGATTTTGGAAATTGAATTTCGAACGATTTATATTCTTCTAAGCAAGTGGAAATCAGCGTAAGATTTTCAATTGATTGCTGAATCTGCCGACTTCGAGCAAGGAAGTTTTCTTGGAATTGATGGGATGTGGCCTCCTGTGTCTGAATGAGCAATCGAACTTCCTCTTTCAAGTGGTGCAAAGGTACGTCTACACTTTGCTCCTCTGGATCAAGGCTTGAAGGCTCCGTTGAATCGCACTCTGAAGTCTATTTCATGATTTCTTCGTTCTCTTGTAAAGACTCCATGTACTTCCACGCCTCTGTCGGTGTCATGACTCCCAAGAATTCCTGCAGCTGTGGTCGTAGTCCACCTAAGAAGGACTCCATAAGCTCTTTCTTCGTGTATCCATGCTGCGGATAGCTCGATATTATGTCTGTGAACCTCCTCCAGGCCTGAAAGAAAGTTTCACAATCAGTCTGATTAAAACCAACGATCTTGAGCTTCTCCATCCTATGTTTGTGTGCATTATAATATTCTGCATCATACAAATTTTTCGTGCAATAGAATTTCATGTATTCCACATACTCCATTTTTAAAAAGAAATAAAAAAAATAAAATAAAAAATCCTAAACTATAAGATGGAAGGATCTCACCGAATGTTATTCCAAACGAACTGAAATCGTAGATTGCAAGTATTGTTGTCCCCGGCAACGGCGCTAAAAACTTGCCTCGTCTCAAATGTTGTGAGAACTACTCCCAAGCGTAGGAGATCGTGCAAGTAATATCCTGGTGAGTCCAGGTATCGAGTCCACGGGACAACTGACCTGCAAAACTACGATCGTCAATCTGAAAAGAGTAATAATACGATGTTAACCAACCACCTATCGAACACAAAGATATAGGGTCAAGAGTATGGAATAAGAAATGAAAATCCTACGATATTTACGGTAACTTTGGTGGGGTACAAATATGGGGAGTATGTGTTGGGTTTGATTTCGTTAGGGTGTGTGCAATCAATGAATATCAATACCTTTTCTATAACTCAACGTTTCGTCCGGTCAAGGCATGAGAACGTCGGAAAATATGGCGATCAAGCGTATGAAAACGTGCCAAAGAATTATACAATTAAGATAGGGCGAAAAGATATAGAAACCAATAATTACGACACCCTAACTACGTCAACTCCAACACGTATGAAGTGAATGTGCTACGGTTGTGATTTCATTAGGAGTTAATATTCGCTGAAATATCATGTCTTTCATATAACTCAACGCTTCGTCCGGTCAGGGCACGAAGACGTCGGAAGATGAAACGATGAAAACTAGTCAAAGTGGCCGTATACGCATCACTAGCAACATTGATTTCATTATACGATGAACGCAATAATAAGTTCAGATTAGTGAACATGAATTGGCTAGCCTTGTCAGGGCCTAGCCATACGGGAAGTAAATAATATCGACAATAAGCAAATACCCATCAAATACGTTGTAGAAATCAATGTTACGAGTGATTTTGACATGAAAATAGGGCTAAAGACATGAAATTCATCAACTAAATACTCCTAATTACATCACAACCATAGCACAAGGAGATTAGCCACTCATGGTGCAATAAAAATCAGATTTGATAGCCAAATACATCGTTATAATAGCCAAAATACGTTAAAATACACCAAATACGGGGTATAAGTTCAAGAATTTATCACCAAATCTCCACTTTAAAGACCAAAACTCCTTTAGAATAGGAAGAATAGCCTCTGGAATTTTTCAAAAATTTTCCCTGGAGAAATACGCACAGTAGCCGCTCCAAAAGTCCCAAAATACGCCAGAATACCCCCAAAACCCTAGAAATATGCTTATATATTAACATTGCGGGTTTGGGGGCTTAACGGGTTCGAAAACCGCACCCAATAAGCTCAAAACCCATACCCAATAGTCGGATCAATTTCTAGCCGTCCGATCAACGCGGGATGGGCCCAGGAGCCGCCACGTCACGCTTTGAAATTAGCGCGCGCCCGCATCCGCTATCGACTCCGCTTTACAGTCGGAGTTGAATCGCCGCCGTCCGTTCGAACGATCGAACGGTTCAATCGTCGCCACATCGCCCGCATGCCGCGCTTCTTCGACTCTCGATCGGGACGATGGGATCCGTTGGATTTCGATCCAACGGTCAGTAATTTGCCCGCATCGCTGCGTTGCGAGACGATGGGATCCGTTGGATCAGAATCCAACGGCACTGGAGTGCAGGATGGTCGTGGCCAGATGAATCACCGCGCTGCTTCGTTTGTGGGCCGTTGGATCTTAATCCAACGGTCTTTATTAATTCCCGATGATAATTCTCTGCTGCCGTTGGATCGAGCGGGAACCGCCCAGATTGCACCACGTGTCAAGCAATGATTGGGCAGCGGCCGTATAATCGTATTTTCAAGCGTATTTCTGTATTTAAATGGTATTCAGCATTCAAAAATTCATAGTAATTAGCACAGATCTCCGAAAAATACAAATAAATAGTCGTTGGAATCGTGAGATCAAGACGGTGCTAAGAAAAATATAAAAAGGCAGAAATACTCAATAAAATTCGTGTTTTGTGCACAAATAGAGTAATTTCTCTAATAAATGATGATGAGAAAAATACGAATGCATTAGAGAACAATTAGGCATCATGTAGGCACAAAATCTCCGAATCATGGGGGTCTCAGTTTCGCCGCCCCCCAAAGGGGGGGCCTCTGAGCCTGCACCCCCCTGACGGCGGGGGGGTTTCCCAATCGCCTCCCCCCGAAGGGGGGGCCTCTGACCGCGCACCCCCCCCGACGGCGGGGGGGTTTTTCGATCGCCCCCCAAAGGGGGGGCCTCTGACCTTGCACCCCCCCGGACGATGGGGGGTTTCCGATGCGCCGCCCCCCCCGAAGGGGGGCCTCTTCCGTCGTCCACCCCCCCACCCCCCCGAAGGGGGGGCCTCTTCAGTCGTCCCCCCCGACAGCGGGGGGGGGGGGGGGGGGGGAGAGGCTCTTGCTACGCAGCCTAGAAGGGGGCTCTATTTGGATTTTGGGTTTTGGGACTGTTCATATTCCCTTAAACTTTTTTGGGTTTTGGGACTGTTCATATTCCCTTAAAATTTTTGGATTTTGGGACTGTTCATATTCCATTACAATTAACTTTAAAATTTGTTTAAGGGCTTATGTCCAATTATATTTAATAAATTAGATGGCTGATTATTAGGCCTGAAGCCCACTACATAAAATTAACTCATTTTGTCTGGTTATTTGGGCCAGAAGCCCAGATAATTTAAATTGCTAATTAAAATGATTTTCATTTTGCTTTTGGGCCTACATCCCATATTAAAATAATAATTAATTTTGTGTTCTAATTTGGGCCTGAAGCCCAGTTTATAACAATGAATATAAGTTTTCTGGGCCAGCAGCCCCATCCAGATTATTAATTAATTTTGACTTCTAAATTGGGCCAGCAGCCAAGTTAATCCAATTGCAAAATGAATATGTTAATTAAATTTTTACAAATGGGCCTGCAGCCCAAATATTAAATTAATTATTAAAATGATTATTATTTTACTTATGGGCCTGCAGCCCCAATCATAATAATAATTCATTTTAAATTCTTGTTTGGGCCTATAGCTCAGTTAGTCAATTTTCTAGTATTATGTTAAATATCACTCTTGCATTATTATTTATGGATTATTAGAATTTTTCAAAATATAATTATATTAAGGATCCTGTGGCCACTCTGCCGTTAGTCATCTGACCTAATGGTGTATGATGTCTCCCCGTGGTCCAAGAGATTATTATATTTTATAGTTTCTTTTTCCATAGTTTCTTTTTCCATATCATATATGCCTGCGTTATATGCGTGGTTGTTTGTGCCTGTAGCATATTTAAAACTGCGTGGATGTTTATATAAGTTAAAATGTGTTTTTGGGATCAGCCAGTTTGATACCTTTAATATTCCTTGCACTTTTATTTTCTTTTGAGAGAATTTGTAAGTGATGATTAAATGTATTAATGCCAAAGACCGGTGTACCAACATATGAAGATGGAGGTGAAATTTGCAAAAATAGGGACCCATTCTTAGTTTTCAACTTGTATTTTTCTTTTCTTTATGAAACTGTATATCGAACTTTGGACTTTGCACGTTTTTGGGTATCTGGCCGATCTCCACATTTTACTTATTTTATTCTTTATGCATGAATTTACATCTTAATTAATTCATGCTTGTTTTAAATTGCATAGATAAATGGAAAAATTGGCAAGCATCGATTTCGATGTCCTTGATGCTGCAGGAAAAAATTACCTGAGCTGGCAAGTGGACCTGAAGTTCCACTTGCGTTCGATGGCCCTCCTTGGCTCAATTTTGGCTCCTTCATCGGCCCCAGCAGCGGCCGATGCTTCTGCTACATCTAGCAGCACTCCTACCACTGTCTCTGATGTGGATAAGGCGAAAGCCATTATCTATATTAGGAGACATATAGATCGGACCTTAAAGGCCGAATACCTTACGGTAAAAGACCCAATTGAATTGTGGGCAGCGCTGGAGGCACGGTATAAACATCAAATTGATGTAATATTACCACTACCAATTATGAGTGGGAAAACCTCAGACTTCAGGACTATAAGTCCGTTGCTGAGTATAACTCTGCACTTCATAATATCACCTCACGCCTGAAGTTGTGTGGTGAAGAAGTGACTGAGCAACGCATGTTGGAAAAGACATTTACCTCGTTTCACGTGAAAGATGCAATCCTCATGCAGAAGTATCGTGAACGCAACTTCACGAAGTTCTCTGATTTGATCTCTTGCCTCCTTAGGATAGAGCAAAATAGAGATTTACTGCTTGCCACTCATAATTTGCGTCCGGCTGGTACTGCCCCTATCCCTGAAGCCCACCATGTTTCTCCCCAGAAGTGGAAAACCACGAAGAAGCTAAAAAAATTAAAGGGAAAGCTGTAATGAAGCAAGAACGAGGATCTGCACCCCAGGCCGACACCAACAAAGGAAAGAAAAACTTCACATGGAAGCGTAAGAACACTGATCAAGTGTCAATTCCTAAGAAGAACTGGGAGGATAAATGCCATAGATGTGGCATGACGACATTGGTCCAGAAACTACCGCACTCCTCGCCACCTCCAAGAACTATATCAGGCGAGCCGGAAGTCTCTTCTTGAAACTGACTTGGTGGCTTTTCAGCCGCCAACTATTTTCACTGCAAAAGACTTCGAGAATGACGACCTGCTTGATTGAGCCCTATCTTTATCTATGCATTTAAAATTACATGTAGCTTCATCTTTAGTTTGCTTTTGTACGAACTTTTATTTGAATGTCATTTTACATTTACTTAAATAAAATTTCGTTTTGCTTATAGATGAAGTATGTAATATTGTGGACAGTGCCTCGTTGCACTGGTGTAGCATTAATATTGCTCCCACATACAACGAGACTATAAGATGCAAACTTCTCCCCTTAAACATATAGGAATTTTCCACGTTTGGATAATAAATATTGAATATCAATATGTAACTCGTCAAGAGGATGGCCAGAAGACCATCAACTTACGATTTCATTGGACCCCCCGTCGGGTCCCTACCATTACAGATATTCATCCTATATAAAGCCGACTTGACTGAGCACCAGAAGTACCTTTCACATTAAGACTAAAGTACATCAATTGTCGGATAAATTTACGGACAATGACCGGTGCCCGCCGCACCGGCGCGTGGCCGCGTGGCAGGGAAGGGGTTTAAATATTTGTAACCGCAAGCGCACGGTGTTGTAGTGTGGCTTGGGGGTCGAACACAGGGAGGCTAGGATGTGCTTGTTTCAAGGAGGACCAAAATCATCCCGTGGGCGAGCTAGCCCGAATCGGTAAATGGTTGTCACGGAAAGAAATGAAAGGTATGAACAATAAGAAAATAAACCCGGGACTTTGGTTTCCACTCCAACGAGCAACTCTCGCCGATGCGGCCTACGGGTATGGATGGCGATCGGAATTAGGGTCTAATGGTGAGACGTTGCCTCTGAAAGTGGTACCGGCATCCCATGGGCCCGATATTCCGGTCGGTGCCCAGGATGATACACCGGACTTCCCGGATTCGATCAGTGGGCACTCCCGTGTCCATTAACACTGATCGATTCCGGGAGCACTAAGCTCGCAACGATAACTCCCAACGTCTCATCCTGCCGCTCCCGCGTGCTAGGATTCGGCGTCTACGCTAAGGGCGTGAGCTATGGCTAGGGAGTCAACCACCAAGTTTATTCCCCCCTGGCCCAACGGTCAAAGGCGGTCTTTTTCCCGCCGATGACAATGAAACACCCCACGTAACCGTTAGATTACTAATCCCTATCGATTTCCTAACCCTATGGACACATCGGGAAGAGCCCCCGAAGGGGTTTCCACCAAAATCCCAGATTTGGGAACTTCTCAAAAAAATTCATTAAAAAGCGATCTAAATGAAAATGAACCGTTGGAATCATAATCAGACGATTGAAATGCGGAAGTAATACAGTAATTAAGATAATACTAAAATTTGAGAAAGATCCGAAAACTTACAAAAGAACAGTAATTACAGCCGTCACAATGGGAGAAAACAGTAAAAACTAGCAGCTCCCCGTTTCTGGAACCCTAGGGGTTCTATTTATAGACTCTCGTATCACCCGATCGGTTGACAAGTCAACTGATCGGGTGATCCGTTACAGATAATGAACAGAAAACGGCGAGCTTTCACCCGGTCATATGAACCGGTCAGGTGAGTTCTTGGAGTGACCGGTTGGATCTTGGTGCCATCGGGTGAAGTGATCGGTTGGGTGCCCGTGTCTTCAGCTCCTCAGCATCAGCTACAGATGAACCGATCGGGTGAGAGTCACCCGATTGGTTGGAATTTGGATCGAAAAGACAGAGAACAGGCCCCTGCTGAACCGACCTGTGAACCGGTCGGGTGCCTTTCGCTTGAGCTCCGACCGAGACCGGGTGGTGCACGCGTGCATCAACCGATCGGTTGGAGATGACCAATCGATCGGGTGAGGGGCTGAAAGATGTATTCTTTGACGTCTGACCCCCTGGATCACGCGTGACTCCTCCCGTTGCTCCGGAGACTTGGGATATCGTCGTTAAACGTCCCCTACGTGGTCAATCTCCTGCAAACATGAAGAAACAAAGAAAAGTGAAAGAAAACGAGAAAATACGAGAAAACGAATAAAAGACGGCGGAAAACACGGAGAAACACAAAAGAAAACGTGCGTGAATATATGTCACGACCCGCTTCCCTAAAATGGAGGCGAGACGTGAAAAGGTCCGCACGAGAGTGGAGCTGTGAAGCCCCAAACCCGATAAGCGTCCACAATACATAAACAGGTCCCTGTAACCACAACAGAATAACAATAATAACACAAGGAGAGACTGAAATAAAATTCCACATCTCAAACATTGTCCAACAAGAAAATAAGTCCAACATCCAGAAAAGCCACCAGGCTAAAAGAAAAGAGTCCAAGGCCCAGAACAAGGCCAACAAAAGCAACAACGACAAAGTATAGGTGTTACGCACCGATAACAAACAACTGTTTAACAAAAGTAAAACACAACGAAGACACTAGGACTGGTCCCCAGTGTCCACGTACTCCCCGTCAAACACAAGCTCGGGCTCGGCGTCAGCAAACACCTCGTCCTCAACAAGGTACTCAGGCTCAGGATCTAACATGTGTCACCCAAAAGAGTAAAGGGGCACATGTCAGCAAGTCTAAAAAGACTTGGGCAAGGAAACCGAAAGTGAGGCATCTAGCAACCTAGCAGTTTAGTATGCATGACATGGCAGTTATAACAGGAGTGCACAATTAAAACATGGCAAGACAATTTGTACAAGAGAACAATCATCGGGACAAGACAAGAGTAGCCAAGCTACTATCAATTCAATCAATTCACATTTGTAGGTGTTTACGCCATTCGCTGAATGGCATAGCATTTCAGACCGATCGGCACTAAACACTACCCAATACCCACACGTTATGGAGCCTGGGGTCCCCGCACATTGAGCTCAGCTAGTGAGCCTGAGGTTGCCCCGCACATTGAGCTCGCATTCTTAGTTCACAATTCAATACATTTCGAGCGTTGGGGTTTCCAACTCATTATGCTCGCTTCCGGTCACGAGCCAGGAACACAAGTGTCGTAGCAAAGCTACGCAATCAAGCAACACTTAAAGAATGCGAGGTCATGACAATTTATTTGCGTACCGTTAATTAAATTAAACGTGACAGGCGAAATGCAATGACATGAACATATTCGCGTACCGTTAATTGAAAGTAAACATGACATGGAAATTGTGCACATGCTAAATGTCGGAACTAGCTTCGTTGTCAAGCTAGTTCCCCAATTTGCGCCTAGGCGATTATCATTTCGTCGCCTAGCCTCTTTTACCCCTACAACAAGCAAATGGCCTAAAACATGGCCTAAACCCTAGGTGGCAAGTTTCACTTGCCTAGCACCGGGAATGACGACCACTTCGTCACACGGATGCTATCTACGGGGGAAATCGCTGTTTTGGGGGAAACAAACACCAAACACATGAAATTAATTAGGGTTTCCACCAAAATTATCAATAAGTCATGAAAACAACGGTAGAACGATTTCTTACCGAGAGAAGGCGGAAGAAACACTCCGGGGAACCTTAGGATCAGATCTGGAGATGATTGGAGAAGTTTGGGGAAACTAGGGTTTTGGGGGATTTGGGGATTTGATGGATTTGAGTGAGATTTTGGGGAAGATGAGAGGTAGATAGAGTAGATGGATGGTTTGGATGAAGGTTTTAGGGCTTGGAATGGAGAAATGGAGCTGTGAGGAAGATGGGGGCTGAAGGGGGAAGATTTTAGGGTTTTGGGTCGTGTTGGAGAAGAAGTCGTTTGGGTTGGGTATAAATAGGTTGAGCTGGCGGCTGCCCAGAAATTAGGGTTTTAACACTAGTTAGTCGGTCAAAGAGCAACCACTGACCGACTAGTTTGGCAACTAGTCGGTCGGTCGACCAACGCAGACCGACTAAGTGCAAACAGTAACTCTTGAACGAAAATAGGATTCTAGAGTTAGTCGGTCCATGAACAAGTACTGACCGACTAGTTTGGCATCTAGTCGGTCGATGAACGTTCTTAGACCGACTAAGAGTAAACAGTAACTGATACAAAAATAATTTGATGAGTTAGTCGATTCAAGAAGCATTGCTGACCGACTAGTTTGCAACCTAGTCGGTCAACCAACGTTCTTAGACCGACTAACGATAAACAGTAACTACTGAGAAATTTAGAAAGCTAACTAGTCGGTCCAAGAAGGATTGCCGACCGACTGGATCGTCATCTAGTCGGTCGGTGGCCCTTCTTACACCGGCTAATGAGCACAGAAAAGTACCGATACAGAGCGCGGGGCCCCGGGATCGATCCCTAAGACTCCTAGGCTTGATCTAACAGTTAGATACGACCGTTATGAAGTCCGTCACGAGTGACTTACTTCGAAATCGACAATCCTAAGGAAGAAGCGAGAAAATACGACGAATCGATCGAAAATGAAACCTATGGAGACGAAAACCACACATGAGGAGAAAATCCACCAAAACATATATTATATAATATTAAATCCTGATACATGAAAAGCAGTCGTTACATCCTCCCCAACTTAAGAAAAATTCCGTCCTCGGAATTCCCAAATACTCACGAGTCCGGAAACAAAAGTGGGAAACGCTCTCGCATCTCATCCTCATTCTCCTAAGTAGACTCTCCAGGTGAACCGTGTCGCCACATCACCCTCACAAGATTGACAATCTTGTTCCGAAGCGATTTCTGACGCCTGTCCAGAATCTGCACTGGATGCTGGTCATACGTCATATCGGGGCGAACGGTAATCTCCGAAAAATCCACCGCATGAGACGGATCGCTAATGTATCGACGAAGCTGCGACACATGGAAAACATTGTGAACTCCTTCCAAAGATGGCGGCAAGGCCAAGCGATAAGCTACCTCGCCAACCCTCTCCAAAATGTCAAACTGTCCAATGTATCGCGGGCTCAACTTTCCACGCTTCCCGAAACGAATCACACCACGATTCGGGGAAATCTTCAAGAACACATGGTCGCCCGGTTGAAACTCCAAAGGACGACGTTTAGCATCCGCCCAATGCTTAAAACGGTCCTGAGCAATTCTCAACCTCTCCCGAATATTCCTGACGATATCCACGGCCTCCACGATCATCTCAGGTCCCAACAACTCCCGATCACCAACGTCATCCCAACTCAATGGCGATCGACATTTCCTCCCATAAAGAGCGGCGAAAGGCGCCATGCCAATACTCGCCTGGAAGCTGTTGTTGTAGGAAAACTCTACCAGATGTAGATGGTCCTCTCACGAACCCTTGAAATCCAACATGCACGCCCTCAGCATGTCTTCCAAAATCTGAATCGTCCTCTCGGACTGGCCATCCGTCTGCGGATGGTACGCCGTGCTGAAACTCAGACGCGTACCCAAGCTCTTCTGCAAACTCTGCCAAAACTGAGATGTGAACCTCGTGTCTCTGTCAGACACGATACTCACAAGGACTCCATGAAGTCGCACAACCTCCTGCACGATTCACGATACATCACTATCCAAACTAGGAAAAGGAAATAAAACGGAGAGTAAAAAGAATTTTACCTCCATATATCTCCTCGCTAGCGCCTCAGTGGACTGTCCCACTCAGAACGGAATGAAGTGCGTAGATTTGGTCAACCGATCCACGATCACCCAAATCGCGTCATTCTGCTTCGGACTCCGAGGTAGTCCAGTCACGAAATCCATAGTGATGTGTTGCCATTTCCACTCCGGAATCGGAAGCGGTTGTAGCAACCCGGCCGAACGCTGATGCTCCGCCTTCACTTGCTGGCAAACCAAGCACTTGGCTACACTCCGAGCCACGCTCCTCTTCATACCATGCCACCAATAATTCAGACGAAGATCCTGGTACATCTTGGTGCCACCAGGATGCACAGAATACGGCGAACTGTGTGCCTCCACCATCAATTCCTCTCTGATATCCCCAGCAGGCACACACAACCTGGCTCCAAACCTCAGCGAGCCATCCTCATGAATCAAAAAGTCAGTCCGCAGACAGGCTTCCACCATCTCCCGAATCCTCACCAGCTTCGGATCCTCGGCCTGGCCAGCCTTAATCCGATCCACGATCGTCGACTGTACCTGCATGTACATCAACGAAGAAGCCTCTCCAGGAAGAACAATCTCCACACCAGACTCGCAAAAATCCTGCTGCAATCTCCACTGCGAGGTCAAAATCATCACCGCCGGAAGCCTACTCAAAGCACCCGGAACCACATTCACCTTGCCAGGGTGAAACTGCAAATCAATATCATAATCCGCCATAAGCTCCAACCATCGACGCTGTCGCATGTTAAGCTCCTTCTGAGTGAAAATATACTTCAAGCTTTTGTGATCGGTGAAAATCTTCACTTTCTCACTCAGCAGGAAGTGCCTCCAAATCTTAAGAGCAAACACAACGGCAGCCAACTCCAAATCATGCGTCGGATAGTTCTTCTCATGAACCTTAAGCTGACGAGACGCATACGCCACAACGTGCCCATGCTGATGCAACACACAACCGAGACCCTTGCCAGAAGCATCACAGAAGATCTCAAATCCACCGCTGCGATCAGGCACAACCAGAATAGGGGCAGTCGTCAACCTCTCCTTCAGAACAACAAAAGCACTCTCACAATCACCCGACCAAGCAAAAGCAACATCCTTCCGCGTCAACCTGGTCATCGGCTCAGCAATACGAGAAAAGTCCTTAATGAATCGCCGATAGTAACCAGCAAGTCCAAGAAAACTCCGAATCTCAGACGCAAACGACGGAACAGGCCACTCCCTGATGGCCCGAATCTTCTCGGGATCCACAGAAATACCATCTCCAGTCACCACATGCCCGAGAAAAGCAACTCGATCCAGCCAAAACTCGCACTTCGAAAACTTAGCATACAAACGATGCTTCCTCAAAATCTCCAACACCGTCCTTAAGTGCGAGGCATGCTCTTCCTCCGACTTCGAATAGATCAGAATGTCGTCAATAAAGATAACGACAAACTTATCCAAAAAGTCGTAGAAAATCAGGTTCATTAGATTCATGAAAACTACGGGCGCGTTAGTTACACCGAAGGACAGAACCACGAACTCATAGTGTCCATACTTCGTCCTGAACGCTGTCTTCGGAACATCTCCCTTCTTCACCTTCAACTGATGGTAACCACTCCTCAAATCCAATTTAGAAAACACCCTCGAACCTCCAAGCTGATCAAAAATATCGTCGATGCGAGGCAACGGGTATTTATTCTTAATGGTCACCGCATTCAACTCCCGATAGTCCACGCACATGCGACGCGAACCATCCTTCTTCCTAACCAACAACACCGGCGCTCCCCACGGAGACACGCTAGGATTAATATAGCCCTTCTGCAAAAGCTCATCCAACTGCTTTTGTAATTCCTCCAACTCTGCAGGTGCCATACGATACGGCGCCTTCGAAATCGGCTGCACACCTGGAACAAGATCGATAGAAAATTCCAAAGCCCGATCAGGCGGCAAACCAGACATCTCCCCGGGGAAGACGTCGCCAAAATCTCACACCACGGCTGGCCATTCCAACTCCACCTGCATAGCCACAGCCTCCACCGGCCTGGCCCGAAATCTGACAGGACCAAGCGAACTGCTACCACGACTGAACTCAAACACTGGATGTCCGGGAATCTCGAACACCACCTTCTTCTTCCTGCAGTCAATCGTAGCATAGAAGCTCGCAAGCCAATCCATCCCGAGAACGGCATCATAGTTGATGATGTCGTGGACAATGAAATCAGCGAAAAGCTCATGTTCACAGACCACCAACGAGTAAGAATTGCAACCACGATGCACCGAGACCACACCATTCCCTGTAACGATACTCCAACTCTTGGGAAGAGGGGACGTCGACAAGGAATGCCTCTCCACGAAGCTCCGAGAAATAATGCACATCGATGCACCAGAGTCAAAGAGGACTCATGCAGGAAATGTGCAAACCAAAATCACACCTAATCAAGCAATTAACAATCAAACCCTAATCTAGCAAACAACCATGTTCAAGCAAACAACACAATCTAACAATAAAAAACAGCTAGGAAAGTAATAGCTAGAGTGAGGATTACCTGTGATAACCTCATCCACAGCCGCGCTCTCTGCAGCGGTCATCAGAAAAGCCTGCCTCCTCGGCGGAACAGCCTGCCGAAAAGCCTGCCCCTGCGGAACAAGAGCCGCTCCACGACCAGCAGGAACAGACGCTCACTGCTGCAACGGCTGTGCTGCAACAGGAGCCCTCCGCAGCTGCCCCGCATGCCGACAATCTCTTGCGACATGGGAAGCATCACCACAAACTAGACACTGGCCCAAAAACTTCCGACACTGATCCTTGACGTGACCAGGTTTGCCGCAGAAATGGCAAAACTTCGGAATAGACCCTCCTGGCCTCTTAAACTGAGCGGACTGATTAGGCCTGAATCCAGGTCTAACCACAGCTCTCGCCTGCTCCACAGACCTCTTCCCAGCACCAACAACCGACCCCTTCCTCTGGTTCACGAGCAGCTCCTGCCTCTTAGCTGCTACCAGAACCTTCTGATAAGACTCCCGGTCAGAGGAGGTCACAAAACTCTGGAGCTCCGAAGCAAGCCCCTGCAGGAACCTCTGAGCTCTCTCCTCAGCGTCCTGCACCATCTTCGGCGCAAACCGACTCAGCCTCATGAACTCCTGGTGGTACATGTCCACCGACGAGTTCCCTTGCTTCAAATCGATAAAACGCTGCAGCATCTCCTCCTTGGCAGCCTTCGGGAAGAACTCACCCTCAAATCTGGCTTTGAAGGTAGCCCAAGCTATCGGCTCCACCAATAACTTCTCTTCCGCATCCCACCAATTCCTGGCGTTATCCTTGAGTTGCCTCTTTGCCAAATCAACCCATCCAGCCGGGGTGATCTTGGCCATCTTCAGATTGTCCTCGACGTTCCGAATCCACTCATCGGCAGCCAGAGGACCCTCAGAACCATCAAAATATGCGGGACCCAGCTCCCGAAATTGCTTCGCTCCTGGCTCAGAGCGAGGGGCATCCGGAAGAGCCCGGGCAGCTCGAGCAAGCGGAGCATTCTGGACTTGCAAAAGCACGCCCTGCTGCACTTGCATCATGTGGAGCATCATCCGCATCATCTCACCGCTGGTGGGTTCCCGCTCAGGCTCCTCATCATGAGGGAGCGCACCACTACCCCCACCACGGGTAAAACGCCTTCCTGCCATCTAATGACACAGAGAACGAATCAGATTAGACTCATAGCTTATGACTCGGACGTCGAACTTAATTTATTGGACATTCTTATATTATTACCGCTATTCCAAAAATCGCAGTTACAGAAGGACCTACATGGGTCACCACTAAAACCTGTCACGACCCGCTTCCCTAAAATGGAGGCGAGACGTGAAAAGGTCCGCACGAGAGTGGAGCTGTGAAGCCCCAAACCCGATAAGCGTCCACAATACATAAACAGGTCCCTGTAACCACAACAGAATAACAATAATAACACAAGGAGAGACTGAAATAAAATTCCACATCTCAAACATTGTCCAACAAGAAAATAAGTCCAACATCCAGAAAAGCCACCAGGCTAAAAGAAAAGAGTCCAAGGCCCAGAACAAGGCCAACAAAAGCAACAACGACAAAGTATAGGTGCTACGCACCGATAACAAACAACTGTTTAACAAAAGTAAAACACAACGAAGACACTAGGACTGGTCCCCAGTGTCCACGTACTCCCCGTCAAACACAAGCTCGGGCTCGGCGTCAGCAAACACCTCGTCCTCAACAAGGTACTTAGGCTAAGGATCTAACATGTGTCACCCAAAAGAGTAAAGGGGCACATGTCAGCAAGTCTAAAAAGACTTGGGCAAAGAAACCGAAAGTGAGGCATCTAGCAACCTAGCAGTTTAGTATGCATGACATGGCAGTTATAACAGGAGTGCACAATTAAAACATGGCAAGACAATTGTACAAGAGAACAATCATCGGGACAAGACAAGAGTAGCCAAGCTACTATCAATTCAATCAATTCACATTTGTAGGTGTTTACGCCATTCGCTGAATGGCATAGCATTTCAGATCGATCGGCACTAAACACTACCCAATACCCACACGTTATGGAGCCTGGGGTCCCCGCACATTGAGCTCAGCTAGTGAGCCTGAGGTTGCCCCGCACATTGAGCTCGCATTCTTAGTTCACAATTCAATACATTTTGAGCGTTGGGGTTTCCAACTCATTATGCTCGCTTCCGGTCACGAGCCAGGAATACAAATGTCGTAGCAAAGCTACGCAATCAAGCAACACTTAAAGAATGCGAGGTCATGACAATTTATTTGCGTACCGTTAATTAAATTAAACGTGACAGGCGAAATGCAATGACATGAACATATTCGCGTACCGTTAATTGAAAGTAAACATGACATGGAAATTGTGCAACATGCTAAATGTCGGAACTAGCTTCGTTGTCAAGCTAGTTCCCCAATTTGCGCCTAGGCGAGTATCATTTCGTCGCCTAGCCTCTTTTACGCCTACAACAAGCAAATGGCCTAAAACATGGCCTAAACCCTAGGTGGCAAGTTTCACTTGCCTAGCACCGGGAATGACGACCACTTCGTCACACGGATGCTATCTACGGGGGAAATCGCTGTTTTGGGGGAAACAAACACCAAACACATGAAATTAATTAGGGTTTCCACCAAAATTATCAATAAGTCATGAAAACAACGGTAGAACGATTTCTTACTGAGAGAAGGCGGAAGAAACACTCCGGGGAACCCTAGGATCAGATCTGGAGATGATTGGAGAAGTTTGGGGAAACTAGGGTTTTGGGGGATTTGGGGATTTGATGGATTTGAGTGAGATTTTGGGGAAGATGAGAGGTAGATAGAGTAGATGGATGGTTTGGATGAAGGTTTTAGGGCTTGGAATGGAGAAATGGAGCTTGGAGGAAGATGGGGGCTGAAGGGGGAAGAATTTAGGGTTTTGGGTCGTGTTGGAGAAGAAGAAGTCGTTTGGGTTGGGTATAAATAGGTTGAGCTGGCGGCTGCCCAGAAATTAGGGTTTTAAAACTAGTTAGTCGGTCAAAGAGCAACCACTGACCGACTAGTTTGGCAACTAGTCGGTCGGTCGACCAACGCAGACCGACTAAGTGCAAACAGTAACTCTTGAACGAAAATAGGATTCTAGAGTTAGTCGGTCCATGAACAAGTACTGACCGACTAGTTTGGCATCTAGTCGGTCGATGAACGTTCTTAGACCGACTAAGAGTAAATAGTAACTGATAAAAAAATAATTTGAAGAGTTAGTCGGTTCAAGAAGCATTGCTGACCGACTAGTTTGCAACCTAGCCAGTCAACCAACGTTCTTAGACCGACTAACGATAAACAGTAACTACTGAGAAATTTAGAAAGCTAACTAGTCGGTCCAAGAAGGATTGCCGACCGACTGGATCGTCATCTAGTCGGTCGGTGGCCCTTCTTACACCGGCTAATGAGCACAGAAAAGTACCGATACGGAGCGTGGGGCCCCGGGATCGATCCCTAAGACTCCTAGGCTTGATCTAACAGTTAGATACGACCGTTATGAAGTCCGTCACGAGTGACTTACTTCGAAATCGACAATCCTAAGGAAGAAGCGAGAAAATACGACGAATCGATCGAAAATGAAACCTATGGAGACGAAAACCACACATGAGGAGAAAATCCACCAAAACATATATTATATAATATTAAATCCTGATACATGAAAAGCAGTCGTTACAATATATGAAATATAAACACACGTCAAAATCCCCCAAGCTGAACTCTTCCTCGTCCTCGAGGAAGACGAGTGAGAGTAGGAGCTCGGAGGGGAAAAATAGAGAGAAAGAGAGAAAAAGAAAACTCTATATCCTAGATCGTCCGTCAGAGCCAACAAAATCAAAAACGACACACCAAGCAAGCAGACGTCAAATCACACCACTAAACCTAGGAAAACAAGTCCAAATAAGTGTCGTGTGCCCACGCGGTGAAGCGCGAGTGAGTGCGGTCGTGTGCTAGCAAATGGTGTCGCTTTCTACAATGTGCTATGAGCTCATATACGCAAATCCAGGAAATGACCCAAATACCGATTCGAATTTGAAATTTGCGGTGAATATTAGTTCAAGCATGCATGAGAAGAGTATAAGAATAGAAGCGTATCATGCATCGGGGACTCCACAACTAGGGTTAAGGAAATCACGCCACTATAGCCTAGATACTAGCTAAAAAGTTCCTAAGCCAAGTGTTTTCGAAAACGATGGGGTTTGAGATGATGTGGAGTAGAACACTCGGTGCAAATTCTCGCCATCCCTATATTCTCGGTAGGTAGGAGAAATATTCACACTAAAATTTTTTTGGGTTTTGGGTATTTGTATTTTTTTTGGCTTTTTGGCTATACAATTTTTACAATTTTTCTTCTTTTCTTTCCTCATCTTTTTTTTTTGGGTTTTTCTTTCCTTTTTTTTCTTTTTTTTTGATTTTTGGGTTTTTGGCTGTACACATGTGTACTCTCCCAAGTGGGAGAACGGTACACGACGAGGGGATTTGCACCAAGTAAACCAAAAAAGAAGTCGAAATCTAAACACTTGGGCAAAGGAAACTATTCTCGCTAAATAGAGCATAGGCTAAATGGGTTATCAGCGGCCATCGGAGTGGGGTCTAATCATGTGAATGTGCCGCAGGACATCAATATCTAGCTGTGAGGGTCCTGCGGCAGCGGGAAGATTATTGGGGAAGAGAATATTAAATTGGGGGCAAGAGCAAATGATAGTAATGATGCCCCCACAACAAAACTTCACCTTAATGGCCCGGCTGATCTCGATTAGCTTGTAAACAAGCCAATCGCCGCCATGGATGGGGACGGTAGGGGCCCTGAAGTTAATTCCATCATCGTCCTGGACAAAAGGGAAAGTCATGGCCCAGAGGATAAAAAGGTCAGGGATAGTCACGGTGCCGGACTCGTCCCTGGGAAAAAATGCAGATGATATGATCCTGTGGGCCAAACGAAACACGGGATGAATGATGGAGGAGGCCTTGGCCCTTCCTCGGGGATAGTCATGGAGCAGTGTGAGGCGGAACCAGAATTGATCGACGTTAAACTCGGGCGTGTACCCGTAGTGTCAGATGGAGTCATCCCCAAGATTGGGGAAACCAAATATATCGTTAATTGTGTTCAGATTTGTGGTGACACTCCGGTTACGCACCCAGAATTTAATGATCGACCTGGACTCCCAAACAAGTGTAGAGAGAAATTCGAGGGTGAGTGCCGGGTAGGATATGGCAGAAGCATTAAGGAAGGCCAACCATCCTAAGTTAGCGAAAAGAGATTCGACCTCGGTGTAGACACCGAGATCGACAAGTGTTTGTGTGTGCGGGAACTTAGTAGATTGATGCCCCCGAGCATCGAGCCTACGGTAAAAATCCTTGTGCTCCTGGTTCCTAAAGATATACCCATGCGGGCCCAACATTGGGTCCACAGGGGGGATAACAGGCAGGGGATGGCCAAGTGTAAGTGCTCGTGTGTGGGAAGGGGGACGTGTTTGTTTTCGTCTCTTTCGAGACGGTTCCTCTTCCCGCATAATCCCCTTCCCCTTGTCTTTATCCTTAGCCATGCGTGAGTGTGCGTGTAAGAATGAGTGCAAAAGCGATGAATGCACACTAACACAAGCAAAATGAGCAAGCACAATTTATAGGGCAAAAATAGAAATATGAGCGTAGGAGCGAGTGTACCCAAGCGAAATGGCGAAGCTTGCTCGTAGATGTCCCCACACTGTGCAATGAGAGTAGCGTGGAGCCGCGGCGACCTCTTTCAGCAAGAATTTTCGAAGTGGGCGTTGTTTGGGGGGAATTAGGTCAGAAATTCGAAATGAAAGGAGAGAGGGAGTGAAGATGATGGAGAGATCGATGGAGGAGGTGGGGAGAGGGAGTATTGGAGGAGTAGAGGACGTGGGGGAGTGAGAATCGGCCGTTGTGGAGGAGAGGCAGGTGAAACGACGGTGACAATGGCGATCAGGCGAGGGTGAAAACGAACGGGTGGTCGGGGGTTTATATAGGGTTTTAAGTCGAACCGATCGGGTGACTTGTCACCCGATCGGTTGACGGTTAGGTCAAAAATTTTTGCCGAAGAAGTGCTACAGGCGAACCGGTCGGTTGACTTGTCAACCGATCGGTTGGCCGCTCAACTCATTTTCCCGAGAATTGAGGGCTGCTCACCCGGTCGCTTCAACCGATCGCGCTCGAACTCAACCGATCGGTTGATATTCCCCAAAAATTTCCCGAGAGTTCTCCCCAGCTCACCCGGTCTGTCACCCGGTCTCTTCATTCTTCAACCGATCGGTTCATTTGGGGACAGATTTCGGCTTGTATCTCATACCTCCCAACCGATCGGGTGAGTTATCAACTGATCGGTTGGGGCTTTGTTTCCTGCAAAAACCAACAGATTTTTCTAAGTCCTTGTACGGATGTTCTCGCGGCTGATTTTATTTATAAAAATAGATAAAATAAATTAAAAAAATAACACTAAAAAGTGGGGAAAAAGTTTAGAACATGGGTTGCCTCCCATGAAGCGCACTTGTTTAACGTCGTTGGCTCGACGCCCGCAAGAGATGTTCACGGTGGTTGATATGGGTGATGCCCGAAGTTCGGCATCTCTTCCTCATCGGAGCTTAAGGCCTTTGGAGTAGTCAGCGGCTGGAGAAAGATTTGCTCGACTACCCTCTCCTTGTTCTTGGGATCCGGTGGCTTCTCTTTTGTATTGGCGTTTACCGCCATTTTCTTTAGGATCCGGACCTCGTCTTTGGTAAGGCCCATGGGTTCTTTCCCCGTTCTCCTCGCAGGAGGAGCCTTGGGGAACCCGGGAGGGGTCGTTCTTGCTGCACTCGCTTTCCCAGCAGCATCATCGTTCTTGGGGCCGTCTCGGTCTTCTGAATCCCCCAAGTCATCGGGGGGGTTTCTTGAGAGAATCTCCCAGGAGCTCTCTTCAGCAGCTTTTTCTTCTTCCACCTCCAGCAAATTGCACCGAGGGTCGTCTAGGGGATCGGGGTACTTCATGGATAACCCCAGATCAAATTCAACTTTTTCTCTGCTGACGTTTAAAGAAAGTTTTCCGTTCTTCACATCAATCAAAATGCCAACAGTGGCCATGAAAGGCCGTCCCAGGATGATGGGGGTGTGTGCGTCTTCAGGCATGTCCATGACTACAAAGTCCACTGGCACATGCACCTCTTTTACATTAACGGGGAGGTCATCCACAATCCCCATTGGATATTTGACTGACCGGTCAGCTAGTTGTAGGGTCATACCGGTGGGCTCCAAATCACCCATTCCTATCCTTTTATACATCGACAATGGCATCAAACTTACACTCGCTCCGAGATCGACGAGTGCACGATGAATCTTCACTGCCCCGATCGTGCAAGGAATTGAGAAGCTCCCCGGGTCTTTAAGTTTCGGCGGATTTGCCCTCTGGATAAGAGCGCTACACTCCGCCGTCAACACTACTTTCTCCTTTCTAGACCCTCTAGTCACCAAATCTTTCAGGAATTTCGCATAGGAGGGGATTGTTTCGATTGCTTCTAGGAAGGGGATTTGCAAGCTCAGGTCCTTGACCATGGCGAAGAACTTGCCATATTTCTCGTCGATTTTGGCCTGAGCTTACCGCTGTGGAAATGGCACAACGGGTTTGAACACTTTCGGGCTCCCTTCCTCGTTCTTCTTCTTCTCTTCTTCAGAGACTCCCTCCGGAGTCGTAGGATTTGATGACGAAGCACCGGAAGCGCACAGTGTAACCGCAAGCGCACGGTGTTGTAGTGTGGCTTGGGGGTCGAACACAGGGAGGCTAGGATGTGCTTGTGTCAAGGAGGACCAAAATCACCCCGTGGGCGAGCTAGCCCGAATCGGTAAATGGTTGTCACGGAAAGAAATGAAAGGTATGAACAATAAGAAAATAAACCCGGGACTTTGGTTTCCACTCCAACGAGCAACTCTCGCAGATGCGGCCTACGGGTATGGATGGCGATCGGAATAAGGGTCTAATGGTGAGACGTTGCCTCTGAAAGTGGTACCGGCATCCCATGGGCCCGATATTCCGGTCGGTGCCCAGGATGATACACCGGACTTCCCGGATTCGATCAGTGGGCACTCCCGTGTCCATTAACACTGATCGATTCTGGGAGCACTAAGCTCGCAACGATAACTCCCAACGTCTCATCCTACCGCTCCCGCGTTCTAGGATTCGGCGTCTACGCTAAGGGCGTGAGCTATGGCTAGGGAGTCAACCGCCAAGTTTATTCCCCCTTGGCCCAACGGTCAAAGGCGGTCTTTTTCCCGGCGATGACAATGAAACACCCCGCGTAACCATTAGATTCCTAATCCCTATCGATTTCCTAACCCTATGGACGCATCGGGAAGAGCCCCCGAAGGGATTTCCACCAAAATCCCAGATTTGGGAACTACTCACAAAAATTCATTAAAAAGCGATCTAAATGAAAATGAACCGTTGGAATCATAATCAGACAATTGAAATTCGGAAGTAATAGAGTAATTAAGACAATACTAAAATTTGAGAAAGATCCAAAAACTTACAAAAGAACAGTAATTACAGCCGTCACAATGGGAGAAAACAGTAAAAACTAGCAGCTTCCCGTTTCTGGAACCCTAGGGGTTCTATTTATAGACTCTCGTATCACCCGATCGGTTGACAAGTCAACCGATCGGGTGATCCGTTACAGATAATGAACAGAAAACGGCGAGCTTTCACCCGGTCATATGAACCGGTCGGGTGAGTTCTTGGAGTGACCGGTTGGATCTTGGCGCCATCGGGTGAAGTGATCGGTTGGGTGCCCGTGTCTTCAGCTCCTCAACATCAGCTACAGATGAACCGATCGGGTGAGAGTCACCCGATCGGTTGGAATTTGGATCGAAAAGACAGAGAACATGCCCCCGCTGAACCGACCTGTGAACCAATCGGGTGACTTTCGCTTGAGCTCCAGCCGAGACCGGGTGGTGCACGCGTGCATCACCCGATCGGTTGGAGATGACCAACTGACCGGGTGAGGGGCTGAAAGATGTATTCTTTGACGTCTGACCCCCTGGATCATGCGTGACTCCTCCCGTTGCTCTGGGGACTTGAGATATCGTCGTTAAACGTCCCCTACGCGGTCAATCTCCTGCAAACATGGAGGAACAAAGAAAAGTGAAAGAAAACGAGAAAATACGAGAAAATGAATAAAAGACGGCGGAAAACACAGAGAAACACAAAAGAAAACGAGCGTGAATATATGAAATATAAACACACGTCAAAATCCCACAAGCTGAACTCTTCCTCGTCCTCGAGGAAGACGAGTGAGAGTAGGAGCTCGGAGGGGAAAAATAGAGAGAAAGAGAGAAAAAGAAAACTCTATATCCTAGATCGTCCGTCAGAGCCAACAAAATCAAAAACGACACACCAAGCAAGCAGACGTCAAATCACACCACTAAACCTAGGAAAACGAGTCCAAATAAGTGTCGTGTGCCCACGCGGTGAAGCGCGAGTGAGTGCGGTCGTGTGCTAGCAAATGGTGTCGCTTTCTACAATGTGCTATGAGCTCATATACGCAAATCCAGGAAATGACCCAAATACCGATTCGAATTTGAAATTTGCGGTGAATATTAGTTCAAGCATGCATGAGAAGAGTATAAGAATAGAAGCATATCATGCATCGGGGACTCCACAACTAGGGTTAAGGAAATCACGCCACTATAGCCTAGATACTAGCTAAAAAGTTCCTAAGCCAAGTGTTTTCGAAAACGATGGGGTTTGAGATGATGTGGAGTAGAACACTCGGTGCAAATTCTCGCCATTCCTTTATTCTCGGTAGGTAGGAGAAATATTCACACTAAAATTTTTTTGGGTTTTGGGTATTTGTATTTTTTTGGCTTTTTGGCTATACAATTTTTCTTCTTTTCTTTCCTCATCTTTTTTTTTGGGTTTTTCTTTCCTTTTTTTTTTCTTTTTTTTTTGATTTTTGGGTTTTTGGCTGTACACATGTGTACTCTCCCAAGTGGGAGAACGGTACACGACGAGGGGATTTGCACCAAGTAAAACAAAAAAGAAGTCGAAATCTAAACATTTGGGCAAAGGAAACTATTCTCGCTAAATAGAGCATAGGCTAAATGGGTTATCCTAGTCCTTAATCGTGGAATCCCGACGCATGCGAATTGAAATATACGATATAAATATAGCATGCATATAGTGGAAGCAAGTACCGCATATTCAAATCGAAGCATGATAATCTAGGGGTCATTCCTGGACAGGTATATAAAATAAAATCACAAAGTAGAAGCACACCAAATAGCTAGGCACGACGCACGACTCACAAAGAGCTAAGTGGACCAACGATGCGTGAAATGCAAGAGAACTCGAAATCCTAGAGTTAGTGAATGTGATTATCGATGCCATGCTAGGTGTGTGTGATTTTGTGACGATTCATCATAGGGTTCATCTCTAGGAGAAAGAGATAAAAAGAAGAAAAGAAAAAGAAAAAGAAAAGATAAAAAACACGATGAAAACGACACAAAAACGAAAAAGAAGGACTCAAATGACGCACACAGTGCGACTCCCCCAAGCTGAAGTTTGCATTGCCCTCAATGCAATATGAGTGAGTACGGGAGGGCAATGAAGATGGGGGGGAATACGCACCGACACAAAAAGAAGTGAAAGCGAGGAAAACACAAAGACAAAACTGAAAATAAAGAAAGATCAAGATCAAAATAAAACGACACAAAAATAGAAATAGAACCACACGACACGACACTCAAAAAGGGGAAAAACAAGCACACAAACAAAAATGGGAAAAACAACAAAACACGACAACACACCAAAATAGACGTCCCCCAAGCTGGACCTGACAGTGCTAGCATAATGATATGATCAATGAAATGCAGAGATATGTAAGGGGGAGTCAAAAACAAACAAGGTGAAATCAGAAAGCATGAGAAGGTGAGTCCTCGTCCTCCTCGGAAGAGGGTGGGATTGGGTGGTCGGGGGAGGCTGGGGGTGTGCGGAGAAGTGGGGAATGAGGTGGAGGAAAAGGGGCAGCGGTGGTGTGAACAATGGGAGGAGTGTCGGTGGAGGTGGGTGGTGGTGGTAGGAAGGCGATCAAGGCGGTGGTGAGAGGAATAGAAATGGGGGAAGAAGATGTGGTGGTGACGGTGGTGGGAGGTGGTGGGAGAGATCTGGAGCGCACCGGTAATTTCCTCCGACGCACATATGGAGTGATGGAGGAAGGGGTAGCGTGGGTGCGATGGAAGTGGTCGGGAGGGGGGGAGTGGATGCCGGGATGTGATTAGATGAGGGGGGAGAAGAATGTGGTGAGGGGGGTGATGGATGTGGGGATGTGTGGGAGGGTGGAGGAGAAGATCGCCGAGGTGGTGAAGGTGGAGGTGGTCCGTGGATGTGAGTGAGAAGGCGAAGAATGGCGGCCACGTTCCTCTCAAGTGCGAGGAAACGTGGGTGAGTGAGAAAAGAGGACGGTGATGGGTCCGAGGAGGCAGAGGACATGGCGAGCTCACGAAGGGCAATGACCTCCCTTTCAAGACCTAGACGGGCAGAGACCTGACGGCGACCAAAACATGTGGACTGACGTGGGGCAGAAGAGGTGCCGGCAGGTAAGGTCGAAGTGGTGCCGGCGGCAGTGGTCATGCCGGCACATGAGACAAGGCCAGAAATGGCCGCAAAGAGGTGCTCAGATGTGATGGGTCCCGGAGCAGAAATAGGACGACTCGGGCCAGCCCCTATATCTCCCCGAGACGCAGGGATATCCTGCTCACCTAAGTGGGCGTCAGGGGACGGTGGTCTGCGTGCGTCCGTGGGGAGGAAAGGAAGGTTCAACCCCGCTGATCGCTTCGGAATGTAACCCAAAAAGAGCGACCGTGTAGTTTTACCGCAAGCGCACGGTGTAGCGGTGAGCGGGTTATCGAACACAGGGATGACGAATGATGGTGTCTTCTCCGAACAACCTGGCTATAGGAACAGAAAAGATGGAATTTGCCTTTTGGCGATCCTGTCACAATCGTCAGACAAAATATGGAGATATCAAATCAAATAAAGGACGCCTAGGGAATGGAGAATCCCCGCTACTCACCGTATCTCGTCAATGTAATTCATTGGCGTCTCAATTGCTAGGGTAGAATTTCGGATGAACTAGTTGCAACTGAATGTAAAACCTAGCTCACGCTCTCGCGCTGTTGCCGGTCTATAGATAACCAAGGGTTGGGTCCAATCTCTTGCAAACCCTAGCCTAGGCAAGCTAGCATTAGGATCAACATCATCGTTCAATTTTCTAGTATTATGTTAAATATCACTCTTGCATTATTATTTATGGATTATTAGAATTTTTCCAAATATAATTATATTAAGGATCCTGTGGCCACTCTGCCGTTAGTCATCTGACCTAATGGTGTATGATGTCTCCCCGTGGTCCAAGAGATTATTATATTTTATAGTTTCTTTTTCCATAGTTTCTTTTTCCATATCATATATGCATGCGTTATATGCGTGGTTGTTTGTGCCTGTAGCATATTTAAAACTGCGTGGATGTTTATATAAGTTAAAATGTGTTTTTGGGATCAGCCAGTTTGATACCTTTAATATTCCTTGCACTTTTATTTTCATTTGAGAGAATTTGTAAGTGATGATTAAATGTATTAATGCCAAAGACCAGTGTACCAACATATGAAGATGGAGGTGAAATTTACAAAAATAGGGACCCATTCTTAGTTTTCAACTTGTATTTTTCTTTTCTTTATGAAACTGTATATCGAACTTTGGACTTTGCACGTTTTTGGGTATCTGGCCGATCTCCACATTTTACTTATTTTATTCTTTATGCATGAATTTACTTCTTAATTAATTCATGCTTGTTTTAAATTGCATAGATAAATGGAAAAATTGGCTAGCATCGATTTCGATGTCCTTGATGCTGCAGGAAAAAATTACCTGAGCTGGCAAGTGGACCTGAAGTTCCACTTGCGTTCGATGGCCCTCCTTGGCTCAATTTTGGCTCCTTCATCGGCCCCAGTAGCGGCCGATGCTTCTGCTACATCTAGCAGCACTCCTACCACTGTCTCTGATGTGGATAAGGCGAAAGCCATTATCTATATTAGGAGACATATAGATCGGACCTTAAAGGCCGAATACCTTACGGTAAAAGACCCAATTGAATTGTGGGCAGCGCTGGAGGCACGGTATAAACATCAAATTGATGTAATATTACCACTACCAATTATGAGTGGGAAAACCTCAGACTTCAGGACTATAAGTCCGTTGCTGAGTATAACTCTGCACTTCATAATATCACCTCACACCTGAAGTTGTGTGGTGAAGAAGTGACTGAGCAACGCATGTTGGAAAAGACATTTACCTCGTTTCACGTGAAAGATGCAATCCTCATGCAGAAGTATCGTGAACGCAACTTCACGAAGTTCTCTGATTTGATCTCTTGCCTCCTTCGGGCAGAGCAAAATAGAGATTTACTGCTTGCCACTCATAATTTACGTCCGGCTGGTACTGCCCATATCCCTGAAGCCCACCATGTTTCTTCCCAGAAGTGGAAAACCACGAAGAAGCTAAAAAAATTAAAGGGAAAGCTGTAATGAAGCAAGAACGAGGATCTGCACCCCAGGCCGACACCAACAAAGGAAAGAAAAACTTCACATGGAAGCGTAAGAACACTGATCAAGTGTCAATTCCTAAGAAGAACTGGGAGGATAAATGCCTGGACGTTGGTCCAGAAACTACCGCACTCCTCGCCACCCTCCAAGAACTATATCAGGCGAGCCGGAAGTCTCTTCTTGAAACTGACTTGGTGGCTTTTCAGCCACCAACTATTTTCACTGCAAAAGACTTCGAGAATGACGACCTGCTTGATTGAGCCCTATCTTTATCTATGCATTTAAAATTACATGTAGCTTCATCTTTAGTTTGCTTTTGTACGAACTTTTATTTGAATGTCATTTTACATTTACTTAAATAAAATTTCATTTTGCTTATAGATGAAGTATGTAATATTGTGGACAGTGCCTCGTTGCACTGTTGTTGCATTAATATTGCTCCCACATACAACGAGATTATAAGATGCAAACTTCTCCCCTTAAACATATAGGAATTTTCCACGTTTGGATAATAAATATTGAATATCAATATGTAACTCGTCAACAGGATGGCCAGAAGACCATCTACTTACGATTTCATTGGACCCCCGTCGGGTCCCTACCATTACAGATATTCATCCTATATAAAGCCGACTTGACTGAGCACCAGGAGTACCTTTCACATTAAGACTAAAGTACATCAATTGTCGGATAAATTTACGGACAATGACCGGTGCCCGCCGCACCGGCGCGTGGCCGCGTGGCAGGGAAGGGGTTTAAATATTTGTAACCGCAAGCGCACGGTGTTGTAGTGTGGCTTGGGGGTCGAACACAGGGAGGCTAGGATGTGCTTGTTTCAAGGAGGACCAAAATCATCCCGTGGGCGAGCTAGCCCGAATCGGTAAATGGTTGTCACGGAAAGAAATGAAAGGTATGAACAATAAGAAAATAAACCCGGGACTTTGGTTTCCACTCCAACGAGCAAATCTCGCCGATGCGGCCTACGGGTATGGATGGCGATCGGAATTAGGGTCTAATGGTGAGACGTTGCCTCTGAAAGTGGTACCCGGCATCCCATGGGCCCGATATTCCGGTCGGTGCCCAGGATGATACACCGGACTTCCCGGATTCGATCAGTGGGCACTCCCGTGTCCATTAACACTGATCGATTCCGGGAGCACTAAGCTCGCAACGATAACTCCCAACGTCTCATCCTGCCGCTCCCGCGTGCTAGGATTCGGCGTCTACGCTAAGGGCGTGAGCTATGGCTAGGGAGTCAACCACCAAGTTTATTCCCCCCTGGCCCAACGGTCAAAGGCGGTCTTTTTCCCGCCGATGACAATGAAACACCCCACGTAACCGTTAGATTACTAATCCCTATCGATTTCCTAACCCTATGGACACATCGGGAAGAGCCCCCGAAGGGGTTTCCACCAAAATCCCAGATTTGGGAACTACTCAAAAAAATTCATTAAAAAGCGATCTAAATGAAAATGAACCGTTGGAATCATAATCAGACGATTGAAATGCGGAAGTAATACAGTAATTAAGATAATACTAAAATTTGAGAAAGATCCGAAAACTTACAAAAGAACAGTAATTACAGCCGTCACAATGGGAGAAAACAGTAAAAACTAGCAGCTCCCCGTTTCTGGAACCCTAGGGGTTCTATTTATAGACTCTTGTATCACCCGATCGGTTGACAAGTCAACTGATCGGGTGATCCGTTACAGATAATGAACAGAAAACGGCGAGCTTTCACCCGGTCATATGAACCGGTCAGGTGAGTTCTTGGAGTGACCGGTTGGATCTTGGCGCCATCGGGTGAAGTGATCGGTTGGGTGCCCGTGTCTTCAGCTCCTCAGCATCAGCTACAGATGAACCGATCGGGTGAGAGTCACCCGATCGGTTGGAATTTGGATCGAAAAGACAGAGAACAGGCCCGTGTTGAACCGACCTGTGAACCGGTCGGGTGCCTTTCTCTTGAGCTCCGACCGAGACCGGGTGGTGCACGCGTGCATCAACCGATCGGTTGGAGATGACCAATCGATCGGGTGAGGGGCTGAAAGATGTATTCTTTGACGTCTGACCCCCTGGATCGCGCGTGACTCCTCCCGTTGCTCCGGAGACTTGGGATATCGTCGGTAAACGTCCCCTACGTGGTCAATCTCCTGCAAACATGAAGAAACAAAGAAAAGTGAAAGAAAACGAGAAAATACGAGAAAACGAATAAAAGACGGCAGAAAACACGGAGAAACACAAAAGAAAACGTACGTGAATATATGTCACGACCCGCTTCCCTAAAATGGAGGCGAGACGTGAAAAGGTCCGCACGAGAGTGGAGCTGTGAAGCCCCAAACCCGATAAGCGTCCACAATACATAAACAGGTCCCTGTAACCACAACAGAATAACAATAATAACACAAGGAGAGACTGAAATAAAATTCCACATCTCAAACATTGTCCAACAAGAAAATAAGTCCAACATCCAGAAAAGCCACCAGGCTAAAAGAAAAGAGTCCAAGGCCCAGAACAAGGCCAACAAAAGCAACAACGACAAAGTATAGGTGCTACGCACCGATAAAAAACAACTGTTTAACAAAAGTAAAACACAACGAAGACACTAGGACTGGTCCCCAGTGTCCACGTACTCCCCGTCAAACACAAGCTCGGGCTCGGCGTCAGCAAACACCTCGTCCTCAACAAGGTACTCAGGCTCAGGATCTAACATGTGTCACCCAAAAGAGTAAAGGGGCACATGTCAGCAAGTCTAAAAAGACTTGGGCAAGGAAACCGAAAGTGAGGCATCTAGCAACCTAGCAGTTTAGTATGCATGACATGGCAGTTATAACAGGAGTGCACAATTAAAACATGTCAAGACAATTTGTACAAGAGAACAATCATCAGGACAAGACAAGAGTAGCCAAGCTACTATCAATTCAATCAATTCACATTTGTAGGTGTTTACGCCATTCGCTGAATGGCATAGCATTTCAGACCGATCGGCACTAAACACTACCCAATACCCACACGTTATGGAGCCTGGGGTCCCCGCACATTGAGCTCAGCTAGTGAGCCTAAGGTTGCCCCGCACATTGAGCTCGCATTCTTAGTTCACAATTCAATACATTTCGAGCGTTGGGGTTTCCAACTCATTATGCTCGCTTCCGGTCACGAGCCAGGAACACAAGTGTCGTAGCAAAGCTACGCAATCAAGCAACACTTAAAGAATGCGAGGTCATGACAATTTATTTGCGTACCGTTAATTAAATTAAACGTGACAGGCGAAATACAATGACATGAACATATTCGCGTACCGTTAATTGAAAGTAAACATGACATGGAAATTGTGCACATGCTAAATGTCGGAACTAGCTTCGTTGTCAAGCTAGTTCCCCAATTTGCGCCTAGGCGATTATCATTTCGTCGCCTAGCCTCTTTTACGCCTACAACAAGCAAATGGCCTAAAACATGGCCTAAACCCTAGGTGGCAAGTTTCACTTGCCTAGCACCGGGAATAACGACCACTTCGTCACACGGATGCTATCTACGGGGGAAATCGCTGTTTTGGGGGAAACAAACACCAAACACATGAAATTAATTAGGGTTTCCACCAAAATTATCAATAAGTCATGAAAACAACGGTAGAACGATTTCTTACCGAGAGAAGGCGGAAGAAACACTCCGGGGAACCCTAGGATCAGATCTGGAGATGATTGGAGAAGTTTGGGGAAACTAGGGTTTTGGGGGATTTGGGGATTTGATGGATTTGAGTGAGATTTTGGGGAAGATGAGAGGTAGATAGAGTAGATGGATGGTTTGGATGAAGGTTTTAGGGCTTGGAATGGAGAAATGGAGCTGTGAGGAAGATGGAGGCTGAAGGTGGAAGATTTTAGGGTTTTGGGTCGTGTTGGAGAAGAAGAAGTCGTTTGGGTTGGGTATAAATAGGTTGAGCTGGCGGCTGCCCAGAAATTAGGGTTTTAACACTAGTTAGTCGGTCAAAGAGCAACCACTGACCGACTAGTTTGGCAACTAGTCGGTCGGTCGACCAATGCAGACCGACTAAGTGCAAACAGTAACTCTTGAACGAAAATAGGATTCTAGAGTTAGTCGGTACATGAACAAGTACTGACCGACTAGTTTGGCATCTAGTCGGTCGATGAACGTTCTTAGACCGACTAAGAGTAAACAGTAACTGATACAAAAATAATTTGATGAGTTAGTCGGTTCAAGAAGCATTGCTGACCGACTAGTTTGCAACCTAGTCGGTCAACCAACGTTCTTAGACCGACTAACGATAAACAGTAACTCCTGAGAAATTTAGAAAGCTAACTAGTCGGTCCAAGAAGGATTACCGACCGACTGGATCGTCATCTAGTCGGTCGGTGGCCCTTCTTACACCGGCTAATGAGCACAGAAAAGTACCGATACAGAGCACGGGGCCCCGGGATCGATCCCTAAGACTCCTAGGCTTGATCTAACAGTTAGATACGACCGTTATGAAGTCCGTCACGAGTGACTTACTTCGAAATCGACAATCCTAAGGAAGAAGCGAGAAAATACGACGAATCGATCGAAAATGAAACCTATGGAGACGAAAACCACACATGAGGAGAAAATCCACCAAAACATATATTATATAATATTAAATCCTGATACATGAAAAGCAGTCGTTACATCCTCCCCAACTTAAGAAAAATTCCGTCCTCGGAATTCCCAAATACTCACGAGTCCGGAAACAAAAGTGGGAAACGCTCTCGCTTCTCATCCTCATTCTCCTAAGTAGACTCTCCAGGTGAACCGTGTCGCCACATCACCCTCACAAGATTGACAATCTTGTTCCGAAGCGATGTCTGACGCCTGTCCAGAATCTGCACTGGATGCTGGTCATACGTCATATCGGGGCGAACGGTAATCTCCGAAAAATCCACCGCATGAGACGGATCGCTAATGTATCGACGAAGCTGCGACACATGGAAAACATTGTGAACTCCTTCCAAAGATGGCGGCAAGGCCAAGCGATAAGCTACCTCGTCAACCCTCTCCAAAACGTCAAACGGTCCAATGTATCGCGGGCTCAACTTTCCACGCTTCCCGAAACGAATCACACCACGATTCGGGGAAATCTTCAAGAACACATGGTCGCCCGGTTGAAACTCCAAAGGACGACGTTTAGCATCCGCCCAATGCTTAAAACGGTCCTGAGCAATTCTCAACCTCTCCCGAATATTCCTGACGATATCCACGGCCTCCACGATCATCTCAGGTCCCAACAACTCCCGATCACCAACGTCATCCCAACTCAATGGCGATCGACATTTCCTCCCATAAAGCGCGGCGAAAGGCGCCATGCCAATACTCGCCTGGAAGCTGTTGTTGTAGGAAAACTCTACCAGATGTAGATGGTCCTCCCACGAACCCTTGAAATCCAACATGCACGCCCTCAGCATGTCTTCCAAAATCTGAATCGTCCTCTCGGACTGGCCATCCGTCTGCGGATGGTACACCGTGCTGAAACTCAGACGCGTACCCAAGCTCTTCTGCAAACTCTGCCAAAACTGAGATGTGAACCTCGTGTCTCTGTCAGACACGATACTCACAAGGACTCCATGAAGTCGCACAACCTCCTGCACGATTCACGATACATCACTATCCAAACTAGGAAAAGGAAATAAAACGGAGAGTAAAAAGAATTTTACCTCCATATATCTCCTCGCTAGCGCCTCAGTGGACTGTCCCACTCGGAACGGAATGAAGTGCGCAGATTTGGTCAACCGATCCACGATCACCCAAATCGCGTCATTCTGCTTCGGACTCCGAGGTAGTCCAGTCACGAAATCCATAGTGATGTGTTGCCATTTCCACTCCGGAATCGGAAGCGGTTGTAGCAACCCGGCCGAACGCTGATGCTCCGCCTTCACTTGCTGGCAAACCAAGCACTTGGCTACACTCTGAGCCACGCTCCTCTTCATACCATGCCACCAATAATTCAGACGAAGATCCTGGTACATCTTGGTGCCACCAGGATGCACAGAATACGGCGAACTGTGTGCCTCCACCATCAATTCCTCTCTGATATCCCCAGCAGGCACACACAACCTGGCTCCAAACCTCAGCGAGCCATCCTCATGAATCAAAAAGTCAGTCCGCAGACCGGCTTCCACCATCTCCCGAATCCTCACCAGCTTCGGATCCTCGGCCTGGCCAGCCTTAATCCGATCCACGATCGTCGACTGTACCTGCATGTACATCAACGAAGAAGCCTCTCCAGGAAGAACAATCTCCACACCAGACTCGCAAAAATCCTGCTGCAATCTCCACTGCGAGGTCAAAATCATCACCGCCGGAAGCCTACTCAAAGCACCCGGAACCACATTCACCTTGCCAGGGTGAAACTGCAAATCAATATCATAATCCGCCATAAGCTCCAACCATCGACGCTGTCGCATGTTAAGCTCCTTCTGAGTGAAAATATACTTCAAGCTTTTGTGATCGGTGAAAATCTTCACTTTCTCACTCAGCAGGAAGTGCCTCCAAATCTTAAGAGCAAACACAACGGCAGCCAACTCCAAATCATGCGTCGGATAGTTCTTCTCATGAACCTTAAGCTGACGAGACGCATACGCCACAACGTGCCCATGCTGATGCAACACACAATCGAGACCCTTGCCAGAAGCATCACAAAAGATCTCAAATCCACCGCTGCGATCAGGCACAACCAGAATAGGGGCAGTCGTCAACCTCTCCTTCAGAACACCAAAAGCACTCTCACAATCACCCGACCAAGCAAAAGCAACATCCTTCCGCGTCAACCTGGTCATCGGCTCAGCAATACGAGAAAAGTCCTTAATGAATCGCCGATAGTAACCAGCAAGTCCAAGAAAACTCCGAATCTCAGACGCAGACGACGGAACAGGCCACTCCCTGATGGCCCGAATCTTCTCGGGATCCACAGAAATACCATCTCCAGTCACCACATGCCCGAGAAAAGCAACTCGATCCAGCCAAAACTCGCACTTCGAAAACTTAGCATACAAACGATGCTTCCTCAAAATCTCCAACACCGTCCTTAAGTGCGAGGCATGCTCTTCCTCCGACTTCGAATAGATCAGAATGTCGTCAATAAAGATAACGACAAACTTATCCAAAAAGTCGTAGAAAATCAGGTTCATTAGATTCATGAAAACTACGGGCGCGTTAGTTACGCCGAAGGGCATAACCACGAACTCATAGTGTCCATACTTCGTCCTGAACGCTGTCTTCGGAACATCTCCCTTCTTCACCTTCAACTGATGGTAACCACTCCTCAAATCCAATTTAGAAAACACCCTCGAACCTCCAAGCTGATCAAAAATATCGTCGATGCGAGGCAACGGGTATTTATTCTTAATGGTCACCGCATTCAACTCCCGATAGTCCACGCACATGCGACGCGAACCATCCTTCTTCCTAACCAACAACACCGGCGCTCCCCACGGAGACACGCTAGGATTAATATAGCCCTTCTACAAAAGGTCATCCAACTGCTTTCGCAATTCCTCCAACTCTGCAGGTGCCATACGATACGGCGCCTTCGAAATCGGCTGCACACCTGGAACAAGATCGATAGAAAATTCCAAAGCCCGATCAGGCGGCAAACCAGACATCTCCCCGGGGAAGAAGTCGCCAAAATCTCGCACCACGGCTGGCCATTCCAACTCCACCTGCATAGACACAGCCTCCACCGGCCTGGCCCGAAATCTGACAGGACGAAGCGAACTGCTACCACGACTGAACTCAAACACTGGATGTCCGGGAATCTCGAACACCACCTTCTTCTTCCTGCAGTCAATCGTAGCATAGAAGCTCGCAAGCCAATCCATCCCGAGAACGGCATCATAGTTGATGATGTCGTGGACAATGAAATCAGCGAAAAGCTCATGTTCACAGACCACCAACGAGTAAGAATTGCAACCACGATGCACCGAGACCACACCATTCCCTGTAACGATACTCCAACTCTTGGGAAGAGGGGACGTCGACAAGGAATGCCTCTCCACGAAGCTCCGAGAAATAATGCACATCGATGCACCAGAGTCAAAGAGGACTCATGCAGGAAATGTGCAAACCAAAATCACACCTAATCAAGCAATTAACAATCAAACCCTAATCTAGCAAACAACCATGTTCAAGCAAACAACACAATCTAACAATCAAAACCAGCTAGGAAAGTAACAGCTAGAGTGAGGATTACCTGTGATAACTTCATCCACAGCCGCGCTCTCTGCAGCGGTCATCAGAAAAGCCTGCCTCCTCGGTGGAACAGCCTGCCGAAAAGCCTGCCTCTGCGGAACAAGAGCCGCTCCACGACCAGCAGGAACAGATGCTCGCTGCTGCAATGGCTGTGCTGCAACAGGAGCCCTCCGCAGCTGCCCCGCATGCCGACAATCTCTTGCGACATGGGAAGCATCACCACAAACTAGACACTGGCCCAAAAACTTCCGACACTGATCCTTGACGTGACCAGGCTTGCCGCAGAAATGGCAAAACTTCGGAATAGACCCTCCTGGCCTCTTAAACTGAGCGGACTGATTAGGCCTGAATCCAGGTCTAACCACAGCTCTCGCCTGCTCCACAGGCCTCTTCCCAGCACCAACAACCGACCCCTTCCTCTGGTTCACGAGCAGCTCCTGCCTCTTAGCTGCTACCAGAACCTTCTGATAAGACTCCCGGTCAGAGGAGGTCACAAAACTCTGGAGCTCCGAAGCAAGCCCCTGCAGGAACCTCTGAGCTCTCTCCTCAGCGTCCTGCACCATCTTCGGCACAAACCGACTCAGCCTCATGAACTCCTGGTGGTACATGTCCACCGACGAGTTCCCTTGCTTCAAATCGATAAAACGCTGCAGCATCTCCTCCTTGGCAGCCTTCGGGAAGAACTCACCCTCAAATCTGGCTTTGAAGGTAGCCCAAGCTATCGGCTCCACCAATAACTTCTCTTCCGCATCCCACCAATTCCTGGCGTTATCCTTGAGTTGCCTCTTTGCCAAATCAACCCATCCAGCCGGGGTGATCTTGGCCATCTTCAGATTGTCCTCGACGTTCCGAATCCACTCATCGGCAGCCAGAGGACCCTCAGAACCATCAAAATATGCGGGACCCAGCTCCCGAAATTGCTTCGCTCCTGGCTCAGAGCGAGGGGCATCCGGAAGAGCCCGGGCAGCTCGAGCAAGCGGAGCATTCTGGACTTGCAAAAGCACGCCCTGCTACACTTGCATCATGTGGAGCATCATCCGCATCATCTCACCGCTGGTGGGTTCCCGCTCAGGCTCCTCATCATGAGGGAGCGCACCACTACCCCCACCACGGGTAAAACGCCTTCCTGCCATCTAATGACACAGAGAACGAATCAGATTAGACTCATAGCTTATGACTCGGACGTCGAACTTAATTTATTGGACATTCTTATATTATTACCGCTATTCCAAAAATCGCAGTTACAGAAGGACCTACATGGGTCACCACTAAAACCTGTCACGACCCGCTTCCCTAAAATGGAGGCGAGACGTGAAAAGGTCCGCACGAGAGTGGAGCTGTGAAGCCCCAAACCCGATAAGCGTCCACAATACATAAACAGGTCCCTGTAACCACAACAGAATAACAATAATAACACAAGGAGAGACTGAAATAAAATTCCACATCTCAAACATTGTCCAACAAGAAAATAATTCCAACATCCAGAAAAGCCACCAGGCTAAAAGAAAAGAGTCCAAGGCCCAGAACAAGGCCAACAAAAGCAACAACGACAAAGTATAGGTGCTACGCACCGATAACAAACAACTGTTTAACAAAAGTAAAACACAACGAAGACACTAGGACTGGTCCCTAGTGTCCACGTACTCCCCGTCAAACACAAGCTCGGGCTCGGCGTCAGCAAACACCTCGTCCTCAACAAGGTACTTAGGCTCAGAATCTAACATGTGTCACCCAAAAGAGTAAAGGGGCACATGTCAGCAAGTCTAAAAAGACTTGGGCAAGGAAACCGAAAGTGAGGCATCTAGCAACCTAGCAGTTTAGTATGCATGACATGGCAGTTATAACAGGAGTGCACAATTAAAACATGGCAAGACAATTTGTACAAGAGAACAATCATCGGGACAAGACAAGAGTAGCCAAGCTACTATCAATTCAATCAATTCACATTTGTAGGTGTTTACGCCATTCGCTGAATGGCATAGCATTTCAGATCGATCGGCACTAAACACTACCTAATACCCACACGTTATGGAGCCTGGGGTCCCCGCACATTGAGCTCAGCTAGTGAGCCTGAGGTTGCCCCGCACATTGAGCTCGCATTCTTAGTTCACAATTCAATACATTTTGAGCGTTGGGGTTTCCAACTCATTATGCTCGCTTCCGGTCACGAGCCAGGAACACAAGTGTCGTAGCAAAGCTACGCAATCAAGCAACACTTAAAGAATGCGAGGTCATGACAATTTATTTGCGTACCGTTAATTAAATTAAACGTGACAGGCGAAATGCAATGACATGAACATATTCGCGTACCGTTAATTGAAAGTAAACATGACATGGAAATTGTGCAACATGCTAAATGTCGGAACTAGCTTCGTTGTCAAGCTAGTTCCCCAATTTGCGCCTAGGCGAGTATCATTTCGTCGCCTAGCCTCTTTTACGCCTACAACAAGCAAATGGCCTAAAACATGGCCTAAACCCTAGGTGGCAAGTTTCACTTGCCTAGCACCGGGAATGACGACCACTTCGTCACACGGATGCTATCTACGGGGGAAATCGCTGTTTTGGGGGAAACAAACACCAAACACATGAAATTAATTAGGGTTTCCACCAAAATTATCAATAAGTCATGAAAACAACGGTAGAACGATTTCTTACCGAGAGAAGGCGGAAGAAACACTCCGGGGAACCCTAGGATCAGATCTGGAGATTATTGGAGAAGTTTGGGGAAACTAGGGTTTTGGGGGATTTGGGGATTTGATGGATTTGAGTGAGATTTTGGGGAAGATGAGAGGTAGATAGAGTAGATGGATGGTTTGGATGAAGGTTTTAGGGCTTGGAATGGAGAAATGGAGCTTGGAGGAAGATGGGGGCTGAAGGGGGAAGAATTTAGGGTTTTGGGTCGTGTTGGAGAAGAAGAAGTCGTTTGGGTTGGGTATAAATAGGTTGAGCTGGCGGCTGCCCAGAAATTAGGGTTTTAACACTAGTTAGTCGGTCAAAGAGCAACCACTGACCGACTAGTTTGGCAACTAGTCGGTCGGTCGACCAACGCAGACCGACTAAGTGTAAACAGTAACTCTTGAACGAAAATAGGATTCTAGAGTTAGTCGGTCCATGAACAAGTACTGACCGACTAGTTTGGCATCTAGTCGGTCGATGAACGTTCTTAGACCGACTAAGAGTAAACAGTAACTGATACAAAAATAATTTGATGAGTTAGTCGGTTCAAGAAGCATTGTTGACCGACTAGTTTGCAACCTAGTCAGTCAACCAACGTTCTTAGACCGACTAACGATAAACAGTAACTACTGAGAAATTTAGAAAGCTAACTAGTCGGTCCAAGAAGGATTGCCGACCGACTGGATCGTCATCTAGTCGGTCGGTGGCCCTTCTTACACCGGCTAATGAGCACAGAAAAGTACCGATACGGAGCGCGGGGCCCCGGGATCGATCCCTAAGACTCCTAGGCTTGATCTAACAGTTAGATACGACCGTTATGAAGTCCGTCACGAGTGACTTACTTCGAAATCGACAATCCTAAGGAAGAAGCGAGAAAATACGACGAATCGATCGAAAATGAAACCTATGGAGACGAAAACCACACATGAGGAGAAAATCCACCAAAACATATATTATATAATATTAAATCCTGATACATGAAAAGCAGTCGTTACAATATATGAAATATAAACGCACGTCAAAATCCCCCAAGCTGAACTCTTCCTCGTCCTCGAGGAAGACGAGTGAGAGTAGGAGCTCGGAGGGGAAAAATAGAGAGAAAGAGAGAAAAAGAAAACTCTATATCCTAGATCGTCCGTCAGAGCCAACAAAATCAAAAACGACACACCAAGCAAGCAGACGTCAAATCACACCACTAAACCTAGGAAAACGAGTCCAAATAAGTGTCGTGTGCCCACGCGGTGAAGCGCGAGTGAGTGCGGTCGTGTGCTAGCAAATGGTGTCGCTTTCTACAATGTGCTATGAGCTCATATACGCAAATCCAGGAAATGACCCAAATACCGATTCGAATTTGAAATTTGCGGTGAATATTAGTTCAAGCATGCATGAGAAGAGTATAAGAATAGAAGCGTATCATGCATCGGGGACTCCACAACTAGGGTTAAGGAAATCACGCCACTATAGCCTAGATACTAGCTAAAAAGTTCCTAAGCCAAGTGTTTTCGAAAACGATGGGGTTTGAGATGATGTGGAGTAGAACACTCGGTGCAAATTCTCGCCATCCCTTTATTCTCGGTAGGTAGGAGAAATATTCACACTAAAATTTTTTTGGGTTTTGGGTATTTGTATTTTTTTGGCTTTTTGGCTATACAATTTTTACAATTTTTCTTCTTTTCTTTCCTCATCTTTTTTTTGGGTTTTTCTTTCCTTTTTTTTCTTTTTTTTTGATTTTTGGGTTTTTGGCTGTACACATGTGTACTCTCCCAAGTGGGAGAACGGTACACGACGAGGGGATTTGCACCAAGTAAAACAAAAAAGAAGTCGAAATCTAAACACTTGGGCAAAGGAAACTATTCTCGCTAAATAGAGCATAGGCTAAATGGGTTATCAGCGGCCATCGGAGTGGGGTCTAATCATGTGAATGTGCCGCAGGACATCAATATCTAGCTGTGAGGGTCCTGCGGCAGCGGGAAGATTATTGGGGAAGGGAATATTAAATTGGGGGCAAGAGCAAATGATAGTAATGATGCCCCCATAACAAAACTTCACCTTAACGGCCCGGCTGATCTCGAGTAGCTTGTAAACAAGCCAATCGCCGCCATGGATGGGGATGGTAGGGGCCCTGAAGTTAATTCCATCATCGTCCTGGACAAAAGGGAAAGTCATGGCCCAGAGGATAAAAAGGTCAGGGATAGTCACGGTGCCGGACTCGTCCCTGGGAAAAAATGCAGATGATATGATCCTGTGGGCCAAACGAAACACGGGATGAATGATGGAGGAGGCCTTGGCCCTTCCTCGGGGATAGTCATGGAGCAGTGTGAGGCGGAACCAGAATTGATCGACGTTAAACTCGGGCGTGTACCCGTAGTGTCAGATGGAGTCATCCCCAAGATTGGGGAAACCAAATATATCGTTAATTGTGTTCAGATTTGTGGTGACACTCCGGTTACGCACCCAGAATTTAATGATCGACCTGGACTCCCAAACAAGTGTAGAGAGAAATTCGAGGGTGAGTGCCGGGTAGGATATGGCAGAAGCATTAAGGAAGGCCAACCATCCTAAGTTAGCGAAAAGAGATTCGACCTCGGTGTAGACACCGAGATCGACAAGTGTTTGTGTGTGCGGGAACTTAGTAGATTGATGCCCCCGAGCATCGAGCCTACGGTAAAAATCCTTGTGCTCCTGGTTCCTAAAGATATACCCATGCGGGCCCAACATTGGGTCCACAGGGGGGATAACAGGCGGGGGATGGCCAAGTGTAAGTGCTCGTGTGTGGGAAGGGGGACGTGTTTGTTTTCGTCTCTTTCGAGACGGTTCCTCTTCCCGCATAATCCCCTTCCCCTTGTCTTTATCCTTAGCCATGCGTGAGTGTGCGTGTAAGAATGAGTGCAAAAGCGATGAATGCACACTAACACAAGCAAAATGAGCAAGCACAATTTATAGGGCAAAAATAGAAATATGAGCGTAGGAGTGAGTGTACCCAAGCGAAATGGTGAAGCTTGCTCGTAGATGTCCCCACACTGTGCAATGAGAGTAGCGTGGAGCCGCGGCGACCTCTTTCAGCAAGAATTTTCGAAGTGGGCGTTGTTTGGGGGGAATTAGGTCAGAAATTCGAAATGAAAGGAGAGAGGGAGTGAAGATGATGGAGAGATCGATGGAGGAGGTGGGGAGAGGGAGTATTGGAGGAGTAGAGGACGTGGGGGAGTGAGAATCGGCCGTTGTGGAGGAGAGGCAGGTGAAACGACGGCGACAATGGCGATCAGGCGAGGGTGAAAACGAACGGGTGGTCGGGGGTTTATATAGGGTTTTAAGTCGAACCGATCGGGTGACTTGTCACCCGATCGGTTGACGGTTAGGTCAAAAAATTTTGCCGAAGAAGTGCTACAGGCGAACCGGTCGGTTGACTTGTCAACCGATCGGTTGGCCGCTCAACTCATTTTCCCAAGAATTGAGGGCTGCTCACCCGGTCGCTTCAACCGATCGCGCTCGAACTCAACCGATCGGTTGATATTCCCCAAAAATTTCCCGAGAGTTCTCCCCAGCTCACCCGGTCTGTCACCCGGTCTCTTCATTCTTCAACCGATCGGTTCATTTGGGGACAGATTTCGGCTTGTATCTCATACCTCCCAACCGATCGGGTGAGTTATCAACTGATCGGTTGGGGCTTTGTTTCCTGCAAAAACCAACAGATTTTTCTAAGTCCTTGTACGGATGTTCTCGCGGCTGATTTTATTTATAAAAATAGATAAAATAAATTAAAAAAATAACACTAAAAAGTGGGGAAAAAGTTTAGAACATGGGTTGCCTCCCATGAAGCGCACTTGTTTAACGTCGTTGGCTCGACGCCCGCAAGAGATGTTCACGGTGGTTGATACGGGTGATGCCCGAAGTTCGGCATCTCTTCCTCATCGGAGCTTAAGGCCTTTGGAGTAGTCAGCGGCTGGAGAAAGATTTGCTCGACTACCCTCTCCTTGTTCTTGGGATCCGGTGGCTTCTCTTTTGTATTGGCGTTTACCGCCATTTTCTTTAGGATCCGGACCTCGTCTTTGGTAAGGCCCATGGGTTCTTTCCCCGTTCTCCTCGCAGGAGGAGCCTTGGGGAACCCGGGAGGGGTCGTTCTTGCTGCACTCGCTTTCCCAGCAGCATCATCGTTCTTGGGGCCGTCTCGGTCTTCTGAATCCCCCAAGTCATCGGGGGGGTTTCTTGAGAGAATCTCCCAGGAGCTCTCTTCAGCAGCTTTTTCTTCTTCCACCTCCAGCAAATTGCACCGAGGGTCGTCTAGGGGATCGGGGTACTTCATGGATAACCCCAGATCAAATTCAACTTTTTCTCTGCTGACGTTTAAAGAAAGTTTTCCGTTCTTCACATCAATCAAAATGCCAACAGTGGCCATGAAAGGCCGTCCCAGGATGATGGGGGTGTGTGCGTCTTCAGGCATGTCCATGACTACAAAGTCCACTGGCACATGCACCTCTTTTACATTAACGGGGAGGTCATCCACAATCCCCATTGGATATTTGACTGACCGGTCAGCTAGTTGTAGGGTCATACCGGTGGGCTCCAAATCACCCATTCCTATCCTTTTATACATCGACAATGGCATCAAACTTACACTCGCTCCGAGATCGACGAGTGCACGATGAATCTTCACTGCCCCGATCGTGCAAGGAATTGAGAAGCTCCCCGGGTCTTTAAGTTTCGGCGGATTTGCCCTCTGGATAAGAGCGCTACACTCCGCCGTCAACACTACTTTCTCCTTTCTAGACCCTCTAGTCACCAAATCTTTCAGGAATTTCGCATAGGAGGGGATTGTTTCGATTGCTTCTAGGAAGGGGATTTGCAAGCTCAGGTCCTTGACCATGGCGAAGAACTTGCCATATTTCTCGTCGATTTTGGCCTGAGCTTACCGCTGTGGAAATGGCACAACGGGTTTGAACACTTTCGGGCTCCCTTCCTCGTTCTTCTTCTTCTCTTCTTCAGAGACTCCCTCCGGAGTCGTAGGATTTGATGACGAAGCACCGGAAGCGCACGGTGTAACCGCAAGCGCACGGTGTTGTAGTGTGGCTTGGGGGTCGAACACAGGGAGGCTAGGATGTGCTTGTGTCAAGGAGGACCAAAATCACCCCGTGGGCGAGCTAGCCCGAATCGGTAAATGGTTGTCACGGAAAGAAATGAAAGGTATGAACAATAAGAAAATAAACCCGGGACTTTGGTTTCCACTCCAACGAGCAACTCTCGCAGATGCGGCCTACGGGTATGGATGGCGATCGGAATAAGGGTCTAATGGTGAGACGTTGCCTCTGAAAGTGGTACCGGCATCCCATGGGCCCGATATTCCGGTCGGTGCCCAGGATGATACACCGGACTTCCCGGATTCGATCAGTGGGCACTCCCGTGTCCATTAACACTGATCGATTCTGGGAGCACTAAGCTCGCAACGATAACTCCCAACGTCTCATCCTACCGCTCCCGCGTTCTAGGATTCGGCGTCTACGCTAAGGGCGTGAGCTATGGCTAGGGAGTCAACCGCCAAGTTTATTCCCCCTTGGCCCAACGGTCAAAGGCGGTCTTTTTCCCGGCGATGACAATGAAACACCCCGCGTAACCATTAGATTCCTAATCCCTATCGATTTCCTAACCCTATGGACGCATCGGGAAGAGCCCCCGAAGGGATTTCCACCAAAATCCCAGATTTGGGAACTACTCACAAAAATTCATTAAAAAGCGATCTAAATGAAAATGAACCGTTGGAATCATAATCAGACGATTGAAATTCGGAAGTAATAGAGTAATTAAGACAATACTAAAATTTGAGAAAGATCCAAAAACTTACAAAAGAACAGTAATTACAGCCGTCACAATGGGAGAAAACAGTAAAAACTAGCAGCTTCCCGTTTCTGGAACCCTAGGGGTTCTATTTATAGACTCTCGTATCACCCGATCGGTTGACAAGTCAACCGATCGGGTGATCCGTTACAGATAATGAACAGAAAACGGCGAGCTTTCACCCGGTCATATGAACCGGTCGGGTGAGTTCTTGGAGTGACCGGTTGGATCTTGGCGCCATCGGGTGAAGTGATCGGTTGGGTGCCCGTGTCTTCAGCTCCTCAACATCAGCTACAGATGAACCGATCGGGTGAGAGTCACCCGATCGGTTGGAATTTGGATCGAAAAGACAGAGAACATGCCCCCGCTGAACCGACCTGTGAACCAATCGGGTGACTTTCGCTTGAGCTCCAGCCGAGACCGGGTGGTGCACGCGTGCATCACCCGATCGGTTGGAGATGACCAACCGACCGGGTGAGGGGCTGAAAGATGTATTCTTTGACGTCTGACCCCCTGGATCATGCGTGACTCCTCCCGTTGCTCTGGGGACTTGAGATATCGTCGTTAAACGTCCCCTACGCGGTCAATCTCCTGCAAACATGGAGGAACAAAGAAAAGTGAAAGAAAACGAGAAAATACGAGAAAATGAATAAAAGACGGCGGAAAACACAGAGAAACACAAAAGAAAACGAGCGTGAATATATGAAATATAAACACATGTCAAAATCCCCCAAGCTGAACTCTTCCTCGTCCTCGAGGAAGACGAGTGAGAGTAGGAGCTCGGAGGGGAAAAATAGAGAGAAAGAGAGAAAAAGAAAACTCTATATCCTAGATCGTCCGTCAGAGCCAACAAAATCAAAAACGACACACCAAGCAAGCAGACGTCAAATCACACCACTAAACCTAGGAAAACGAGTCCAAATAAGTGTCGTGTGCCCACGCGGTGAAGCGCGAGTGAGTGCGGTCGTGTGCTAGCAAATGGTGTCGCTTTCTACAATGTGCTATGAGCTCATATACGCAAATCCAGGAAATGACCCAAATACCGATTCGAATTTGAAATTTGCGGTGAATATTAGTTCAAGCATGCATGAGAAGAGTATAAGAATAGAAGCATATCATGCATCGGGGACTCCACAACTAGGGTTAAGGAAATCACGCCACTATAGCCTAGATACTAGCTAAAAAGTTCCTAAGCCAAGTGTTTTCGAAAACGATGGGGTTTGAGATGATGTGGAGTAGAACACTCGGTGCAAATTCTCGCCATTCCTTTATTCTCGGTAGGTAGGAGAAATATTCGCACTAAAATTTTTTTGGGTTTTGGGTATTTGTATTTTTTTGGCTTTTTGGCTATACAATTTTTCTTCTTTTCTTTCCTCATCTTTTTTTTGGGGTTTTCTTTCCTTTTTTTTCTTTTTTTTTGATTTTTGGGTTTTTGGCTGTACACATGTGTACTCTCCCAAGTGGGAGAACGGTACACGACGAGGGGATTTGCACCAAGTAAAACAAAAAAGAAGTCGAAATCTAAACATTTGGGCAAAGGAAACTATTCTCGCTAAATAGAGCATAGGCTAAATGGGTTATCCTAGTCCTTAATCGTGGAATCCCGACGCATGCGAATTGAAATATACGATATAAATATAGCATGCATATAGTGGAAGCAAGTACCGCATATTCAAATCGAAGCATGATAATCTAGGGGTCATTCCTGGACAGGTATATAAAATAAAATCACAAAGTAGAAGCACACCAAATAGCTAGGCACGACGCACGACTCACAAAGAGCTAAGTGGACCAACGATGCGTGAAATGCAAGAGAACTCGAAATCCTAGAGTTAGTGAATGTGATTATCGATGCCATGCTAGGTGTGTGTGATTTTGTGACGATTCATCATAGGGTTCATCTCTAGGAGAAAGAGATAAAAAGAAGAAAAGAAAAAGAAAAAGAAAAGATAAAAAACACGATGAAAACGACACAAAAACGAAAAAGAAGGACTCAAATGACGCACACAGTGCGACTCCCCCAAGCTGAAGTTTGCATTGCCCTCAATGCAATATGAGTGAGTACGGGAGGGCAATGAAGATGGGGGGGAATACGCACCGACACAAAAAGAAGTGAAAGCGAGGAAAACACAAAGACAAAACTGAAAATAAAGAAAGATCAAGATCAAAATAAAACGACACAAAAATAGAAATAGAACCACACGACACGACACTCAAAAAGGGGAAAAACAAGCACACAAACAAAAATGGGAAAAACAACAAAACACGACAACACACCAAAATAGACGTCCCCCAAGCTGGACCTGACAGTGCTAGCATAATGATATGATCAATGAAATGCAGAGATATGTAAGGGGGAGTCAAAAACAAACAAGGTGAAATCAGAAAGCAGGAGAAGGTGAGTCCTCGTCCTCCTCGGAAGAGGGTGGGATTGGGTGGTCGGGGGAGGCTGGGGGTGTGCGGAGAAGTGGGGAATGAGGTGGAGGAAAAGGGGCAGCGGTGGTGTGAACAATGGGAGGAGTGTCGGTGGAGGTGGGTGGTGGTGGTAGGAAGGCGATCAAGGCGGTGGTGAGAGGAATAGAAATGGGGGAAGAAGATGTGGTGGTGACGGTGGTGGGAGGTGGTGGGAGAGATCTGGAGCGCACCGGTAATTTCCTCCGACGCACATATGGAGTGATGGAGGAAGGGGTAGCGTGGGTGCGATGGAAGTGGTCGGGAGGGGGGGAGTGGATGCCGGGATGTGATTAGATGAGGGGGGAGAAGAATGTGGTGAGGGGGGTGATGGATGTGGGGATGTGTGGGAGGGTGGAGGAGAAGATCGCCGAGGTGGTGAAGGTGGAGGTGGTGAAGGTGGAGGTGGTTCGTGGATGTGAGTGAGAAGGCGAAGAATGGCGGCCACGTTCCTCTCAAGTGCGAGGAAACGTGGGTGAGTGAGAAAAGAGGACGGTGATGGGTCCGAGGAGGCAGAGGACATGGCGAGCTCACGAAGGGCAGTGACCTCCCTTTCAAGACCTAGACGGGCAGAGACCTGACGGCGACCAAAACATGTGGACTGACGTGGGGCAGAAGAGGTGCCGGCAGGTAAGGTCGAAGTGGTGCCGGCGGCAGTGGTCATGCCGGCACATGAGACAAGGCCAGAAATGGCCGCAAAGAGGTGCTCAGATGTGATGGGTCCCGGAGCAGAAATAGGACGACTCGGGCCAGCCCCTATATCTCCCCGAGACGCAGGGATATCCTGCTCACCTAAGTGGGCGGCAGGGGACGGTGGTCTGCGTGCGTCCGCGGGGAGGAAAGGAAGGTTCAACCCCGCTGATCGCTTCGGAATGTAACCCAAAAAGAGCGACCGTGTAGTTTTACCGCAAGCGCACGGTGTAGCGGTGAGCGGGTTATCGAACACAGGGAGGACGAATGATGGTGTCTTCTCCGAACAACCTGGCTATAGGAACAGAAAAGATGGAATTTGCCTTTTGGCGATCCTGTCACAATCGTCAGAAAAAATATGGAGATATCAAATCAAATAAAGGACGCCTAGGGAATGGGGAATCCCCGCTACTCACCGTATCTCGTCAATGTAATTCATTGGCGTCTCAATTGCTAGGGTAGAATTTCGGATGAACTAGTTGCAACTGAATGTAAAACCTAGCTCACGCTCTCGCGCTGTTGCCGGTCTATAGATAACCAAGGGTTGGGTCCAATCTCTTGCAAACCCTAGCCTAGGCAAGCTAGCATTAGGATCAACATCATCGTTCAATCGCGTCCCGATCCCACTCTCGTGCAAACTCGGTCCGCGACCTAGGTTGGGATAGTTCCTACCCGTCCAATCTCTTGCAAACGGGTATCGGCATGGAATTGCAACCGAGAACCCTAGTATCGGTCCAATCTCTTGCAAACCGATACTACGGACACTCAATTTCAGCCCAATTCGGATTTCTAGGGTTTCCTATCGAATTGGGATCCAATCTCTTGCAACTCCCAATCGATATGAACACCTAGCTATCCGTGTTAAATCGATCCCAAACTAACCCTAATAGCAATTCTAGCAATATTTCTACCAAGTCATCACAAATCAGAAATTGGGCTCGTAGGGTTCATCCCCACGCCCCAAGACGTTAGGACTACTCACAATTCATAGCACAAATACAAAAATAATCAATGTAATTAACAAGAGAATTCATCACAATATTCAAATAGGCAATAAAAATAGTATTTTTAAGGGAGAGAGACACAAACCAATAGAGTTCTCCAAGAATCCAACAAAAATAAACTTTTCTCTCCTCTCCAATCACAATAATCTAAAGCTAAAAAGTTTAATCCAAAAAGCTGCAAAAAGTCAAGGGAAAAAACTCTCTAACCTATGTCAAAAACTGGGGTTAAATACCCCCCAAAATCGTCCAAAAAACTGTGACCAAAATGCCCCTGCGCAGCCTGAAAATCGCAATTTTCGCTACAGGCAGCGCGGCTGACTCGGCCGAGTGACAAAAGTCGCTCGGCCGAGTAAGAAACCCTGAAAATTTCCAGTAAGTCTGGGTCTTCGGGGGTCTTCACTTCGGGGGTCGCTCGGCCGAGTGAGTTGTAGTCACTCGGCCGATGGCTTCTATACACTCGGGCGGTCGGCATTTTCCACTCGGCCGAGTGGGTCTTCTGAAGCTCAGGCAGATGAAAAACAGTAAGTCGGCTCTTTTGGATGGGCGTCGTCTGAATGCCACTCGGGCAGACGGAGTCTCGTCACTCGGCCGATGTGGCTTCCGATGCTCGGCCGAGTGCACACATGAAGCGTGTCCGATCTGGCCGGCCGAGCGGGGTCTCGCTGGTTGGCCGAGTGACTCCTTCACTCGGCCGAGTGAGACACCAAAAATGCCATTTCAGCTTGTTTTTGCCTCCTCGTCGCTCCTGCGACGTTCTTTCTTCTTCCGCTCCTCTCCAATGGCGAAATACCCCTCGGGGAGGTCGTCGGTGACACTCTGGAGTAGGTGTATCTCGGGATCACTCCAAATCGCTCCAAATCACCTGAAATTCGACAAAAACAACAAATCGTGAAGAGTATCGCAATATCGTCGATATATCGTGAAAAACATGATTTGATCGATTTAAATGGCATGCAAACATGTGGGAAAAAAGTGTAAAATATGGAGTGATCAAAATCCCCCAAGCTTACCTCTTACTCGTCCTCGAGGAAGATAAGTAAAAGGCGAACCCGGTGGATTTCGAAAACGAAAACGGCGGAAAAATGGAAAACGAAAAACGAAGAAGAAGGAAGAAATCGAAGAGGGACGCTGCTAGATCATTCTCTCAGGACGTGGGTTTTGCTCAATCATATAGCATGCACCGAATGTAAAACACATGTCAAAGAATTTTATTTCGATATCATAGTATAATGGTGCAAATTGAAATAGAAAACCCAAGGATATTGATATAACATAAAAACCGGAATAATTTTAGAATTAACATCGTCTGAATCATTTAAAGCGGTATACAATATCGCAGATCACACACTTTTCAATTGAATGCTTTCTATGAGGAGTATAAGAATATCACGCAATAGAATAGAAAGAATAGAAAAGCATGGATTTCATGAAATGAGTGCTAGGCATTGATTTCTGGACTTCGTAAAGCTAAAAATAATCTCACCGAGTATAGAATATTACTTAGCCTAGGTTGTCGGGCAACGTCAAGTAGTCACTCTTTCACACATCATTGGATTCTCTCCCCCAAGCTTATCTATAAGCGTGATGGCATAAAAAAAATATTTACGTCCCCATTTCTATAGAGCTCCAAAAGTAATAAAAATAAAAACAAAAAGAGGGAAAGAAAGAGAAATCATGAGATGGGATCTTTTATTGAGGTTCTTTTCTCTTTTTCTTTTCTTTTTCTTTTCTTTTTCTCTTTTTTTTGAATTCATATATACACAATGATCCCAATCAAAGAGGAATAAGGATATACAAGAATTTTTATTTTTCTTTGTTTTTGGGAAATTTGGAGCTAGGAATTAATAGCGGGGGAAATGCCATATATTAGAATCGCTAAGGGGAGATTCACCAATGATTTTAAAATGGAGAAATGATGTTCAAGATATGTGGAGAAAGAAATAAATATGTCTCTCAGTTCACTCTATAGGACGTGCACGACAACTTCAGCAGGGTAATCTAATCTACTCAGTTTCGATCACAAAAAAAGCTAACTAATCCAGATTCATCATAGCTAACATCATTCAATCATCCTGAAGTGAAATGTACAAATCATGAATATAGAAGTGATATAGGAAAAGAAAACGGTACTCCAGATATAAGCATTCAATGCGTGAATCTTGGTGTGTTTTCTGCGAGGCGCGGCGGAGGCTCGGCCGGTGGTGGGTGGCCGAGCGCCGGCGCGGGGTGCTGGTTCGGGCGAGTAAGGGGGAAGTCGCAGCGGGCGTATGAGAGTCAGGGCGCGGGCTCGGGCGGATGATCGAAAATGACGCTTCGAATTCCGCGCCGATCTCGCAGCGACTTATATAAGGAAATGTTACGACTCGGCCGAGTGACTACGTCGCTCGGCCGAGTGATCGTAACGGAAATATTTTTGAAATTTCCTCCCCGCATATGACTCGGCCGAGTGGCCTTACCATCCTCGGCCGAGTGGAAGAAGTCCATTCGGCCGAGTGGCTCAAGCGACTCGGCAAGACTCGCCCTAGGAGCGTATCAGTTCTACTCGGCCGAGTGAATATATATACTCGGCCGAGTGGCAATTATACTGAAATCAAGAAAAGAAACAGAGAGTTGGGTACAGCAGACTTCCCTCGTTCGTGGGCCGCTCGGGCGGACGAACTTGTGTGCTCGGCCGAGTGACTAGTATACTCGGCCGACTGAACCCTGTTTTCTGCTGTTTGTCTTCGTTTGGACTCTAAACTCTGTTTTTTCTTCCTCCAGTCGATTTCATCTTCCTCCTAAGCATTGAACGCATTCCTGAAGCACTCCTTGTCGCCTCGTTCATCCTCCTCATGATGGATTTCCCTATGTCCTCTCCTGTCAAGAAAAAATAGGACCCGATATCACAAAATTTTTGGGCGAACGACTCAAAACACTAATAATTTCTAAAACAAAAATAAAGGAAAAGTAAAAATAAAGCGATAACCGTCGGGTTGCCTCCCAACAAGCGCTTGTTTAAGGTCGTGAGCTCGACCCCCTTTGATTTTCAATTAATGCGGGATATTTGGTGCATAGGAGATGCACCCGTCAAATTTTCCAGGGAGAACGCTTGGATTTGGAAGTTACGGCGGCGTGTTCTCCCTCGGTGGTCTCTCGTCTCGAATAGCGTTGGGGGTGGCTCCCACAAGCTAGCGCTTGCTCTGGTCCTCGGCTTCGCCGGGTGACGCCGATTTCCGTATCGGCGGAGCTTTCTTCAGAGACTTCAATTTTGAGAGCTTGCAAAGCTCTCGAATCCTTACGACATCAGCGTCGCCTTCATCAATTTCAGTGGAGAAGTCGGGGGAATGCTCCATCTTTTCATCTTGGCCTAAGTCCGGGCCTTCTTCGAAATCTTCTTTGAATAGAGCGCCGATGGAGTGAGGGATCGCCTCCTCAATAACCTCGTCAAGGAGGTCCATATAGTCCAGCTCCTCGTGGTAAGGCATGTGTTTCATTGCCTTAGGAATATGAAGCTCCACCTCGATGTTGCCGACATTCAATGTTAGGGTTCCTTCTCGTACGTCGACGATGACACCGGCGGTGGCGAGGAACGGTCGTCCAAGTATTAACGACGTATCTCCCTCCTCCTTAACATCCATAATCACGAAGTCGCATGGCAAGCATATGCCCACCAGGACTTGTAGCGGAATATCCTCTGCAATCCCTACCGGCCTTGTGATCCGCCCATCGGCTAGTTGTATCCGCATGTCGGTAGGCTTCAATTTTGTCCCGGTGTTTAGCCTTAGGAACATAGAGAGAGGCATGAGGCTAACACTAGCCCCCAAGTCCACTAATGCCTTTTGAAGGGGGACGCCGCCCAAGGTGCAAGGAATTCGAAAACTCCCCGGGTCTTTGAACTTAGCGGGATCCTTCTCTCTCTTGGTGAACCAAGTCCCCTCCTCGGCTAGCATTATTTTCTCCTTCCTCTTTCTCCCTGTAATTAAGTCTTTTAGGAACTTGGCGTATGTCGGGATTTCAACGATGGCGTCGAGGAAAGGAATGTTGAGGCTTACCCCTCTTAAATACTCGAGAAACTTTGCTAGCCGTTTCTCCATCTTTGCTCTAGCAAGCCTCTGGGGGAATGGGACCGGTGGCATAAAACGCCTCTCTTCAAGCAATTGCTCCGCTCTAGACTTCTCTTTTTCTTGCGGCACTTTCTCCTCCTCAACTTCAACGGCCGGCTCAATTGGCTCTACATTCTCCTCCACGGGCTCCTCGGTTGGAATCATGATGGGAGTGGTATCCTTCCCGCCTCTAGTTGTAACTACGACCACAGCATTGATGTGGCCGGTGGCGCCCCGTGGGTTTTGCTCGGGTTGAGCTGGCAATTGTTGAGTATTCCGATTGAGCAACGCCAATTGCTCCAAAATTTGGCCTACAATGGTTGTAAGAGAGTCTTGGCCCACCTTCAAGGAAGCATTGATTTTCTTTTGCTCGACCATGAACTCCTCCACCTTAGCTTCAAATTCAGATCGTTGATGAGCTTGTGGGGGGTTTGGGTTTCTCCACCCTTGATTGTATCTGGGCGGCCTATAGGGTCCAACTTGTTGCTTTGGTGGGAAATGTTGTTGTGGAGGCCCCCTCGGTGGATATTGTTGTTGTTGTTGTTGTTGTCGAGCTTGTTGAGGTAGTTGTTGCGGTGGGTTCAACGCTCCATCATTGTTTGCATATGAGAAACCGGGATGGTTTCTAGTGGCCGGATTGGCCCAATATCCTTGATTCCCCGCGACATATTGAACTTGCTCCAAGGATCCCTCTCCTTGTTCACCTCCCAAATACATAGCTTGAGATTGGTCTTGCCAATCACACATTTGATTCGTTGGTGCGGATGTGGAAGGGGTTCCTTGGGGCTCCGTGATATACTTCTCCAGTCTCTCCACTACCTTATGGAGAGAATCGAACTTATTTGTGAGCTCCGCTACGGCCTTTGCCTCATAAATGCTAGATGACTTCAAGGAGGACGAAGAGTGTCCTCGCTCGTCGCCCCATTGTTGATTGTTTGAGGCCATCTCCTCAATTAGGGCCGTAGCTTCGTCGGGAGTCTTCGATAGGATGGCACCATTTGCCGCCGCATCAATAATCTGCTTGGTCCCCGGTTGGAGACCATTGTAGAAGCTATGGACTAGCTCCCAATCTTTGATGCTATGGTGGGGGCATTGATGCTGCAGATCTTTGAAACGCTCCCAAGCCTCATAGAGTGTCTCTTGAGGTCCTTGCTTGAAGGACATAAGAGCACTCCTAATCTTTACCGTCTTGGAGGGCGGATAGAACTTGTCAATGAACGCACTCGCCAACTCGTCCCATGAGGTAAAGATTCCGTCAGCTTGCGTCCTCAACCAATAAAGAGCTTTGTCCTTTAATGTGAATGGGAAGAGGCGCAGTCTGATGGCATCTAGGGTGACGCCCGGCATCTGAAATGTGGCGCACTTCGACAAAAATAGCTGGATATGGTAGTGAGGATTTTCATGAGCGTTCCCATGAAATGGATCCTGCTGCATCAGAACCACTAGTCCGGTCTTCAGCTCAAAATTCTTGTCGACCGCCAACTCCGGCACGGCAATGGATGAGGTCGTAGAAGAGGTCTTAGGCCGAAGCCTATCGCGAATGGAAATGATCCTCGCCATTCTTGCCTTGCCGCCAATTGTTCTGCAGTTTCCGGGTTGGTCATATACCTCCCTTCCGGATTTTGTCTCCTCTCCGCTCTAATTCTCCGCACAGTACGTTCAATCTCGGGATCAAATAATATAGCTTCAGGGTCCGCCGTGGATCTCGTGTACATGCAACAGGAAAACAGAGGTTCAAAGAAATGATTAGCACAGTGGAAGGGTTAGATTAAAAAAATAAAGAAATAAGCCAAAAAAAAGAAATAGCTAGGGTGAAAAGATCAAACACTATCGCCTCCCCGGCAACGGCGCCAAAAACTTGATCGCTTCGGAATGTAACCCAAAAACAGCGACCGTGTAGTTTTACCGCAAGCGCACGGTGTAGCGGCGAGCGGGTTATCGAACACAGGGAGGACGAATGATGGTGTCTTCTCCGAACAACCTGGCTATAGGAACAGAAAAGATGGAATTTGCCTTTTGGCGATCCTGTCACGATCGTCAGACAAAATATGGAGATATCAAATCAAATAAAGGACGCCTAGGGAATGGGGAATCCCCGCTACTCACCGTATCTCGTCAATGTAATTCATTGGCGTCTCAATTGCTAGGGTAGAATTTCGGATGAACTAGTTGCAACTGAATGTAAAACCTAGCTCACGCTCTCGTGCTGTTGCCGGTCTATAGCTAACCTAGGGTTGGGTCCAATCTCTTGCAAACCCTAGCCTAGGCAAGCTAGCATTAGGATCAACATCATCGTTCAATCGCGTCCCGATCCCACTCTCATGCAAACTCGGTCCGCGACCTAGGTTGGGATAGTTCCTACCCGTCCAATCTCTTGCAAACGGGTATCGGCATGGAATTACAACCGAGAACCCTAGTATCGGTCCAATCTCTTGCAAACCGATACTACGGACACTCAATTTCAACCCAATTCGGATTTCTAGGGTTTCCTATCGAATTGGGATCCAATCTCTTGCAAATCCCAATCGATATGAACACCTAGCTATCCGTGTTAAATCGATCCCAAACTAACCCTAATAGCAATTCTAGCAATATTTCTACCAAGTCATCACAAATCAGAAATTGGGCTCGTAGGGTTCATCCCCACGCCCCAAGACGTTAGGACTACTCACAATTCATAGCACAAATACAAAAATAATCAATGGAATTAACAAGAGAATTCATCACAATATTCAAATATGCAATAAAAATAGTATTTTTAAGGGAGAGAGAGACAAACCAATAGAGTTCTCCAAGAATCCAACAAAAATAAACTTTTCTCTCCTCTCCAATCACAATAATCTAAAGCTAAAAAGTTTAATCCAAAAAGCTGCAAAAAGTAAAGGGAAAAAACTCTCTACCCTAGGTCAAAAACTGGGGTTGAATGCCCCCAAAATCGTCCAAAAAAACTGTGACCAAAATGCCCCTGCGCAGCCTGAAAATCGCAATTTACGCTACAGGCAGCGCGGCTGACTCGGCCGAGTGACAAAAGTCGCTCGGCCGAGTAAGAAACCCTGAAAATTTCCAGTAAGTCTGGGTCTTCACTTCGGGGGTCGCTCGGCCGAGTGAGTTGTAGTCACTCGGCCGATGGTTTCCATACACTCGGGCGGTCGGCATTTTCCACTCGGCCGAGTGGGTCTTCTGAAGCTCAGGCAGACGAAAAACAGTAAGTCAGCTCGTTTGGATGGGCATCGTCTGAATGCCACTCAGGCGGACAGAGTCTCGTCACTCGGCCGATGTGGCTTTCGATGCTCGGCCGAGTGCACACATGAAGCGTGTCCGATCTGGCCGGCCGAGCGGGGTCTCGCTGGTCGGCCGAGTGTCTCCTTCACTCGGCCGAGTGAGACACCAAAAATGCCATTTCAGCTTGTTTTTGCCTCCTCGTCGCTCCTGCGACGTTCTTTCTTCTTCCGCTCATCTCCAATGGCGAAATACCCCTCGGGGAGGTCGTCGGTGACACTCTGGAGTAGGCGTATCTCGGGATCACTCCAAATCGCTCCAAATCACCTGAAATTCGACAAAAACAACAAATCGTGAAGAGTATCACAATATCGTCGATATATCGTGAAAAACATGATTTGAGCGATCTAAATGGCATGCAAACATGCGGGAAAAAAGTGTAACATATGGAGTGATCACCCGCAAGGAAGTTGGGATCAGGTGGGAAGGTCCAATCTCCCACAAGAGCGGGGTTGGGGAGAATGGTGTAAGGGGCTGGGGGGTGGCCATAATTGAAGATGAAGCGGCCATCGGAGTGGGGTCTAATCATGTGAATGTGCCGCAGGACATCAATATCTAGCTGTGAGGGTCCTGCGGCAGCGGGAAGATTATTGGGGAAGGGAATATTAAATTGGGGGCAAGAGCAAATGATAGTAATGATGCCCCCACAACAAAACTTCCCCTTACCGGCCCGACTGATCTCGAGTAGCTTGTAAACAAGCCAATCGTCGCCATGGATGGGGACGGTAGGGGCCCTGAAGCTAATTCCATCATCGTCCCGGACAAAAGGGAATGTCATGGCCCAGAGGATAAAAAGGTCAGGGATAGTCACGGTGCCGGACTCGTCCCTGGGAAAAAATGCAGATGATATGATCCTGTGGGCCAAACGAAACACGGGATGAATGATGGAGGAGGCCTTGGCCCTTCCTCGGGGATAGTCATGGAGCAGTGTGAGGCGGAACCAGAATTGATCGATGTTAAACTCGGGCGTGTACCCGTAGTGTCGGATGGAGTCATCCCCAAGATTGGGGAAACCAAATATATCGTTAATTGTGTTCAGATTTGTGGTGACACTCCGGTTACGCACCTGGAATTTAATGATCGACCCGGACTCCCAAACAAGTGTAGAGAGAAATTCGAGGGTGAGTGCCGGGTAGGATATGGCAGAAGCATTAAGGAAGGCCAACCATCCTAAGTTAGCGAAAAGAGATTCGACCTCGGTGTAGACACCGAGATCGACAAGTGTTTGTGTGTGCGGGAACTTAGTAGATAGATGCCCCCGAGCATCGAGCCTACGGTAAAAATCCTTGTGCTCCTGGTTCCTAAAGATATACCCATGCGGGCCCAACATTGGGTCCACAGGGGGGATAACAGGTGGGGGAGGGCCAAGTGTAAGTGCTCGTGTGTGGGAAGGGGGACGTGTTTGTTTTCGTCTCTTTCGAGACTGTTTCTCTTCCCGCATAATCCCCTTCCCCTTGTCTTTATCCTTAGCCATGCGTGAGTGTGCGTGTAAGAATGAGTGCAAAAGCGATGATGCACACTAACACAAGCAAAATGAGCAAGCACAATTTATAGGGCAAAAATAGAAATATGAGCGTAGGAGCGAGTGTACCCAAGTGAAATGGCGAAGCTTGCTCGTAGATGTCCCCACACTGTGCAATGAGAGTAACGTTGAGCCGCGACGACCTCTTTCAGCAAGAATTTTCGAAGTGGGCGTTGTTTGGGGGAAATTAGGTCAGAAATTCGAAATGAAAGGAGAGAGGGAGTGAAGATGATGGAGATATCGATGGAGGAGGTGGGGAGAGGGAGTATTGGAGGAGTAGAGGACGTGGGGGGAGTGAGAATCGGCCGTTGGGGAGGAGAGGCAGGTGAAACGATGGCGACAATGGCGATCGGGCGAGGGTGAAAACGAACAGGTGGTCGGGGGTTTATATAGGGTTTTAAGTCGAACCGATCGGGTGACTTGTCACCCGATCGGTTGACGGTTAGGTCAAAATTTTTGCCGAATAAGTGCTACAGGCGAACCGGTCGGTTGACTTGTCAACCGATCGGTTGGTCGCTCCACTCATTTTCCCGAGAATTGAGGGCTGCTCACCCGGTCGCTTCAACCGATCGCGCTCGAACTCAACCGATCGGTTGATATTCCCCAAAAATTTCCCGAGAGTTCTCCCCAGCTCACCCGGTCTGTCACCCGGTCTGTCACCCGGTCTCTTCATTCTTCAACCGATCGGTTCATTTGGGGACAGATTTCGGCTTGTATCTGATACCGCCCAACCGATCGGGTGAGTTATCAACCGATCGGTTGGGGCTTTGTTTCCTGAAAAAACCAACAGATTTTTCTAAGTCCTTGGACGGATGTTCTCGCGGCTGATTTTATTTATAAAAATAGATAAAATAAAGTAAAAAAATAACACTAAAAAGTGGGGAAAAAGTTTAGAACATGGGTTGCCTCCCATGAAACGCACTTGTTTAACGTCGTTGGCTCGACGCCCGCAAGAGATGTTCACGGTGGTTGATACGGGTGATGCCCGAAGTTCGGCATCTCTTCCTCATCGGAGCTTAAGGCCTTTGGAGTAGTCAGCGGCTGGACTACCCTCTCCTTGTTCTTGGGTTCCGGGGGCTTCTCTTTCGTATTGGCGCTTACCGCCATTTTCTTTAGGATCCGGACCTCGTCTTTGGTGAGGCCCATGGGTTCTTTCCCCGTTCTCCTCGCAGGAGGAGCCTTGGGGAACCCGGGAGGGGTCGTTCTTGCTGCACTCGCTTTCCCTGCAGCATCATCGTTCTTGGGGCCGTCTCGGTCTTCTGAATCCCCCAAGTCATCGGGGGGGTTTCTTGAGAGAATCTCCCAGGAGCTCTCTTCAGCAGCTTTTTCTTCTTCCACCTCCAGCAAATTGCACCGAGGGTCGTCTGGGGGATCGGGGTACTTCATAGATAACCCCAGATCAAATTCAACTTTTTCTCCGCTGACGTTTAGAGAAATTTTTTCGTTCTTCACATCAATCAAAATGCCAGCAGTGGCCATGAAAGGTCGTCCCAGGATGATGGGGGTGCGTGCGTCTTCAGGCATGTCCATGACTACAAAGTCCACTGGCACATGCACCCCTTTTACATTAACGGGAAGGTCATCCACAATCTCCACCGGATATTTAACTGACCGGTCAGCTAGTTGTAGGGTCATACCTGTGGGCTCCAAATCACCCATTCCTATCCTTTTATACATCGACAAGGGCATCAAACTTACACTCGCTCTGAGATTGACGAGTGCACGATGAATCTTCACTGCCCCGATCGTGCAAGGAATTGAGAAGCTCCCCGGGTATTTAAGTTTCGGCGGATTTGCCCTCTGGATAAGAGCGCTACACTCCGCCGTCAACACTACTTTCTCCTTTCTAGACCCTCTAGTCACCAAATCTTTCAGGAATTTCGCATATGAGGGGATTGTTTCGATTGCTTCTAGGAAGGGGATTTGCAAGCTCAGGTCCTTGACCATGGCGAAGAACATGCCATATTTCTCGTTGATTTTGGCCTGAGCTTACCGCTGTGGAAATGGCACAACGGGTTTGAACACTTTCGGGCTCCCTTCCTCGTTCTTCTTCTTCTCTTCTTCAGAGACTCCCTCCGGAGTCGTAGGATTTGATGACAAAGCACCGGAAGCGCACGGTGTAACCGCAAGCGCACGGTGTTGTAGTGTGGCTTGGGGGTCGAACACAGGGAGGCTAGGATGTGCTTGTGTCAAGGAGGACCAAAATCACCCCGTGGGCGAGCTAGCCCGAATCGGTAAATGGTTGTCACGGAAAGAAATGAAAGGTATGAACAATAAGAAAATAAACCCGGGACTTTGGTTTCCACTCCAACGAGCAACTCTCACCGATGCGGCCTACGGGTATGGATGGCGATCAGAATTAGGGTCTAATGGTGAGACGTTGCCTCTGAAAGTGGTACCGGCATCCCATGGGCCCGATATTCCGGTCGGTGCCCAGGATGATACACCGGACTTCCCGGATTCGATCAGTGGGCACTACCGTGTCCATTAACACTGATCGATTCCGGGAGCACTAAGCTCGCAACGATAACTCCCAACGTCTCATCCTGCCGCTCACGCGTGCTAGGATTCGGCGTGAGCTAAGGGCGTGAGCTATGGCTAGGGAATCAACCGCCAAGTTTATTCCCCCTTGGCCCAACGGTCAAAGGCTGTCTTTTTCCCGGTGATGACAATGAAACACCCTGCGTAACCGTTAGATTCCTAATCCCTATCGATTTCCTAACCATATGGACGCATCGGGAAGAGCCCCCGAAGGGGTTTCCACCAAAATCCCAGATTTGGGAACTACTCACAAAAATTCATAAAAAAGCGATCTAAATGAAAATGAACCGTTGGAATCATAATCAGACGATTGAAATTCGGAAGTAATAGAGTAATTAAGACAATACTAAAATTTGAGAAAGATCCGAAAACTTACAAAAGAACAGTAATTACAGCCGTCACAATGGGAGAAAACAGTAAAAACTAGCAGCTCCCCGTTTCTGGAACCCTAGGGGTTCTATTTATAGACTCTCGTATCACCCGATCGGTTGACAAGTCAACCGATCGGGTGATCCGTTACAGATAATGAACAGAAAACGGCGAGCTTTCACCCGGTCATATGAACCGGTCGGGTGAGTTCTTGGAGTGACCGGTTGGATCTTGGCGCCATCGGGTGAAGTGATCGGTTGGGTGCCCATGTCTTCAGCTCCTCAGCATCAACAGATGAACCGATCGGGTGAGAGTCACCCGATCGGTTGGAATTTGGATCGAAAAGACAGAGAACAGGCCCCCCGCTGAACCGACCTGTGAACCGGTCGGGTGACTTTCGATTGAGATCCGGCCGAGACCGGGTGGTGCATGCGTGCATCACCCGATCGGTTGGAGATGACCAACCGACCGGGTGAGGGGATGAAAGATGTATTCTTTGACATCTGACCCCCTGGATCACGCGTGACTCCTCCCGTTGCTCCGGGGACTTGAGATATCGTCGTTAAACGTCCCCTACGCGGTCAATCTCCTGCAAACATGGAGAAACAAAGAAAAGTGAAAGAAAACGAGAAAATACGATTAAACGAATAAAAGACGTCGGAAAACACGGAGAAACACAAAAGAAAACGTGCGTGAATATATGAAATATAAACGCACGTCAGACAACTAGAAGATTATTCGTTCACACGTCTCTGCTGCCAACACGCCAGCCAGGACTGACTTTCCCAAAGATGGATGCAATCCACCGGCAGTAGAATTGGCTGTACCTCAATTGAAAAGAGGACACCTGCAAGGTTCAAATTATAAAGTTTCTCGAAAGAGGAAGATTCCTGTATATATTAAAATGATCCATCCACAGGATGCTGAGCTCAGACCGCAACCTCTCCCCTCCCAATTTCCCCTGCAGAGGAAACAACAGGAGAAAAATCATTATATTACGTACGTACTGGAGAGGTACTGGACAGAAATAGCACAGTCGTCGTCGACGGTTTTGCTTTCGCTATTGCCATTTACGTCGCTGAATGCGGCGATGACGTTAACCCACTTTTCTATAGCATAAATGCATAGATTGGCCAAAGTGTGACGAGCCAATAAGAGTAGAGCTGGACTCACGCTTGAAGAGCAAAGTCTTTGGACCAGTAGTCCATACACCTGAATATGTAAAACATGTGGAATATAAGTTGGATTTCATAAGAAATTGAAATGAAGGAAATATGATCATTTTCCTACTAAACCTAAACTTCTCTGAAAAAGCCAATAAATGCAGCTCATGGACGTTGTGACTGCATATATATACGGCAATATAGATATAGATATCCATATAAAACTTCCAGAAGGGTATACTCTACCCCCAGAGATAAAAGAGAGACGTAGAAACGTCTTCTCCTTAAAGGCTACAAAGATGACTAGTTGATCGATTTAAAGCTAATAGGATCTCCTGCAGAGACCATTGAGATATCTGATAGCTTTAAGCATACCTTGGAAATGAAATACCTAGGCATAACAAGGTATTGTCTCGGCTTACATATTAAACACCTTCATGGTGAAACCCTTTAATATTCTTCATACACCTGGAGTTTATGAAGAATGATGTCCATTTGCAACCTATTAAAAATGGATGCTTATTTATGACACCTTCCAGTCGCTGAAAGAGGAGGAGGACATCCTAGGTCCCGAAGAGCCTAGCTTTAGTGTACTTGTTACACTTCTTTATCTGGCCAACTGCACGTGTCTTTGATAGAACGTCTGCAGTAAAGTTGTTAACCATATACAGTGTTATCCTGGAGAACACCACTAGACCAAGGATAAGCTGCTTCTGTGCAACTTCCAAGGGTCAAGGAAGATACATCGCATATGCAGGTTTAAAGATCATCGCGATGACTAAAACACAAAAGGCCGGCCACCTCCTAATGATCACATCATCCTCCAAAGTCTACATCTTCTGAGAAGCTCATCATCCAAGAAGCAAGTCTTGAAAACGCTCAGCCAGGTCCAGCAGTACCTTGCAGAAACAGTGAAGACTGATTCAAAGAATATATTAGCGGAGTCATCTACCAACTTCGAAGAGCATTCCACTCCAGAGCGCCACTGCTTTCCAATAACCGCTAGATGAATAAAACTTGTATAGAGGAGTGATGATTGTATTTGCTTTCGGCACATGTTGGATGTATAGACGAATAGGAGATGATTGTATAGATACATAGGAAATCTGCAAGTGACGTGCGTTTATATTTCATATATTTACGCACGTTTTCTTCTGTGTTTTTCCGTATTTTACCGCCATCTTATATTCGTTTTCTCGTGTTTTCTTGTGTTTTCTTGTTTTCTTTCACTTTTCCGTGTTTTTCGTGTTTTGCAGGAGTTTACTGGCATTTGGGGCATAAAACGATGATATCATGTGTCCCCGGAGCAACGGGAGGAGTCACGCGTGATCCAGGGGGTCAAATGACGAAGATTGCATCTTTCAGCCCCTAACCCGATCGGTTGGTCATCTCCAACCGATCGGGTGATGCACGCGTGCACCACCCGGGCACAGTTTGGAGCTCACGAGAAGTCACCCGGTCGGTTCAGTGACCGGGTCAAAAGCTCAAAGTCTCTGGAAATTCGAAACTGATTGCCAACCGATCGGGTGACCTTCACCCGATCGGTTCACCTGTAGCTGAATTTCAACAGCCAAGACTCGAAGATCCAACCGGTCTCCTCACCCGGTTCGCACCAAGATCCAACCAGTTGGCACCAAGACCCAACCGACCGCACTAAGTTCCAACCGACCGGTTCATACTGACCGGGTGAAACCCCCGCATTGCGCTGTAATTTTGTGAAGCGGTTCACCCGATCGGTTGACTTGTCAACCGATCGGGTGATGTGGTTTTCTATAAATAGAACCCTAGGTTTCCCAGATTCGGGAGTTGGTTATTTTTTGCTGTTTTCTTCATTTTGTGACGGCTGTAATTTTCCAGTTTTTGTAAGTTTTCGGATCTTTGTATAACTTTAGTATTATCTTAATTGCTTTACTACCATTGCATTTCTATTGTCTGATTATGATTTTGACGGTCCATTTTCATTTAGATCGCTTTTTAATGAATATTTGTGAGTAGTTCCCAAATCCGGGATTTTGGCAGAAACCCCTTCGGGGGCTCTTCCCGATGCATCCATAGGGTTAGGAAATCGATAGGGATTAAGAATCTAACGGTTACGAGGGGTGTTTTATTGTCATCGGTGGGAAAAGACCGCCTTTGACCGTTGGGCCAAGGGGGAATAAACTTGGCGGTTGACTCCCTAGCCATAGCTCACGACCTTAGCGTAGACGCCGAATCCTAGCGCGCGGGAGCGGCAGGATGAGACGTTGGGAGTTATCGTTGCGAGCTTAGTGCTCCTGGAGTCGATCAGTGTTAATGGACATGGGAGTGCCCATTGATCGAAACCGGGAAGTCTGGCGTATCATCCTGGGCACCGACCGGAATATCGGGCCCATGGGATGCCGGTACCACTTTTAGAGGCAACGTCTCACCATTAGACCCTAATTCCGATCGCCATCTTACCCGTAGGCCGTATCGGCGAGAGTCGCTCGTTGGGGTCAAAACCAGAGTCCCGGGGTTTTCCTTCATATTGTCTATACCTTGCATTCCTTTACCGTGACAACCCATCATCCGATGTGGGCTAGCTCGCCCACGGGGTGATTTTGATCCTCTTTGACACAAGCACATCCTCGCCTCCCTGTGTTCGACCCCCAAGCCACACTACAACACTGTGCGCTTGCGGTTACAAATATCTAAACCTCCACCGGGTCCCCCAGCCATTTGCGGCTTGCAAACCGGGGGCACGTCAAGTTTATGGCGCCGTTGCCGGGGAGGCAACGTGCTTGTTATTTTAGGATCTCATGAACCCTATTGTCTAGCTCTCATCCCTACCTCGCGATAATTTTCGCATTCTTCTTTTCCCTTTTTATTTTCTTATTTTTATTTTTATTTTTATTTCTTATCTTATCTGTTTCTTTCCCACTTGTCGCTTCACGGGTGTTTTTTGTTTTTCATGCGCAGGAGTTCAAGAAGTCTCGACGACTTGATCCCCAGTGATCCAGAGATAAACGCCACCCTAAGGCGTTTGGCCGTCGAGAAGCGAAGAAGAGAGGATCTTGAAGCCATGGAGGAGAACACCCCGCCTCACAAGTCCCTGTTGGAGTACTCGATGCCTTCCATCGAGTCCACCTCCGCCATCCGTCCTCCAGCTATTACGGCCCAAAGCTTCGAGCTTAAGCCATCTTTGGTGACGTGGATCCAGCAGGATCAATTTTTGGGTGCACCCATGGAGAGCCCGATTGAGCATCTAGACTCCTTCTTAGAGAAATGTGACACCTTCCGGATAAACAGTGTCACAAATGAGGCGATCCGACTGAAGCTGTTCCCCTTCTTCTTGCGAGATAAGGCCAAGCTGTGGCTTAGGGGGAAGGACACAAATACATTCAACACCTGGGAGAAGCTCTCAAATGCTTTCCTGACGAAGTTCTTTCCCCCGGGGAAGACCATGAAGCTGAGGAGTGAGATCTCCTCCTTCTCCCAGGCCAGCCACGAGTCCTTGCATGAGGCTTGGACAAGATACAAGGAGATGCAGAGAAGATGTCCCCACCATGAGCTCCCCAAGTGGCAGATCATAAATCTGTTTTATAATGGGTTGAGGGACGATCTAAAATCTTCCATGGACGCCGCGGCTGGAGGGTCCTTCATGTCGAGAAGCGAAGAAGATGTCGGACAGATTCTTGAAAATATGGCATCCAACAATGAACGGTGGTGTGACAAGAGAGCCACACCAAGATCTAGGGGCATCCATAGAGTGGAAGACATCGACAAATTGTCAAGCAAGTTTGACCTCCGCATTGATGGTAGGCGCCGGTGGCGCCGGTTCACAACAGATTGCTGCGGTAGAATCCGAAGTTTTTGGAGAGTTCGACGGTGGTGACATCTCACCACCGTTGGATCAGGCGAGCGCATTGTTTTACAATCCTACGGGGAATGCGCCATTTCCACCATGAACCAACTCAAAACCGGCCTACTCTCCCAACAACCGGAATCATCTGAACCTTAGTTACCGGGCGCCTTACCAACAGCCGGCTCAACAACAACAGCAGACATATAAGCCGGCTAGGCCCCAGCAGTAGTTTCAGCAGCAACAATTTCAGCAACAACAACCCCCACAACAGTATCAACAGTATGCTCCTAGGAATCAGCAGCCCACCCAGCAGCAATACGCCCAGCAGAGGGCCATTTCTCCGGTTGAGTCCCTCTTGACTCAATACATTGCCAATCAGGAGAAAATAAATCTGAAGCTGGAGATGGGACAAAGAGTCCTCACTAATCAGGTGACCCAACTGGTGTTGCAAGTGGCGAACCTTCAGAGACCACAGAATTTATTACCGCCATAGCCTGAGGTGAACCCTAGGGGGGTAAATCGGACCTTGGCGCTCACACATGAGCATGAGAACGTGTCCGCCATCGTCTTGAGGAGCGGAACTCAAATACCTACGAGAGGGCCCCCCAAAGGACCAGAAGCATCGTTGGTCGTGGAACGACCAACTGAGAAATTAAATGACGACGGTGCTTCGTCGCCCAAGCCAACTACTCCGGAGGGAGTCCATAGTGAGGAGAAGAAGAAGGACGAGGAAGGGAACCCAAGAGTTTTCAAGCCCGTTGTGCCTTTCCCACAACGGCTTGCCAAAGCCAAAATCGATGAGAAGCATGGCAAATTCTTTGCCATGGTGAAAGATTTGAGCTTACAAATCCCCTTCCTCGAGGCCATAGAGACAATCCCCTCATATGCCAAATTTCTGAAAGACTTGGTGACACGGGGATCTAGAAAAGAGAAGGTCGTGTTAACGGCAGAGTGCAGCGCACTCATTCAGCGCACAAATCCACCCAAGCTCAAGGACCCCGGAAGTTTCTCCATCCCTTGCTCTATTGGGGAAGTGCAAATCCAGAGGGCGCTCGTCAATCTTGGCGCGAGCGTCAGCTTGATGCCCCTATCGTTGTACAAGAGAATAGGGATGGGAGACTTGGAGCCAACCGGCATGACATTACAACTTGCTGACCGTTCGGTCAAGTATCCGATGGGAGTAGTGGACGACCTCCCCGTCGATGTGAAAGGAGTACATGTACCGGTTGACTTTGTGGTAATGGACATGCCGGAAGACAAGCATACACCAATTATTCTTGGATGACCCTTTATGGCAACTGCCGGAGTGTTGATGACGTGAAGAATGGGAAGCTTTCCCTCAATGTGGGCCAAGAAAGAGTCGAATTTGACTTAGGCTTGTCGATGAAGCATCCAAATCCCCCGGATGATCCTATTGTCAATATGCTGGAGAATGAAGAAGATAGAGCTGTTGAAACAAGTGCCTGAGAAGTGCTCTCGAGGAATCCCCCCGATAGCTTGGGGGACCTTGGAGAGAAAGTTGACTCCCCAAATAATGAAGTTGCTAATGAGGCGGTCGCGCGACATGTGATCCCTCCCGGATTTCCTAAGTCTCCTCCTATGAGGAGAAAAGGGAAAGAACCAATGGACCTCACCAGTGATGAGGTCCGGATCCTGAAAAAGATTGCGATAGACGCCAATTTGAGGGAGAAGCCCCCGGATCCTGTAGACAAAGGGAGGGTAGTTGAGCAAATCTTTTTACAGCCGCTGACTACACCAATAGCCACAAGCTCTGGAGTTGAAGAGATGCCGGATTTTGGGCATCACCCTTATCGCCCACCATGAACATCATCAACAGGCGTCGAGCTAAACGACGTTAAACAAAAACGCTTCATGGGAGGCAACCCATGTTCTAAACTTTTACTTCCGTTTTTAGGAATTTTTCTAAACTTTATTTTATCTATTTTTATAAATAAATCCAGCCGCAAGAACTTCCGTCGTGAAACTTAGGCGATTTTTGGGTTTTTGCAGAAAACAAGGCCTCAACCGACCGGGTGATAACTCACCCGATCGGTTAGGATGTATAAGCTAACAGCCGTGTCTGTTACCAAATGAACCGACCAGGTGGAGAAAGAACAGACCGGGTGAACAGACCGGGTGACCTGGGGAAACTCTCGGGAAAATTTCAGTATTCATCAACCGAACGGGTGACAAAAAGCGAGACCGGTTGAGGGACCGGGTGAGAAACTCTGAGTTCTCGGGAAAATGTGTGGAGCGGCGAACCGATCGGTTGAGTTATCAACCGATCGGGTCGCCTGTAGCGTTTTTTCAGCATCAAATTTCGACCTAAAGTCAACCGATCAGGTGACAACTCACCCGACCGGTTCGACTTAAAACCTATAACTACCCCCGACCCACCCGCTCACAAGCCCTCCCCCGATCTCACCGTTTCTCCGTCGTTTCATCTTCCTCCAAGCACCCGACTGCCAAAAACCCCCCTCCCACAACCTCAAATCCTTCATTAACCTCTCTCTCTCTCCACCTCCCCATTGCATCTCTCCGTCTATTTCTCTCTCTCCCTCTCCTATTTCGCATTTCTCTAACCCTAATTCCCAATACCAACCCCCACTTTCGAATTTCTTGCTGAAAAAGAGTGCCACTGCTCCACACTTCTCCCACTGCACAACATTGGGTCATCTACAAGCGAGGAGCTCGAATTTCTACAGGGTAACTTCGCTCCACTTCTCGAATTTCAATTTTTACCCTAGATATTTGATTTGCTTGGTTTTCGTGTGTGTGCACTTTGATAGTATTTTGTACCCATTTGCATCACCCACACACACATGGCCCGGGAGAGGGATAAAGGGAAGAGTATCATGCGGGAGGAGGAACCGTCTCGAAAGAGACGTAAACAAACATGTCCTCCTCCCCACACACATGAGCTGACACTAGCCCCTCCCCCGCCTATCATTCCCCCTGTGGACCCCATGTTGGGCCCGCATGGATACCTATTTTAGAACCAAGAGCAGAAAGACTTCTACCACAGACTTGACACTCGGGGGCATTTATCAACCAAGTTTGCCCACACCCAATCACTCGTCGACCTCAGTGTCTCACCGAGGTCGAGACTCTTTTTGCTAACCTAGGTTGGTTGGCCTTCCTGAATGCCTCTGCGGTATCCTACCCGTCACTCACCCTAGAATTCCTTTCCTCCCTTGTTTGTGAGTTGGGGTCGACCGTCACTTTTTGGGTGCGTAACCAAACCATTCGCACAAACCTGGATACCATCTGCGATATATTTGGTTTCCCTATTCTTGGGAATGACGCTATCCGGCACTACGGATATCCCCCGGAATTTGATGTCGATAATTTTTGGTTCCGCCTCACCATACTCCGTTGCTATCCCCGGGGTAAGGCCAAGGCCTCCTCCATCATCCATCACATATTTCGTCTGGCCCATAGGATCATATCCTCTGTATTTTTCCCACGGGATGAGTCAGGCACCGTGACTATCCCCGATCTTTTTATTCTTCGGGCCATGACTTTCCCCTTTGTTCGTGATGATGATGGAGTTAGCTTCAGGGCCCCAGTTGTCCCTTTCCATGCTGGCGATTGGCTTGTTTACAAGCTTCTCGAGATTAGCAGGGCCGGGAAGGGCAAGATCTGCTGTGGGGGCATTATCACTATTATTGCTTCTTACCCCCCGTTTAATATCCATATCCCCCGTGGTCTTCCCATCGCCGCAGGACCCTCACGTCTAGATCTTGATCTCCTGCGGCAAATTCATATGATTAAGCCCCGCCCCGACGGTCGCTTCGAATTCAATTACGGCCACCCCCCTCACCCCTACACCATTCTCCCCAACCCCGCTCGTATGACTGTTGCTATCGTGGCGGATTGGACTTTTCCGCCCGATCCCGAGTTCTTTGCGGGGTTGCACCTTCCTTTCTTTCCCCCGGACGCACGCAGACCACCTTCCCATGCCACCCACTTAGGCGAGTAGGATATTCCTGTGTCCCAGGGAGATATTGGGGCTGGCCCGAGTCACCCTGTTTCTGCTCCTGGCCCCATCACTTCTGAGCACCTTTTTACGGCCATTTCTGGCATTGTGTCCAGTGCTGGCATGACCACTGCCGCCGGCACTACTTCCACACTACCTGCCGGCACCACTTCTACCTCACGTCAGTCCACATCCTTTGGTCACCGCCAGGTCTCTGCCCGTCTTGCTCTTGAGAGTGAGGTCGCAGCCCTCTGTGATCTTGCTATGTCCTCTGCCCCCTCGGACCCATCACCGTCCTCCTTTCTCACTCACCCATGCTTCCTCGCACTTGAGAGGAACGTGGCCGCCATTCTTCGCCTTCTCACTCACGTCCACGGACCACCACCACCCACACCACCACCACCCACACCACCACCTTCACCACCTCGACGATCTTCTCCTCCACCCTCCCACACATCCCCCCCTCCATCACCTCCCCCATCACATTCTTCTCCTCCACCATCCCACCCATCCCCACCTCCCCCACCCCCACCTAGGAGATCATCTCCCCCACCCACATCTATTCCCATCCCGGTATCCACTTCTCCTCTCACGACCACCTTCGTTGCGCCCACACCACCTTCTACCTCCTCCACCGTCACATCATATGTACGCCGCAAGAAATTGCCGGTGCGCTCCAAATCTCTCCCACCTCCACCCACTACCGTCACCATAACATCTTCTCCCTCCATTTCTATTCCTTTCACCACCGCCTTGATCGCCGTCCTTCCACCACCACCCACCTCCACCGACACTCCTCCCATCGTTCACACCACCACTGCACCTATTCCCCCACCTCTGTCCCCACTTCTCCGCACACACACACACACACCCCCCCCCCCGCATCCCCCGACCACCCAGTCCCACCCTCTTCCGAGGAGGGCGAGGATTCGCCTTCTCCTGATTTTTGATTTCACTTTGTTTTTTTTGACATCCCCCTTGCATATTTCTGCACTTTCACGACCACATCATCTCGCTAGCATTGTCATGACTAGCTTGGGGGAAGTCTATTTTGCTGTGTTGTCGTGTTTTGTTTTCTCTTTGTGTGTGTGTGTGTGTGTGCTTGTTTTACTCTTTGACGTGTCGTGTCGGGTTGTTTGTTCATGATTTTTCTCTCTTTTTCTATTTTCGTGTCGTGTGGTTTGATTTTGATTTTTCTTTATTTTCAGTTTCGTATCTGTGTTTTTCATATTTTTCATTTCTTTTTGTGTCGGTGCGTATTCCCCCCATTATCATTGCCCTCCGGTACTCACTCTTATTGCATTGAGGGCAATGCAAGCTTCAGCTTGGGGGAGTCGCACTTGTAATGCCCTGCTAAGCTACTGCACAAGTACTAGAGGGGGGGGTGAATAGTACTTTAAAATAATTAAGAGGCTAATTCCTAATTACCGTGCAAGCTCTACCAATAAATGCGGAAATGCGGAATTGTAAATAATCGACAACAAATAAACAATCGCAAACAAACGATATTACTGGGTTCGGATCCACCCAAGTCTCCCCGACTTGTTCCCGGTGATCCTACGTCCCAAACACCCGGATCCCCTCCGGATACTTGAGTTAGAAACCATAACTCAAGATTTCCACTATGAAATACTTGTGAATAACCTTCACCAAGTCAAATCATACACAAAGTAATTTGTGACTCCCACAACCCGGGATCACAATCACAACTCTTACAACCGAGAGATAAACACTTACAAAATGAAAGTAAATGAAATAGAATAACTTACCACAAAATACCTATGCCTTGAGTATACTTACGAATTAGGGCAAGGATGATTTTGAGGAAGAAGAAGGCACCAAACCCTAGCTCCAAGATGTAGATCAGCGATGGAGAGCTATGGGGTTGTTGGTGACCTAGGATCAAGCACTTGGCTTGGAAGGCTTCACACTCAATGAATCTCTCTTTGGAAGTAAGAGTGAGGAGAGATTATTGAATGGAATGAAAGAGCTTTGAATGAGCTTGAAATGATTTCTCTTGATCTCTAAACTTGCAATAATATCAGCCTTGAGTGCAATGAATGCAGCTCAACAAGTATATATAGGATAGAGGAGAGAGAGAAAGAAATTCGAGTCATTAAATGCTCCAACGGCTCTTTTCTGAAACCAACTAGTCGGTCAAAGAACAACCAACGACCGACTAGTTCATCAACTAGTCGGTCGGTCATTTAACGTAGACCGACTAATGGAAGAACAGCCAAAAGGTCGAAGCACAGACAAAAGGAACTAGTCGGTCCAAGAAGAGTAGCTGACCGACTAGTTTCACAACTAGTCGGTCGGTTACTCAACAGAGACCGACTAAGAGATAAAACTGAAGTCTGAGCACAAATTGATTTAGTCGGTCCAAGAACAAATGTTGACCGGCTAGTTCATCAACTAGTCGGTCGCCAAATGTGCATAGACCGACTAACGATAATTAGTAAGTTAGGTGAAAATTGGCATGTACAGTAAAGCTCAACTAGTCGGTCCAAGAAGGAAAGTTGACCGACTAGTTTATCAACTAGTCGGTCGATCAATGAACACAGACCGACTAATTATAAACAGTAGCTCAGGCTCAAATTTGCATGTACAGGGAAAGCTCAACTAGTCGGTCCAAGAAGCATCACTGACCGACTAGTTCACAAACTAGTCGGTCGGTGAGTCAACTTAGACCGACTAACTGTAAACAGTAAAGAGCTTAGAATTAACTGACAGAAACTAGTCGGTCCAAGAAGCTTTGCCGACCGACTAGATCACCATCTAGTCGGTCAGTTCTTCTTCTTGAACCAACTAACATGCACAAGAAGTCGTGAATCGAAGCGCAAAGCTTCGGAAAAGTTTGTATGGACTTCTACTAAGATCCTAGAACTAAGATAGGAGCATTATGAAGATTTAAACCGTAATACCTACTCAAGGCTTAACATTCTCCGAAAGAAGCTTAAAGACAATAAATATAACTTGACGATACTGTCTTCAAAAGCTTCAATCGAATCTTCATGACTTCTAAAATGGTCCATAAGCTTCAACGAAGCTTTAGGCATACGATCACGTGCTTTGAGAAGTCTCGAGACGTCGTAATTGATATTCATATGAATTTGGCGACGATCTCCATAACTGCGCTCACAAGTTGTTAGTTCATGATATATTTATGTTTGATCATCATCCAAAACCAAATCCGGGGAGTCCAATATCCAACATTCTACCCCTTTTTGGTGATGACAAACCAACATAAATAATAATAAAAAATAATAGGTCAAATGAAATTTACTTACTCCCCCTGCATTGATGACACGTTAATTCCAAATTAAACAATAATAATACGCATCAAGCAGACGAGTAAAGTATATAAATTAGAATGGATTATTGAAATATCGAATACCAAATGTTGGTTATTGAAATATCGGATTTGAAAATCCATTTATATATCTTAACTCCCCCCGAATCTAACATATCAAATTAGATTCTTGGAATAATGGTTTAAATTATCATTTAGCACATCGTTATTATTATATCTCTCCCCCTTTGGCATAGGCAAAAAGAGCGGGAGGAGATCAACGACAACAACAATGGCTTCAAATAAAAGCACGGGTGTCGAAGAATACGACCATGGTTCAAATGACACCAAAGGAAAATACGAAATTAAATCAAGGTGTGCCAATGAAACCAAAGTCGTAAAACGATAAATAAAATCATCAAAACTCAAATTAATTTTATGAATTGAGTTATGGAATATACTCTCCAATATCAACATTCTTGGTTAATTTAGTGCATGGAAAACAATTCTATGTTTTCTTGAAGTGAAATCTATTTAACCAAGTTAATATCGTCGAGCGACGAAATCAAACATCAGAGACATAAAAAAAATTATATAATGTGAACAATAGAATCAAATTTCAACTGCGATGTATATATATAAAAGTATGAACCAGAGTACATAAAAAATATACATCACTGATAACCAAAAAGCGATCCAACGATCGGCGATCAAAATACACCATCATATATCTTAGAATACAGCATATATGGAAGTATCACAAAAACATATCGACATCCATCCAACGTATAGCAAAATACATCAAAACATCAAAAACATCCAGAACCACACTCTATCCTACCCAAACTCTCTCACACTAGATGATCATCCAAGGAGCATCGGAGAGTCCTCAAAGAAACTCAAAAGGAAGCGGCAGGATCTGCAGTAGCAGTAGGCTCTGCAGGAGTTGAGGTGGTCACCGGGTCATCAGTAGTGTCCACGGGAGCAGCAGAAGTGGCAATCTCTGGAGCAGCAACAGTAGTGGCCTCGAGAGCACCAGTCAGAGCATCCACCACAGGAGCGGTGGCAACGGGTGTGCTCTCGGGGGCACCAGCAGACAAAGCAGCATCAGCATCACCAGAAGTGCCCTCGGGGGCACGAGTAGAAGCACGAGCAAGCTCCTCAATGTCCTCCTCATCCAACTCATCCTCGTCAGAAAAAGACGGAGGGACATCAATATCAAGGTGACTACGGCAGAGAATCTCCTCAGAACGAGCCTGACGAGACTCCAAACGTCGCAGAGAACGAACGGGCTCGGCAAGAGTAGAAGAGGGAGCAGCTGAGGCAGAGGCAGAGGCTGACACTGAAGGTGTCGTCCTCTGAACGTGATGGAGCGCCGCAAGAGACTTCTTGACGGCTGTCGCGTTTAGGGGAGGACCAAGAGGACGCTCATCGTCAGGAGGCAATGTGACACGGAAGTGACGAAATCCAGAGTCAACAAGCACAGGAAGGGGATATGAGCCAATTTCGTGGACTTGAGAATACACTCGAAAGAGTCCATCTTATCGATTATAATGCGAGCCCAGTTAATCGAGATCCCCATGAAAATGGCATATATCAACTTCAAGAAAGGCTGGGACGGTAGAGAGGAGGAGCCGTACTTGGGAAGCAAGCACGACTTCAGAATCAAATTTAGGACCCATGCGATAGGCTTGAAGGATTTGGAGGGAATGCCAATCATGGCGGGGGGAATCTCATGGAAGATCTGAGAGAGAACGACCTGATCAAGAGAGGATAAGTCATCAACGGATATATCGGAGGGAAGGAGGCCAGACGAGGAGATACCCAAAATCTCTCCTAAGATTTCTGCCGTGAGGACTATCGGAGTCCCCAAAACAGTCGTCTCAATCGAGTGGGTCGCATCGTACTGACCCCGAACGCGGTTGGTATAGAATAGTTTCACTAGGCGAGGGTAGGGGTGAGGGTTCGCCTTAGGGTCATATCGAAGGTAATCGAGAAGACCGGAGGACGAAAGAAGATCGGCGAGGCCTATGAAGTCACTAAACTGGACGAAATGCTCCAGAAGCAGTGGGCAGTGTTCGATACGATTGTAAGCCGCGAGACACAAAGGGTCGTCGCGACACAACAAAATATCGACACCGCCAACCGGCATCGGAGCCTTTCCCTTAGGCTGATGGGTACGTGGATGTGAGCTAGGCTCAGGCTGCCTAGGAGGAGGAGAGGGGTCCCTATGAGTCTCAGTCTCGGGTCTGTATTCCTCATCAGAATCAGACGGAGGTGTAGGGGCACGGAATGCAGCTGGCTTGGGCTTGGGCTGAGATTGGGCATGGGGTTTCAAACTCGTCGTCCTCTTACGCTTAAGAGGAGGCGAAGACGAAGAGGGTTGGGTGGTTTTCGAACGGCGTCTAGGAGGGGTTCGCGTAGGTTGATCGGGATCCGTAGGGGATGGTTCTATGGTCATCGGCGAAGGGCCAGAGGGAGTGATCGGAATACGTGTACGAGCCATAAGCGCGGCACGACACGTCGCAATCAAGATCGAAACAAAGAAACCCTAGCTGAAACCCTAATCAAGAAATGAAACCCTATTCGTTAGAATCTAACACTAGAGAGCTAACCCTAACCCTAGGAAGCTAGGAGAGGAGAGAGGATCACCTAGGAGGAGGGGGCGACGGTCGGCGACGGCGGGGATGGCCGGAAACAGGCCGGACACGACGAAGAGGGAGGAGGGAAGTCGAAGGGTCGGGGGCTTTGTCGAGTTGGAGAGTGAGAGAGAGACCGACTAAAAAAGAGAATAGTCGGTCGGGGGGAGTATTAATCGATCAGAATCTCAAAAGACCAATCAGTCCCTGGCATAACTAGTCGGTCACAGTTCAAGCACTGACCGACTAGATCACGATCTAGTCGGTCGGTCAATGAGCTTGAACCGACTAGTTGTAAACAGTAACTGAAAGCAAATTTCCTGACAAGAATTAGTCGGTCTAAGCTCATTTACTGACCGACTAGAACTGAATCTAGTCGGTCGGCCAATGAACGTGGACCGACTAAGAGAGTTCAAAAATTGAAAATTTTGTGCTTTTGATTTCTCTCCTAATCACACTTGGATGAAACATCAAAATACTCTCATTAATCATTATACTACCCCATTAAACATCGAAAATCTGAAATTTGACGATTACGCATAAATCGAGCAAAAATTCCGAAAATTCAACAAAAATCCAGAAAATTTCAATACTTCAAGCATGAGCAAATATAACGAATAGAATAGCATGCAAGAATATTGAATAAAAATGAATCCTATATCTCGAATTCACCCATAATCCCCAATTCTCGACGTAACCGCACAAAGTAGTCCTCCTTTAGGGGTTTCGTGAAAATATCGGTGATTTGCTTCTGGGTTTCAACGTACACTAATATGATGTCCTTTTTAGCAACATGATCATCTAAGAAATGGTGTCGGACATCTATGTGTTTCGAACGGGAATGGTGTACCGGGTTCTTGGAAAGACATATTGCACTTTGGTTGTCAACCATGATAGGGCAAGTATCACAGTTTATACCAAAGTCTTTAAGTGTGTGTCTCATCCAAAGAACTTGAGCACACGCGGCACCGGCGGCAATGTATTCCGCCTCGGTGGTTGAAAGTGATACGGAATTCTGCTTCTTGGAAAACCAAGAGACAAGGGAATTTCCTATAAAATGGCAAGTGCCACTAGTACTTTTCCTGTCGGATTTGCATCCAGCATAATCTGCGTCACTATATGAGATTAACTCATACGTGCCAGATTTTGGATAAAGTAATCCAAAATCAAGTGTATAACTTAGATAACGGAAAATACGTTTTACCGCTACTAAGTGTGACTCCTTAGTTTGAGACTGATAACGAGCACATACGCATACAGCAAACATAATATCGGGACTACGTGCGGTAAGATAAAGTAAACTACCTAGCATACCTCGATATAGACGAATGTCTACATCTTTTTCGCCTGCATCTTTATCAAGATGTGTAGTCGTGCTCATCAGAGTCTTTTCCCCGGAGGCATTCTCCATTCCAAATCGCTTAAGCAACTCCACCGTATACTTCGTTTGGTGGATGAAGATTGTATCGTCCATTTGGCGAATTTGGAGACCTAAGAAATATTTGAGCTCACCCATGTGGCTCATCTCAAATTGATCATTCATCACATTAGAAAACTCTTCGCAAAGAGAAAAGTTAGTAGCACTGAAAATGATATCATCAACATAAATTTGAACTAAAATTATATCATTATTCGAATACTTAACAAATAATGTGGAATCAACTTCTCCCATTTTAAATCCTAAATCCAAAAGAAAATTCTTTAGACGGTCATACCAAGCTCGAGGAGATTGTCTCAAACCGTAAAGAGCTTTCTTAAGTTTAAAAACATGATTAGGAAATTTTTCATTTATAAAACCCGGAGGTTGAGAAACATAAACTTCCTCAACAACATCTCCATTTAAAAGTGCACTTTTTACATACATTTGAAATAATTTAAAATCCTTATGGCATGCAAAAGATAATAGTAATCTAATTGATTCTAATCTAGCTACCGGAGCAAAGGATTCTTCGAAATCGATACCTTCCTCTTGTCGATAGCCTTGAGCTACTAACCGAGCTTTGTTCTGGACGACGACTTGGTTTTCGTCGGTCTTGTTCTTGAAGATCCACTTTGTCCCTATGACGGTGTGGTTCTTCGATGGCAATGGAACAAGCTCCCAAACTTCATTCCTCTCGAATTGAATGAGTTCCTCCTCAATGGCTAAGATCCAAGCGCTATCTTCGCATGCTTCATTAACATTCTTTGGCTCTATCGAGGAGGCAAAGGCACAATGAGCGAAGTAGTTCACTTGCGATCTCGTCTTGACACTATCATGGATATTGCCAATGACTTGCTCATGAGGATGGTCACGAACGGTATGAAGCTGTTTGGGAATACCTTGATCACTAGGAACATTCTCAACAACTTCATTAGTCGGGTTAGTATCAATAGAATCAATAGAATTAATAGAGTTAGAATTACCAATTGAATCACATAAGACATCCATAGAGTCATCATCTTTAGTAATTCTCGTTGGAACAAATCCTTCATTATATGAAACATGAAGTGATTCCTCGATCGTTGAGGTTCGTTTTTTGTATATCCGGTAGGCTTTGCTACGTGAGGAATACCCAACAAAAATCCCCTCATCGGATCTTGGATCGAATTTGTCCAAACTACCATACGTGTTCTTAATAAAACATTTCGAACCAAAAACACGAAAATGTTTAACTTGAGGCAACCTACCAAACAACAATTCATAACAAGTTTGTTTAGTGCCGGGCCTCAAAAGTATTCTATTAAACACATAGAAAGCGGTGTGTACCACTTCAGGCTAAAATTGATGGCCAAGATGGCTATCATCAAGCATAGTGCGAGCACACTCCACTAGCGTCCTATTCTTTCTCTCAACAACACCATTTTGAGGAGGTGCGCGAGGGAATGAAAAGGTGTGTGTAATACCAACTTCATCACAAAATGTCTCAAAAGACTCATTCTCAAATTCACCTCCATGATCACTACGAATAGTGACAATGGTGGTTCCTAATAGATTTTGTACTTTCTTAACAAAAATTGTGAAGTTTTCAAAAGCTTCATTTTTATTACATAATGAAAATACCCAAGTAAACCTAGAAAAGTCATCAACGATGACAAGTCCATATCTAGCATTACCTAATGAAGCAACTCTAGTTGGCCCAAATAAATCTAGATGTAAAAGCTCTAGTGGCCGCTTAGAAGAAATGCTTTTCTTAGGTTTAAATGAAGATTTTGGAAGCTTGCCTCGTTGACACGAGTCACAAAAGCTTTTCTTTTGAAAGATAAGCTTGGGGAAGCCTCTAATAAAATTTAACTTGGAAAGCTTAAAAAGTGTTCCAAAGTTCACATGACCAAAACGTCGATGCCATAAGTGTTGTTCACTTGTGTTGGCAATGAGACATTGTTCATGTGATCTTGGAAGATCTAGGATATATATATCCTTATGGCGTGTGCCGGAAAACAATAATTCATTATTATCTTTTCTTAAAATATGGCACATTCCTTTTGCAAAACTAACTTTGTAACCTTTGTCACAAAGTTGGCTTATTGAAATAAGATTGTGGTTTAATCCTTTAACAAGGTAAACATCACATATAAGGGGTTTAGAAGGATTACCCACTTTACCAACACCTATGATGGTTCCGCTCTCGTTGCCTCCAAAGACGACGCGGTTTCCATTTGCAATGGGAACCACTCCGGAGAGCAATTGAGCGTCACCCGTCATGTGTTTTGAACACCCGCTATCGAGTATCCAATTCCCCTTGGAGCTAAATTTAAATTTGTTGCTCCTTTTCTTTTTCTTTTCCTTGAGTACCTAAAGATAGAAAATTTCATATCATGGTACCCAAGGTCATTGGGTCCAAAAGATTAGACCTTTGGAAGCCAAGTCCAATTGGACTTAGACTTCCCCACATAATTTCTACTATGCACAACATCAAAAAAATAAGCATTCATGTAAACTTGTTTTTCATCCATGCTTGTGTCCTTTGGGCTCCAAATTGTGAATATTTTGGGAGCCCTCATCCTATTGGGTACATGCATGCGTTGTTGGTTTCTACGTGATGCATGACGTGGATATGCATAAGGAACATGATGAAATGGTGCATGTGGATAAGTATTCATGCGATGATGTGGGTGTACATATGCATGTGGAGGAACACGTGCGTGAGAGTGTCTCACATGGTGTGCACGTGCCCGTGAACGTGTAGCATAGAAATCATCATATGTGCGAGCCGGTGGAGTAGGACGTGTGTTCCTACGTGGCATAGTATTGGTGTACATGTAGGCACGACCCTTCTTTGGAGGTCCACTGAAAGTGGGTTTCTTTCTGAAAGAGGGTGTCGACGAGGTGGAAGCACCATTGGTAGATGAACTATCAATAGAGTGTTTGCTACCACTTATTGAGTCACCGGAAGTTGGCCTAATAAAATTAGTGGCCGATTTGGATGAACTTCCCATCGTATACCCCAAGCCAATGTGGTGATTGGCCGGAAGTAAGTCACTTAGGATTTTATCCAAATGGTCCTTACCCTTATTGAATTTATTAATTCGGCCTAATATGTTCTCATATTTCTCGGTGAGAGAATGCATAGAAGCATCCAAAGTGGATACTTGCGACGTGAGCACATAAACACGAGATTTAAGATTCTCATTCTCAATGCTCAAAGTCAAGTTTTGAGAAGTCAAATCTGCTATCTTTGGTTCCTCCGGATCTTCAATGCTAACATGTTCAAGTTGAGTCTTGAGATTAACAATCTCATTCTTCAACCCTTCAACAACGGTGTCGTTGTTGGTGATGATAGTTTTAGGCGAGGTTTGAATGCTATCTAAGTCATCTTTTACTTTAGTATACCTATTTACTAATTTAGTATACTTAGACCACAATTGAGAATTAGCATTCCTAAGGTCATCCATAGTTACCTCATCGCCTTCGTTGTCGCTATCATCGGAAGAGGAAGATCCTTGATCATGATCCTCCCTTGCCATGAAGCACATGTGTGCTTGCTCCACTTGCTCATCGTCTGACTCTCCGCTTGAGGAATCCTCGGAGTCGGTGAATGTTGCCCCGACAAGCCCCTTTTTGTTCCCTTTCTTGTACTTCTTGGACTTGTCGTACTTAGGCGCCTTCCACTTCTCCTTTTGCTTGTTTAGAGGACACTCCGCTTTCATGTGTCCTGGCTTGTTGCATTTGAAACACAAAGGAGAGGATGCATTAGATGAATTGAACTTCGATTTGTTTTTGAAGTTACCTTTCTGGAAGAACCGGTTGAACTTCTTGGCCATGAGTGCCATGGACTCCAAGTCCAACTCGTCTTCCGAGTTCTCACCATCGGTTGATGTGGATGTGGATGGATCGGCCTAGAAAGCAATAGCCTTCTTCTTTGGCTCGTCTTGCTTTAGGTAGGACTTCATCTTTTCTTGCAACTTCAACTTGCTATCCTTGCGTACCTCATAAGACATCAAGGTATCCATTAGCTGAACAACTGTATACTTGTTCATATCGTTACCTTCCTCGATGGCGAAGGTACGCTTTTCCCAACTCGAATGAAGTCCTTCGATAAGCTTTGAACATTTCTCCTTTTGGGTGTAGGTTTTACCGAGAGCCTCTAACTCGTTTATGATGTCGACGAAGCGAGCATAATACTCCTTCATCTTCTCACCCTGTTGCATATGAAACATCTCGTAATCTTTATTAACTACAACCAGTTTAGAGTCTCTTACCCTACTCGTCCCTTCATGTAATATGAGGAGGGAGTTCCATATTTGATATGCACTATTACATGTGCATATCTTGTTGAAATCCTCGGGCTCCAAAGCACATTGCAAGGCGTTCATTGCCTTGGCATTGCTTACCTCTGCGGCGACCTCCGCGGGAGTCCACTTCTCGAAATCTTCTTCAGTGGGCTCGACGTATTCCTTCATCGTGGTCCTCCATAGTGAAGCACTCCGGAGGAAAGTTTCCATCTGGCATTTCAGTACCCGTAGTTGGTACCGTTGAAGAATGGAGGCCTCGTTGAGGAATGTCCTTCCATTACGGAAGACGCTCCTTCACGGTTCTTGAAGGTGCTATAGTCGGAAGGTGGATGAACGGTCCTGTTGTCATTGGTAGACATAGCTATAGACTTGGCTCTGATAACAAATGTAATGCCCTGCTAAGCTACTGCACAAGTACTAGAGGGGGGGTGAATAGTCCTTTAAAATAATTAAGAGGCTAATTCCTAATTACCGTGCAAGCTCTATCAATAAATGCGGAAATGCAGAATTGTAAATAATCGACAACAAATAAACAATCGGAAACAAACGATATTACTGGTTTTGGATCCACCCAAGTCTCCCCGACTTGTTCCCGGTGATCCTACGTCCCAAACACCCGGATCCCCTCCGGATACTTGAGTTAGAAACCCTAACTCAAGATTTCCACTATGAAATACTTGTGAAGAACCTTCACCAAGTCAAATCATACACAAAGTAATTTGTAACTCCCATAACCCGGGATCACAATCACAACTCTCACAACCGAGAGATAAACACTTACAAAATGAAAGTAAATGAAATAGAATAACTTACCACAAAATACCTATGCCTTGAGTATACTTACGAATTAGGGCAAGGATGATTTTGAGGAAGAAGAAGGCACCAAACCCTAGCTCCAAGATGTAGATCAGCAATGGAGAGCTATGGGGTTGTTGGTGACCTAGGATCAAGCACTTGGCTTGGAAGGCTTCACACTCAATGAATCTCTCTTTGGAAGTAAGAGTGAGGAGAGATTATTGAATGGAATGAAAGAGCTTTGAATGAGCTTGGAATGATTTCTCTTGATCTCTAAACTTGCAATAATATCAGCCTTGAGTGCAATGAATGCAGCTCAACAAGTATATATAGGATAGAGGAGAGAGAGAAAGAAATTCGAGTCATTAAATGCTCCAACGGCTCTTTTCTGAACCCAACTAGTCGGTCAAAGAACAACCAACGACCGACTAGTTCATCAACTAGTAGATCGGTCATTTAACGTAGACCGACTAATGGAAGAACATCCAAAAGGTCGAAGCACAGACAAAAGGAACTAGTCGGTCCAAGAAGAGTAGCTGACCGACTAGTTTCACAACTAGTCGATCGGTTACTCAACAGAGACCGACTAAGAGATAAAACTAAAGTCTGAGCACAAATTGATTTAGTCGGTCCAAGAACAAATGTTGACTGACTATTTCATCAACTAGTCGGTCGCCAAATGTGCATAGACTGACTAACGATAAACAGTAAGTTAGGTGAAAATTGTCATGTACAGTAAAGCTCAACTAGTCGGTCCAAGAAGGAAAGTTGACTGACTAGTTTATCAACTAGTCGGTCGATCAATGAACACAGACTGACTAATTATAAACAGTAGCTCAGGCTCAAATTTGCATGTACAGGGAAAGCTCAACTAGTCGGTCCAAGAAGCATCACTGACCGACTAGTTCACAAACTAGTCGGTCGGTGAGTCAACTTAGACCGACTAACTATAAATAGTAAAGAGCTTAGAATTAACTGACAGAAACTAGTCGGTCCAAGAAGCTTTGCCGACCGACTAGATCACCATCTAGTCGGTCAGTTCTTCTTCTTGAACCAACTAACATGCACAAGAAGTTGCGAATCGAAGCTCGAAGCTTCGGGAAAGTTTGTATGGACTTCTACTAAGATCCTAGAGCTAAGATAGGAGCGTTATGAAGATTTAAACCGTAAGACCTACTCAAGGCTTAACATTCTACGAAAGAAGCTTAAAGAAAATAAATATAACTGACGATACCGTCTTCAAAAGCTTCAATCGAATCTTCATGACTTCTAAAATGGTCCATAAGCTTCAACGAAGCTTTAGGCATACGATCACGTGCTTTGAGAAGTCTCGAGACATCGTAATTGATATTCATATCAATTTGGCGATGATCTCCATAACTGCGCTCACAAGTTGTTAGTTCATGATATATTTATGTTTGATCATCATCCAAAACCAAATCCGGGGAGTCCAATATCCAACAGCACTTTGTGCGTCATTTGAGTCTTTCTTTTTCGTTTTGTGCCGTTTCCATCGTGTTTTAATTTTTCTTTTCTTCTTTTTATCTCTTTCTCCTAGAGATGAACCCTATGATGAATTGCCACAAAATCACACACACCTAGCATGGCATCGATAATCACACTCACTAGCCCTAGGATATCGAGTCCCTTGCATTTCACGCATCGTGGGTCCACTTAGCTTTTTTGTGAGTCGTGGGTGGTGCTTTAGCTTTGTGGTGTGCTTCTACTTTGTGATTTACTTTATATACATGTCCAGGAATGACCCCTAGATTATCATGTTTCGATATGAATATGCGGTATTTGCTTCTACTGTCTGCTTCTTCAGCATTCTATATATGTATCGTGAACTTCATTTCGCATGAGTCGGGATTCCACAACTAAGGACTAGGATAACCCATTTAGCCCATGCTCTAACTAGCGAGAATAGTTTCCTTTGCCCAAGTGTTTAGATTCAGATTTCTTTTTTGTTTTACTTGGTGCAAATCCCCTCGTCGTATACCGTTCTCCCACTTGGGAGAGTACACATGTGTATAGCCCAAAAACCCAAAAAATCCAAAAAAAAGAGAAAAGAAAAGAAAAAGAAAAAAACATGTATATCCAAAAATTCAAAAAAAAGGGGGATACAAAAACCCAAAACCCAAAAAAATTCCCGTGTGAATATCTTTTCCTACTTGCCGAGAATAAAGGGAAGGTGAGAATTTGCACCAAGTGTTCTTCTCCACATCATCTCAACCACCATCGGTTTTGAAAACACTTGGCTTAGGAACTTTTTTAGCTATTATCTAGGCTTTAGTGTGGTGATTTCCTTAACCCTAGTTGTGGAGTCCCCGACGCATGATATGTTTCGATTCTATCTATTCTCATGCATGCTTGAACTATATATTCACCGCTTTATTCAATTCGAATCGATATTTGGTTCGTTTCCTGGATTTGTGTATATCGAGATTTATTGCACATCGTAGATAGTAACACCGTCTGCTAGCGCACGACCACACTCACTCGCGCTTCACCGCGTGGGCCCACGACACTTGTTTGGACTCGTATTCCTAGGTTTAGTGATGTGATTTGGCATTTTCTTTCTTGGTGTGTCGATTTTGATTTTGTTGGCCCTGACGGGCGATCTAGGATATAGAGTTTTCTTTTCCTCTCTTTCTCTCTATTTTCCCCCTCCAAGCTCATACTCTCACTCGTCTCCCTCGAGGACGAGGAAGAGTTCAGCTTGGGGGATTTTGACGTGCGTTTATATTTCATATATTTACGCACGTTTTCTTCCGTGTTTTTCCGTATTTTACCGCCGTCATATATTCGTTTTCTCGTGTTTTCTTGTGTTTTCTTGCTTTCTTTCAATTTTCCGTGTTTTCCGTGTTTTGCAGGAGCTTACTGGCATTTGGGGCATAAAACGATGATATCATGTGTCCCCGGAGCAACGGGAGGAGTCACGCGTGATCCAGGGGGTCAAACGACAAAGATTGCATCTTTCAGCCCCTCACCCAATCGGTTGTTCATCTCCAACCGATCAGGTGATGCACGCGTGCACCACCCGGGCGCAGTTTGGAGCTCACGAGAAGTCACCCGGTCGGTTCAGTGACCGGGTCAAAAGCTCAAAGTCTCTAGAAATTCGAAGCTGATTGCCAACCGATCGGGTGACCTTCACCCGATCGATTCACCTGTAGCTGAATTTCAACAGCCTAGACTCGAAGATCCAACCGGTCTCCTCACCCGGTCCGCACCAAGATCCAACCGGTCAGCACCAAGATCCAACCGACCGCACCAAGTTCCAACCGACCGGTTCATACTGACCGGGTGAAACCCCCGCATTACGCTGTAATTTTGTGAAGCGGTTCACCCGATCGGTTGACTTGTCAACCATCGGGTGATGTCGTTTTCTATAAATAGAACCCTAGGTTTCCCAGATTCGGGAGTTGGTTATTGTTTGCTGTTTTCTTCATTTTGTGACGGCTGTAATTTTCCAGTTTTTGTAAGTTTTCGGATCTTTGTAAAACTTTAGTATTATCTTAATTGCTTTACTACCATTGCATTTTTATTGTCTGATTATGATTTTGACGGTCCATTTTCATTTAGATCGCTTTTTAATGAATATTTGTGAGTAGTTCCCAAATCCGGGATTTTGGCGGAAACCCCTTCGGGGGCTCTTCCCGATGTGTCCATAGGGTTAGGAAATCGATAGGGATTAGGAATCTAACGGTTACGCGGGGTGTTTTATTGTCATCGGTGGGAAAAAGACCGCCTTTGACCGTTGTGCCAAGGGGGAATAAACTTGGCGGTTGACTCCCTAGCCATAGCTCACGCCCTTAGCGTAGACGCCGAATCCTAGCGCGCGGGAGCGGCAGGATGAGACGTTAGGAGTTATCGTTGTGAGCTTAGTGCTCCCGGAGTCGATCAGTGTTAATGGACATGGGAGTGCCCACTGATCTAACCCGGAAAGTCCGGCGTATCATCCTGGGCACCAACCGGAATATCGGGCCCATGGGATGCCGGTACCACTTTTAGAGGCAACGTCTCACCATTAGACCCTAATTCCGATCGCCATCTTACCTGTAGGCCATATCGGCGAGAGTCGCTCGTTGGGGTCGAAACCAGAGTCCCGGGGTTTTCCTTCATATTGTCTATACCTTGCATTCCTTTACCGTGACAACCCATCATCCGATCTGGGCTAGCTCGCCCACGGGGTGATTTTGATCCTCTTTGACACAAGCACATCCTCGCCTCCTTGTGTTCGACCCCCAAGCCACACTACAACACCGTGCGCTTGCGGTTACAAATATCTAAACCTCCACCGGGTCCCCCGGCCATTTGTGGCTTGCAAACCGGGGGCACATCAGCAAGCCTGAAGCTTGTACAGATCAGGGGGAGTCCCTCGATAGTTGTACTCTTTTCTCTTAAGCTGCTGGTTTTTCCCACTGGGTTTTTCACAGCTATGGTTTTAACGAGGCAACCACAGTAGCTCTGGATCCAGAAGTATCCACCCCATTAACATACTGAATCCTGAAGTATTCATACGCTTAACCGAAGGTAATGGAGAGATGAGGGGGAGTGGTGTGAGTTGAGGGAGGCCTTTGACCTCCCTCCCCTCATCCTCTCACCATTACTCCCCACTAAGTTAGTGGGGGGTCCCTTGGACTCCTAAACCCCATCATGAAGTGAATATATAAAGAGCCATGGCTTATGCCATGGCTACTCCTGATATGAGATTATTTACTCTTATCTTAACATTTCTCAACAGTTTATTTTTTATGTGCACTAATCTTTGATTGTAGGTAATTGAGTTGTTGATTAAGTATCTAGTGAGATTACGCTCATAGGAGACTTAAGAAATTCTATGTGGGATTAATTTTTTATTAGCACTTAAATTTTGTTAATACTATACACATCTTTTTCCTCTAGTATTGCTTGCCATCAACAGGATCGCAACACATGGTATTAGAGTGAGGTAGCAAAGATGGCATCAACGTCATCCTACACCGGAGGAATTTCTACTACCCGACCACCACTCTTTGAAGAAAACAATTATGTGAATTGGAAGCCAAGAATGATGATCCATCTCAAATAGGTAGATATTGACATTTGGACGACCACATAGAATGAGCATGCACCACAGGTCACTCTTATGGAGACTTGGGAGAATGATCTAAAGAAGAAGAAAAAGTTGAATGCAAAGGCGATGAATGCATTATTTTGTGCATTGGTGAGCAACAAATTCAACCAGGTGTTACAATGTACCACGGCACACCAAATCTAGCCCACATTAGAGGTAATGCATGAAGGTACAAACAAGGTAAAAGAGTCCAAAATTAATTTCTTGAATGTCAGATTTGAAAGTTTTGAAATGTAAGGTGCGAGCCTATCTAATGTATGAACACTCATTTCTAAGAGATTATTAATGATCTTGCAGGAGTAGGCAAGAAAATATCTATGTATGCTCAAGTTATGGAAAATTATCAAATCTCTATGACCAGAGTGGAAGCTGATGTGTGCCATTATTACACATATTTTACATTCTTTCCATGCTTATTTCATATCATTTCGTCCACTATTTCGTGCCATTTTCCCAGTTTTGTTTCTTTTTATGATTTTTGGTATTTCTCACGTGTTGCGGGAGAAATCAAGGATTTTTGGGCTTAAAACATGGAGAAAAAGGGGATGAAATGGAGCGAGAAATGATTGGAGATCAAATTATGGATAAATGAGCTCAACTGTGTCCAACGCGACCGCATCGACCAAGACACAGCAAGGAAGCCAAGTAGAAGCCACGAGGTCGTGCGATCAGAGCCAAACGACCGTGTCGCCAAGAGATCAAGATAGAAGATTCTGAAGCCACGTTGTTGCATCCTCAGAAGCCAAACGGCTGTGTCGTGACGAGCTGAAGGAAGAGAACTGCACATCGACGCAGCCTCGTCATTGGAGTCCACACGGTCGCGTCCTCCCGAGCTGACTTGAAGCCAAATGACAGCTTCACGAGGCCATTTTGATCGTGTTTTGGAGCATATGAGCCCCAGACGACGCGGTCACTTGGGCTAACCATGCGGTCGCGTCACCTGTTGCCTCTTGACCCTCTTTTCTGCATCCTAGGCCAAATTGACGCGGCCACGTACTTCAAGGGTTTTGGCCCCGAGTGGGTGCCGTCAAGTGGTACTGTTGGGTATTTTTAATGCTATAAATACTTCTTGTGCCCTCCCTGCGTGGGGGAGCCCCTTTTGGATGCTTTTTGCAGACTTTTTTAGTGATTTTTCAAGTGTTAAATTCCTTATTCTCTGCAACTCTTTAATTGTTATTTTTGTTTTAATTTGTATTTAGTTTAATCTTTGAATATTAAATTTCTCCATTAATTGCTCTTGTGATTGTGGGTTGTTTGCTATTGAATCTTTATCATTATCTGTTACAATGGATGCCCTTTCGATGAATTATATTATCTATAATTGCATGCATCGTGAGTAGTGATTCATCTAGGGCCAATAGGTTTAACCCCATTGGATGAAACTATGGGTTGGTGATTTATTAATAAATTACTGAGAAATTAAGGATGAGGGATATGTTAGGATGAATATTATTAATGTAGATCGAATTTTCCCTTCGTGTGTAACTAGATTAATTCACGATTGACGTCGGGATTAATCTAGGGTTTTCGAATGCATTGATCGACACTATCGATGGGATAGACAAAAGTCCAGCATCAATTAGAGCCCTCCTAATATAGATCCGGATCTTAATCCATGGAAGTGGCATGGAGGAAGATTGGGCATATTCATCGGACGTAAGCATCTAGCGTGTATCAATGCACGATTGACGTCGGCATCGATATGAGCTATGTAGTACTATCATGCACCACTGAAGTGGGGGTAGGGTTAATATAATGGGATATCTTATCATGCGCCATGGAAGTGTGGGGGGGTAGAGTTAATATAAGGGGATATCTTATCATGTGCCACGGAAGTGGGGGTAAGAGAATACCCTTAGATTAGACGACCTCTCCCGAACCTCATGAACTCAATAATTAATTAATACCAATAAATCCTATCTTAGTCCAATGGTGGTGATATCCAGGTGATAGAGCTTTTATTGTTGATATTTCCAATTAGTTTTCATAATCCTTCCTCTCATATTCGATTGCGTAGCTATTGATCTAGAAAGAAATTAGTAGCAACATCTGCCTCCCAGAGGACGACCCGTATAGCGCTACAACTACACCGTGCACTGGTGGCTATAAATATTTAAGCACGTGATACCACGAATAGAAGCCCAAGATGACGACAATCCAGGAAGCACACAAGTCTTCAAGCTTACCACGGAAGAACTCATGGGAAATCTCATGGCGTTTGAGATTGAACTCGAAGAAGAGAAGAATGAGACTTAACCAAAGAAGAAGAACTTGGCATTCAAGGCCAAAGCCAAGGAGTCTACTTCGAGGAATCCAATCTCGATGAAGACAAAGTGGATTTCATCTCAAGGAACTTCAAAAGAATGTTAAGGAGTATATTATCGAAATGCAAATCTAAATTATCTAACGATATCATTTGTTTTAGTTGTAATAAGCTAGGGCATGTTAGACGACATTGTCCCTTAGAGAAGAGAAAGAAAAAAAGGCAAAAACAAAACCAAGGACAAGGATGAAAAGAAGAAGAAAAGCTACAAGGAGGAGAAGTTTAAGAAGACCAAGAGGAAGGTGTTTGCTGCTTGGGAATGGAGTAATGTGAAGATAGCTCCGAAGACCCATCCTCCTCATCAGATGAAGAAGAAGAAAGGGAAGAGAGAGCACATATGCGCTTTATAGTCATAACTTACATCAAGATAAGCACAGCTTCACCCTCTCATGTAGATAGTGATAATTGATATTGAGACTGTTTTTGATGCTTTTTGTGCTCAACATGATAGGTTGCTTAGAGAATACAAAAGGTTAGAAAAGACTCATAAAGTTTTTATTAATTTAAAAATATATAGTTGATGAAGAAAAATTGTGGTTAAACTTAAAATTAATAAAACTAATGGAGACCCCCGAAGAATTAACATTTTTTAAATCAAGAATTAGATAACAAAAACAAAAATCTTAGGGAGGAGAACCAACACCTAAAATTGAAAAATAAATGACTCAATGACAATTCTAAAATAATGAATTCTAGGATAGAAAACATAGGCAATGAGTTAGAAGAAATTAAAGCTAAGTGTAATGAAATGTTCAAAAGTTTAATATGGGAAAAGAACAATTAAATTATTTAATAGGATCTCAAATAGTTAAAAACAATAAAAAGGATCTCAAATAGTTAAAAACAATAAAAATAGACTATGTTACACTTAAAATGCTGACACTAGTAATGTTAGGATTTCTAAAAGCCAACCTAATCAAATAAATGTTAGAAAGACAATACCTAGCAATACTATTCATTCAAAAGGAAAATTTATTAAAATTAGGTTTTCAAAATATTTAAATCAAAAATCATTTGATGATTATGTAACTAAATTTAAGCAAGATAACCATCGGTCACCTAATTATAAGTTTGTAAAAGATGGGAATACCAAACCCAATTGGATTTGGTTTCCAAGGTGATTAGCGTGTGGTTAACCTAAGTGAGATACCACAATGTAACCCTATGTATCTCATAATTATAGGGTTAATTAATTGTATGCATATGTTTGATATGTTTGTGCATGTAGGATAGTTTCGAACCCTTAGGATTTGTTTTGGAGGTGTGGGACTCGTTTGTGGTTGAGCTATAACAATTTCAGCGTATATCTAAATAGTAGTCAAATCTCTGTACCATTGCAGTCGACTATTGGCCATTTTTAGTACTCAAATTTTGTATATCCTTGAATAGGAGTCGACTTCTATAGAGATAGTAGTTGACTCCCAGCTGTGTTCTGAACCCGATCTGTTTTGCTATCTTATTGGGTTTATGGTTTTATTTGATGCTATTTTCCTTCATACCCAATTCTTATTGGGTCTATTTAACTTAAACCCATTAGAGAGAGATAATCTTAGCCCTCCATTGATAACCTTGGCAAGAATCCTCCTCTTCTACTCAAAACCCTAGTTTCAACTTAAACTCTCGCATTCATCTTCCAAGATGTTCAAACCGAAAATTCCCCAAAATTCCCAACTTGCTCTTTCCATTTACATCAGATTTCCAGGATTTCAAAGGGATTTTGTAAAATATTTCAGCTCTGCTATGTTTAATTTCTTATCAAATTTTATATGCACAACTATTTTTGATTTGCATTATTGCATCATACTTAGTTGCATCAATACTAGATTATGTAGATCACACACACACCCCCACACCACACACACACACACACACACACACACACATTTATTTTAGACATAATTAACAGAGAACATAGAGGAACAAGACCACCTACCCCTATAAAGAGGAGAACACTTTCACATCCATCATCTTCTCAACCTGAAATTTTATCCATTATTCCATATCTCAATAAACCTGACCTTCTTAAGGTTTATAAGAATAATTCCCGCCTTCATATCTTATTTGAACAATTAATTAAGTATAATAACATAGGAGGCTTCGTGATTAGGAAAATTTTTGCACATCAAGGATTTGAGGCGTTATTCTCCATTGAAAGTTCTCGAAATTGCTACTATATATTGGTCTACCCTTTCTACACCTACATGGTCACGGGGGACTCTGATTCTGTCACAATGTGAAGAACATTCACTTCACTATTTCACCCAAAGCAATAGGATGCATACTAGGCAGTCCTTGCAGGGGGCAACTCTTAGAGAGATTTATAAACGATGTAAAAAATCATAAATCTCGTGTTCTCTAAGGGAATATACTATAGGCCTTGCATAACAACAAATGCTTAAGGCCAATGACAAGAATTTTGGATTTAATTTTATCCTACAACATTATTCCAAAATCTGAAAGCTATTCTCTTGTGTCAAAGAGCCTAGCTAACCATGTCTATGCTCTCATAGCTGGGATAAAAAACAAATTGGGTAAGTTTGATATACAAAAACTTGGTCTACAGTAGTACTCTTGCACTGCATCATGGTTTTTATTCCTTACTCATATTTTTGCACATCATGGTATTGATTTTAGCTCTGAGACCTTAATTGAACCGTACAAAGCTAGATTTGATAAGTGTGCCCTACATAGAATGAAACTCCATCAAAATCCTACTAATAATCTTCCTGACTCTATTGAATCTGATTCCATTAAAGAAGAATTGGATGGAGATGAGCATGTTCCTACTTCACATCCAGAGGGCTCATCTAGCACTTCCACAGATCCACCTCCATACATTACTTCACTCTTTTCTCGGTTTGACCAAATAGATCTCAATTATAGACAAGACTTTTCTAGTATCAGAGAATATGTTTGTCAAAAGGTTGACCATTTGAGTGATGATATCTACCAAAGGATGGTTATTTCATATAATGTCGTCGAGGAGATGCAGCAAGAGATGGCTGAGATCAAGGCTTTGCTCATATGACAACCTCTCTCATGCTTGAAGTGTATATATTTGGGAGCTTAAAAGTGGTTGATTATATGTTTTTTGTTAATGTATTTGATAATATGTTTGTTTGAAATCACTTGGCAATGTAATATCTTAATAGTACTTGTTAGTTTGATGAAAAACAATGTTTATATTATGGCTTGAAAATTATAGACATTCTTATGCAATCCTAATGTCTTTTATGATGATGTATCATATTTTTGTGTCTTATGTTGAGAATGAGGTTATATATTAAAATTGTCCTTGTGGTTTAACGATGTTAATATATTCGTGGAGATGTAAAATTTGGATATGTCATTATGTTGGATTTCCTGGGGTTACTTCATATTTAACATATTCTGATATCTATATTCTTGGTTAAAAAATTTCTTATGTACCCATGTGTCCATCATTTGGATACACCAATATTGGTATGACTTATGCATGATAAAACATAAGAGATGATATATGATCGGCCCGGGATTAACTCCAGAAACGATGTCGTTTTACCGCAAGTGCATGGTATAGCGACGAGCGAGTATCGAACACGAATAAGCAGTGCTATGCTACATATCTACTCCTAGGTTGGTTAGACTTGTGGGTTTATTGGTGGATATGGATTATGAAGTGTCGTGATAGTAATGGATGCGAAGGTCGTGTCACTCGATATCGCAAACTGACTCCACACAAAGAAAGAAAGAAAATATAAAAGACTAGGGCATTAGGACTTACCACTAGGATCGTCGAATGTCGATGTTAAGTTAGAAATTTTACGTTGCATTGTCTTTATTAGGGATTGTCGCATCTAATATGTAGAACTCATGTCTCGACACACCATGGGTCTAACGTATCGCACGCTTACCCCGCTCTTGCGATAGGCATAACAAGCGATCCATGCATTAGGATCGATAATATTCATACCACTCTCGTGGATAGAATGATCTCCACTCATGCCTCTCTCGTGGATAGAGCTTTGATGTGTGGATTGGTATGCTCTCATTGACACTACACTTGTAGGCATCAATAGTAATACAGGACGTCGGTAGATCTCATCAAGGTGAGTGCCATTCTCGTGGTCACTAGCCCTGATTGAATCTACTAACTTACCTAATTAAGTCCATATGATACTCCTTAAGCTCATCGTGCCACTCTCGTGGTCATGATCCCAGTATGGGATCTCCTACAAACTTGGCTGGATCAACCAAAACACGTCCCTTTTATACCAACACAACCTATGATCCTACGGCTAATCCATTAGCCCTAGAAAAGAATACTCATGGGTCATAGAAATAGCAATGGAAGATTCAAAATAAGAAATAGAATTCATGATCGCAATAGATATGAGAACGATAGAAAACATCAGTGCATGCATCAAAGAGATATTCAATAAGAACTAAAATAGAATTCAAATGAATAGAATACTTAGCTTGATAAAAGAGGAGGGGCCTATGGGATAGCCTAACTCTAAAAGAAAGTCTCCACAAAAGCTTCAAAGAAAATAAGATCTAACTCTCTCTAAAGGGGGGTGGTTCCTTTCAATGACGGCTACAATACCTATATATAGCCCCCCAAACCCTAGGAAATAACCCCAGAAAACCATCTGAAATTCGGTCCAAATCTGTTTCTTGCCTTAACTTATTAGTGGACCCCGGCAGCACTCGGACCGAGTAGAAACAGCACTCGTTCGAGTGCAGATTTCAGCACTGCATCACCATCTTGCAGAAATTCCCTAGATTTCATTTGACCTCCGATTGAAATGTTCTTGGCGGATTTGGAACCTTCATGAAGTCTACTATCCATGAAAAATATGAGAAAAATAATATTCCAACGAGAATGATAGAATATCTCAAAAGAGTGAGAGGCTATCTAAAAATCTAGGCGTCTCACCTCACTCGACCGAGTACGGTTGCACTCGGTCGAGTGGCCTTCCCGCTCGGTCGAGCTATAGTAGGATGCTGCTTTAGATTCAAAATGCTTCTCTGGAAATTGGTTCAGCTCGATCGAGTAGTTGCCGTACTCGGTCGAGTCGCTAATCTGCTCAGTCGAGCTATAGTAAGCTGCAGAGGCCTTCATAAACTAAGCTCAGTTTGAATTCAGCTCGACCGAGTGGCTGCCGTACTCGGTCGAGCTGCCTTTGCACTCTCTGACTGCGACTAGGAATGTGGATAAGTGGAAGCCGGTCGAGTTGTACCGACCGAGTAACGATCCTACCCGGTCGAGTGGAGCGTGCACTTTGCCTTTGGAGCTCTTGGTGTCAGTCTGGATGGCAGCTCAGTCGAGTACTGAGGCACTCGACCGAGTAGTTTGGAAAATCAGTGTATATCTCAATAAGCTCTCTTCTCCTTCCTTCTCATTCTTATCCTCAATTCTTCTCTTCCACCAGGTCAAGCACCTAGGAGACGACGCCATGGATGCTCTGGCGACCTCGGATGAGTCCATAACCCCAATTTGCTCCAAATCACCTAAAAACTCCTGAAAATAAGAATAAAGCTCCAAAAGTGATATAATACGATAAAAGATCAAATGAGCGACAACAATGAGTTTTGAGCAACTAAAATGGCGTGTAATGATGCAATAAAAACATGGAAATATGGGCACTATAAAAACCCCCTAGCTTACCTCTTACTCGTCCTCGAGGAAGACGAATACGAAGTTCATCGGGAGGTAAAAATAAGAAAATGAAAAAGAATGCAAAGAGGAGGGGGTCGCTAGATTATTCTCTCAGATCTCAAGCCTTTCGCCACACATCACGACAACTCAGAAAAAGGATCATATGCTATCAAGAGATTTCATATCTTACATGAATATAGTACTTGCAAGCTTTTAGATTAATAAAAGGTATTCTCTAAATTCATGAAATCAACTCAGATTCACTTCATGCATTTCATAGCATTTAATATGCAAATCATTGGCGATGCACTTTTCAATCAAAAGTTATAAATGAAGCATATAAGAATCACACCAAGCATGCAAAGGAGAAAGTAATAAATCATGGCATTCACATATTCATATCAATTCATAAGTCTCCATAGCTAAACTATTTCGCTAAGTTTTAGCATTATCAAATATTCCTAATTATGCACAACTCCACTCTAATGTCGTACTTACTTATATAGTCAAATGAATTCACCATCTCCCCAAGCATAGCTTGAGGCGTCGCATCTATAGAAAAAGGATAGGAGAAAATGGAATTTTTGCCTTGATTTTTCCAAGTATATTTGTGGCTCCAACAATGAGATAAGGAAATAATTTTCATTTCTTTTGAACGTTTTATTTCTCATTTTTCTTTTTGCCTTTTTGTAGGAGCAACAGAATATGTATTTTTTGGCTTTTAGGGGTCATTTTTGGTTTTTTGTACTTTTTGGAGCTAACTTTTTCTTTTGTAGGGAGTTTTGGGAATAGATGTGATATAAGTAGCTGCAAGGGGTAAACTCAAGTGGCATGTAGAGAGATAAAGATATATGTGGAAAAGGAAATATAATGTAACACTCGGTTCACTTTAAGATGTGCACAAACGGTTTTATAAGATAATACATCAACTAAAATCCATATGTAAGCATGGATCTTCTCAATTATTTCAATGAATAGTGAAGTCAAGCAGTAAAGAGTACAATCATAAAAGGCATGCAACAGAAAGTGAATAGGGCAATATAACTGATGCTGCAGATATACAAATGATGCATGAATCTTAGTGCATTTCCAACAGAAACATACTAAACACTAATACATACATTCAGCTTCAATAAATTTCATGCATTCACTTAGAGAAGTCATCAAACGAAATATATATGCAAGCACATGTGCATAGCAATATTATGAAATAACTCTAAGTAGCATGGTAAGAATAATAAGCATCGTGAAAGCTGCTAAAGCAATAAGAGATGTCATTATACAGAATATATCTAGCATAAAGTGGAAGAGAAAAGTGGGAAATTAAAATAAAAGAAAAGAAAGAAAAGAAAAAAAAGAACACAATATAATGCATGAACACACATACAAAGAAAATAAAATGGAGAATTCAAAAAGATGATGCAAAAGTTTAAAAAATTCTAAAAACCCTAAATTAAAAGTAAAAAACACAACTAATGCAATTAGATGGCATGGAGATGCACTCCTCCAAGCTTAAACTTCATATTGTCCTCAATTTGATCATAAAAAGTAATTATGAGGAACAACGATAAATATGAGGGGGTGAATGAAAATTGATGATATGAATGACATTAAATCCTAATGCAACTACATGCATATTGATCACTCCATATTTTACACCTTTTTTCCGCATGTTTGCATGCCATTTGCATCGCTCAAATCACGTTTTTCACGATTTATCGACAACATTGCGATACTTTTCACGATTTGTTGTTTTTTGTCGTATTTCAGGAGATTTGGAGCGATTTGGAGTGATTCCGAGATACACCCACTCCGGAGTGTCACCGACGACTTCCCTGAGGGGTATTTTGAGATTGGAGAGGAGCGGAAGAAGAAAGAACGTCGTAGGAGCGACGAGGAGGCAAAAATACGCAATTTGGGCATCTTCGGTATCTCACTCGGCCGAGTGAAGGAGTCACTCGGCCGACCAACGAGACCCCGCTCGGCCGGCCAGATCGGACACGCTCCTAGCAGTATATCAGCGTGCACTCGGCCGAGCATCAGAAGCTGACTCGGCCGAGTGACGTATCCCGTCCGCCTGAGTGGCACCCAGACGACGGCCATCAAAAAGAGCCAACTTACTGTAATCCGTCAGTCTGAGCAGCAGAAGCCCGACTCGGCCGAGTGGCAATTGCCGTCCGCCCGAGTGAAGATAGCCCATCGGCCGAGTGACTACAACTCACTCGGCCGAGTGACGCCCGATGTGACGACCCCCAAGACCCCAGAGTTACTGGAATCCGTCAGGGTCCCTCACTCGGCCGAGTGACCTTTGTCACTCGACAGAGTGAGCAGCGCTGCGTGTAGCGGAAATCACGATTTTGGAGCTGCGCAGTGGCAGTTTGGTCACGAATTTTTGGGCAGTTTTGGGGGGTATTTAACCCCAGATTCTAACCTAGTTTAGAGAGCTTTTTCTATTGCTTTTGGCAGCCTTTTTAGATTAGATTTTTTAGAGTTTAATTCGTGTGATTGGAGAGGAGAGAAAAGTGTTATTTTGTTGGATTCTTGGAAAGCTGCATTGGTTTGTCTCCCTCTCTATTAAAAATCCTATTTTTATTGCTATTTTGAATATTGCTATGAATTCCATTGTTGTTTCTATTGATTATTCTTCCATTAGCAATATGATTTGTGGGTAGTTTTAACGTCTTAGGGCGTGAGGATGAACCCTACGAGACCAATTTCCGATTTGTGACGATTTGGTAGAACTATTGCTAGAATTGATTAGGGTTAGTTTGGGATTGATATAATACAGATAGATAGGTGTTCATATCGATTGGGATTTGCAAGAGATTGGATCCCAATTCGATAGCAAACCCTAGAAATCCAAATTGGGTTGAAATCGAGTTTCCTTAGTATCGGTTTGCAAGAGATTGGACTGATACTAGGATTCTCGGTTGCAATTCTATACCGATACCCGTTTGCAAGAGATTGGACGGGTAGGAACTATCCCAACCTAGGTCATAGCCCGAGTTTGCACGAGAGTGGGCTCGGGATGCGATTGAACGATGACGTTGATCCTAATGCTAGCTTGCCTAGGCTAGGGTTTGCAAGAGATTGGACCCGAGCCTAGGTTTGCTATAGACCGGCAACAGTGCGAGAGCGTGACCTAGGTTTTACATTCAGTTGCAACTAGTTCACCTGACATTCTACCCTAGCAATTGTGAAACCGATGAATCACAATGATGAGATACGGTGAGTAGTGGGGATTCCCTATTCCCTAGGCGTCTTTATTTGATTTTATATCTCTTTTTACATTGTTTGACGAGTGTGACAACATCGCCGAAAGGCAATTCCCTACTTTTCTGTCCCCATAGCCAGGTTGTTCGGAGAAGGCACTATCATCCGTCCTCCCTGTGTTCGATACCCGCTCGCCGCTACACCATGCGCTTGCGATAAGACTACACGGTCGCTCTTTAGGGTGTACGCCCGAGCGCAAATAACAATGGAATATTGCTATGAATTCCATTGTTGTTTTTATTGATTATTCTTCCATTAGCAATATGATTTGTGAGTAGTTTTAACGTCTTAGGGCGTGGGGATGAACCCTACGAGCCCAATTTCCGATTTGTGACGATTTGGTAGAACTATTGCTAGAATTGATTAGGGTTAGTTTGGGATTGATATAATACGGATAGCTAGGTGTTCATATTGATTGGGATTTGCAAGAGATTGGATCCCAATTCGATAGGAAACCCTAGAAATCCGAATTGGGTTGAAATTGAGTTTCCTTAGTATCGGTTTGCAAGAGATTGGACTGATACTAGGATTCTCGGTTGCAATTCTATACCGATACCCGTTTGCAAGAGATTGGACGGGTAGGAACTATCCCAACCTAGGTCGTAGCCCGAGTTTACACGAGAGTGGGCTCGGGATGCGATTGAACGATGACGTTGATCCTAATGCTAGCTTGCCTAGGCTAGGGTTTGCAAGAGATTGGACCCGAGCCTAGGTTTGCTATAGACCGGCAACATCACGAGAGCGTGAGCTAGGTTTTACATTCAGTTGCAACTAGTTCACCTGACATTCTACCCTAGCAATTGTGAAACCGATGAATCACAATGACGAGATACGGTGAGTAGCGGGGATTCCCTATTCCCTAGGCGTCTTTATTTGATTTTATATCTCTTTTTACATTGTTTGACGAGTGTGACAACATCGCCGAAAGGCAATTTCCTACTTTTCTGTCCCCATAGCCAGGTTGTTCGGAGAAGGCACTATCATCCGTCTTCCCTGTGTTCGATACCCGCTCGCCACTACACCGTGCGCTTGCGGTAAGACTACACGGTCACTCTTTAGGGTGTACGCCCAGGCGCGATCAAGTTTTTGGCGCCGTTGCCGGGGAGGCGATTGTGTTTGATCCTACCACCCTTGCTATTTCTTTCCTTTTGTTTTATTTCTTCATTTTTTATCTAACCCTTCCATTGTGCTAATCACTTCTTTGAAACTTTGTTTTCCCGTGCATGTACACGAGATCCACAGCGGACCCCGTAGATATATTGTTTGATCCTTAGATCGAGCGTACATTGCGGAGAATCAGAGCGGAGAGGAGACCCGATACGGAAGGGAGGTTTATGAACGTTCGGGAGACGCCTGAAGAGTTAGCGATAAGAATGACGAGGATTATTTCCATTCGAGATAGGCTCCGGCCTAAGACTTCCTCCACTACCTCGTCCATAGCTATGCCGCAGTTGGTGATCGATAAAAACTTCGAGTTGAAGACCGGATTAGTGGTCCTTATGCAGCAGGATCCTTTTCATGGGAATCCCCATGAAAATCCCCACTACCACATCCAGCTCTTCCTATCAAAGTGTGTCACCTTCCAGATGCCAGGCGTCACCCTAGATGCCATCAGACTACGCCTCTTCCCCTTCATACTAAAGGATAAAGCTCTTTATTGGTTGAGGACGCAAGCTGAAGGAGTCTTCACCATATGGGATGAGTTGGCGAGCGCGTTTATCGACAAGTTCTATCCGCCCTCCAAGACGGTGAAGATTAGGAGTGCTCTCATGTCCTTCAAGCAAGGACCTCAAGAGACACTCTACGAGGCATGGGAGCGCTTCAAAGACCTGCAGCATCAGTGCCCCCACCATAGCATTGAAGATTGGAGCTCGTCTATAGCTTCTACAATGGTCTCCAACCGGGGACCAAGCAGATTATTGATGCCACGGCAAATGGGGCCATCCTATCGAAGACTCCCGACGAAGCTACGGCCTTACTTGAGGAGAAGACCTCGAACAATCAACAGTGGGGCGATGAGCGAGGACACTCTTCGTCCTCCTTGAAGCCATCTAGCATCTATGAGGCCAAGGCCGTGGCGGAGCTTGCCAACAAGTTTGATTCTCTCCACAAGGTAGTGGAGAGACTGGAGAAATATATTACGGAGCCCCAAGGAACCCCTTCCACATCCACACCAACAAGTCAAATGTGCGATTGGCAAGACCAATCCCAAGCTATGTATTTAGGAGGAGAACAAGGAGAGGGATCTTTGGAGCAAGTTCAATACGTCGCGGGGAACCAAGGATATTGGGCCAATCCGGACACTAGAAACCATCTCGGTTTCTCCTATGTCAACAATGATGGAGCATTGAACCCCCCGCAACAACTACCTCATCAAGCTCGACCACAACAACAACAACAACAACATTATCCACCAAGGGGGCCACCGCAACAGAATTTCCCACCAAGGCAACAAGCGGGACCCTATAGGCCGCCCGGATACAATCAAGGGTGGAGAATTCCAAACCCTCCACAAGCTCAACAACGATCTGAATTTGAAGCTAAGGTGGAGGAGTTTATGGTCGAGCAGAAGAAGATCAATGCTTCCTTAAAGGCGGGCCAAGACTCTCTTACAACTGTCGTTGGACAAATTGCGGAGCAACTTGCGTTGCTCAATAGAAACAGTCAACAGTTGCCGGCTCAACCCGAGCAAAATCCACGGGGCAACACCGGCCATATCAACGCCGTGGTTGCAGTTACTATGAGAGGCGGGAAGGATACCACTCCCGTCATGATTCCTACCGAGGAGCCCGTGGTGGAGATTGTAGAGCCAAGCGAGCCGGTCATTGAAGTTGAGAGAGAAAGAGCTGCAAGGGAAAGAAAAGTCCAGAGCGGAGCAGCAGATTGAGGAGCGCCGTTTTATGCCACCGATCACATTCCCTCATAGGCTAGCTTGTGCAAAGTTGGAGAAACGTCTAGCCAAGTTTCTCGAGTATTTGAGAGGGGTAAGCCTCAATATCCCCTTCATCGACGCTATCATGGAGATCCCGACATACGCCAAGTTCTTAAAGGATTTGATTACGGGAAGAAAGAGGAAGGAGAAAATCATGCTCGCTGAGGAGGGGACTTGGTTCACAAGGAAAGAGAAGGAGCCCGCCAAATTCAAAGATCCGGGGAGTTTTCGAATTCCTTGCACCTTAGGCGGCGTACCTCTACAAAAGGCGTTAGTAGACTTAGGGGCTAGTGTTAGCCTCATGCCTCTCTCTATGTACCGAAGACTGAACACCGGCACAGATTTGAAGCCTACCGACATGCGGATACAACTAGCAGATGGTCGGATCACAAGGCCGGTAGGGATCGCAGAGGACATCCCGTTACAAGTCCCGGGAGGCATATGTTTGCCATGCGACTTTGTGGTCATGGATGTCAAGGAGGAGGGCGATACGTCGCTAATACTTGGACGCCCATTCCTCACCACCGTCGGTGTAATTGTCGACGTACGTGAAGGGACTCTAACATTGAACGTCGACAACATTGAAGTGGAGCTTCATATACCCAAGGCAATGAAACACATGCCTTATCATGAGGAGCTTGACTACATGGACCTCCTGGACGAGGTCATTGAGGAGGTGATCCCCCATTCCATCGGCGCAATATTCGAGGATGACTTCGAAGAAGGCCCAGATTTGGGCCAAGAAGAAAAGACGAAGCACTCCCCTGATCTCTCCATGGAAGTTGACGAAGGCGACGCTGATGTCGCAAGAATACGAGAGCTCTCCAAGCTCTCAAAGATGAGGACTCCGAAGAAAGCTCCACCGATACGGAAATCGGTGTCTCCGATGAAGCCAAGGCCCGGAGCAAGCACTAGCTTGGGGGAGCCACCCCCCAACACTACCTGAGACGAAGGAGCACTGAGGAAGAACACACCGCCACAACATCCAAATCCGAGCGTTCTTCCCGGTAAATTCGACGGGTGCATCTCATATGCACCCAATATCCCGCATTAAATTGAAAATCCAAGGGGGTCGAGCTCAAGACCTTAAACGAGCGCTTGTCGGGAGGCAACCCGACGGTTATCGCTTTATTTTTAATTTGTTCTTTATTTTTGTTTTAGAAATTATTAGTGTTTTGAGTCGTTTGCCTGAAAAATTCGTGATAACGGGTCCTATTTTTCTTTGACAGGAGAGGAGAAAGGGATATCTATCATTAGGAGGATGAACAAGGCGACAAAGAGCGCTCCAGGAATGCGCTCGATGCTTAGGAGGAGGAAGAAGGAGGAAGAAAAACAGAGATTAGAGCCCAAACGGAGCCAAACAGCAGAAAACAGGGGTCACTCGGCCGAGTAGAATATCCACTCGGCCGAGTACATAAGTTCGTCCGCCCGAGCAGCGCACAAACGAGGGAAGTCTGCTGTACCCAACTCTCTGTTTCTTTTCTTTATTTCAGTATAATTTCCACTCGGCCGAGTATATATATTCACTCGGTCGAGTGAAACTGATACGCTCCTAGGGCGAGTATTGCCGAGTAGCTTGTGCCACTCGGCCGAGTGGATTTTTTCCACTCGGTCGAGAGTGGCAAAGCCACTCGGCTGAGTCGTAAGCGGGGAGGAGTTTTTAAAATATTTCTGTTACATTCACTCGGTCGAGTGACATAGTCACTCGGCCGAGTCGTAACCATTCCTATTTAAGTCGCAGCGGGTCGGCGCGTTTTTTGAAACGCCCAAAATTCTCATCGCCCGATCCCGCTGCATCTCTTCGAATCCCTCGGCCTGCTGCAACCCCCACTCACCCGAATCACCTCGCCGTTGCTGCGCTCGGTCGACCACCACCGGCCGACGCCGCCGCCCCTCCGCGCCCGAGTCGCCAGCGACGATCTCACCGCCGGCCGAGCTCCGGTAGCCCCATTTCGCCCAATTTTCTCCTATTTCTTGTATTTTTCGATGATCCATGTGCTAATCGAACCCCTAAATCAAATTAACTTCAATATTGATCTATTATATCCCTAACCCCCTATACATTTTGAATGTTACACGCTGATATCTTCGTTTGATGTGCATGCTATATTGGGGAGCTTAGGGGAGCTTAGGGGAGCTTCCGTGGAGCGTTTTTGGCTTTGTGGAGGCGGCGTCTTCGCACGCATCCACTATTTTGCTCTCGCGGCGTGTTCCGGTATATTCGTTCCACTTATTTTTGCACGCCGCACTTTTTCTGTTTTTGGTGAGCGCTCGGGGCACCTATGCCGCCCCGGACACGGCCATGGTCTAGGAGAGCTTCCGCCAAGCGAAAGCAGCCAGATGAGCCCGGCCCCTCCCACGAGATGGATGACTATCCTCTGCCTACACCACCTCACCCCACATAGCCACAGCCTGCAGACCACGTTCACCCCGTACAGCCACAACCTGCAAACCCCGTTCACCCCGCACAGCAACTCCCAGTCGACCCGCTGCCACCACCGGCTCCTATCGTCGGGCCGCTGGGTATTACGTTCCGAGACAACGCACATCGGATCGCTTTTGAGCGTATCGCCCAGTGCTCGATAGTGCCCTCCAGGTTCGCACACCTTGCTGACCTAGACCGCCTGGGGGTACTAGAGGGGATGCTCATGTTGTACGACAACGTGGGTTGGTGAGACTTTCTTTCCGTGTCGGCGGACACCTACGTCCTTCCGACACTCGAGGTGCTTAGCTCGATCGCCCGGACCGCTGAGGGATGATCCTTTCGACTCATGGATCGAGAGTGTCAGATCACTCTCGAAATGCTTCGAGCGTTCTTTCAGTGACCCGCTGTCCCCACACCTGACCGAGCCTACGCCCCCACACACATCCCTCCCCCATCCTTTGATTCACACGCCTTCTGGGCCCGGATCACAGGTTTACCACCGGCCTTTGACCCTAGTAGGGCCAAGGCCTCGGCCATAGTCCACCCCTGCCTCCGCATAGCACAGCGCCTTATGGTGACCACCTTTCTGGCGAGGTACGAGCCTGGGACGATGTCGACGCCTGAGCTCTATATGCTCTACGCGATGACTCGCCCCAGAGTTCTTGATAGGGATGGAGTTACGTTGGTCCCCGCCGTTGAGATCGACGTCGCTAGCTGGTTTTTGGACCGCATCATCGGATCGGTGGGCGCTCGCTCCCCGATATGTTGCGGCGGTCTGATCACTCTGCTAGCCCTGATGACCGGCGAGGACCTTCCGGCTGACCTGCGACGAACCCCGGGCCCTACTGCATTATCGATAGACGTCATGGCCCGGATGAAGATGCTTCGTCCGCACGGTCAGTGGCACTGGGTTTGGTTGCACGGTCCGTACGGTGCTGACTACATGATCCTTCCGAGCCCCGCTCGGACACACTTAGGACCAGCACACGACGACTGGCTTTCGGCGATGGATCTACTGATCCCCGCCGCCTACGTGCTAGAGGCCGAGGGAGCTGAGCCTGCACCACCTGCACACCCTGCACCGCCAGCTGACACTTTGTTCCCTCAGCCTGCGCCTGCATTTTCTGCCGCTCCCGTCACTTCTGTCCCCACTTCTGCCAGTGTCGAGAGTACACTTGCTGAGCCTACGCCCACCACGTCTACCACTGCTGTGCCCTTGTCGGTTGAGCCACTCACCTCTCTGCTACCCGAGCGTCCACCCACCATACTTGAGAGCGACGAGCCTTCTTTCGCTGCTGTCGTAGAGACCATGGCCAGTATGATCTCCGCTGGGATTTCACCTTTTGGACCCCACACTGCCTCCCCAACGGTTGACACTTCTGTCTCCACCGTAGCCGTTCTATCTGAGAGCGTCGTGACGTCTGTCCCCACTTCTGTGTCACTGACCTCTCTTGCCGCCTCGTCACCGATTTTGTCTTCCACTCGCACTGCTGCTGCTTCCACCTCACACCAACCTGCGTCCCAGCCTCGCACTGAGGCTGGGCATCCACTAGTGAGCACAGCACCCGTACCACCCATGCGTGCTGTCCCGATCACCTACACCGCCCGTATTAGACAGCCCCGACCAGCTCAGCCTAGACCTGTCCGTCCCTCTGCTCCACCACCCCCTGACGCCTTAGTTCAGAGCGTTCGTGCTTTTGAGGGGGGTTGAGTGTACTCTGGGGAGATTTTAGGGCTTTGTCTTCCACAGTCACCGCCATGCAGCACCGCCTCAAGCTACTTCCCAGCATTCACTATTGCTTGACCCAGATCCTTGAGCAACTGCCACGACCACTACCCACCCAACAGACTGTACCACGCCCACCACCACCCCCCCCACCTCCGCCTCAGGACGGAGATGGCGCAGCACCACCAGCTTAGGCACACCCTTGATGCCCCCGATTTTTTGTCGATATGCTGCCCATTCTCTGCTTGGTCCTGTTGATTTCTGCCCACCCCCCCTCCCCTCACTATTTTTGTCCACTTTTTGATCATATCATTCTATATCTTATTTCGGGAATGAGGGAGAGTACTTTTTGGTGACGCACACATTTTTGCATCACTCCTATCCTTGCATGCATCACATTCGCATCATATTTTTCATTTTGTTATTTTGTTATTATTTCTTTTTATCATGCATGCATACCCACCCCCCTCCCATTACACGTCTCTCGGTGTGCCACACGTCGCATATTGAGGACACTGTGTACTTTAGCTTGGGGGAGTGAGTTCTCACGCTTTTTGCTTTTGTCACCCTTTATTTTTAGTTTCCCCACGTTTTTCCACTTTATCACTCATTTTTTCATCACTTTTTCATTTTTTTACCATGCATCACGTTTTTCTTATTTTTCTTGTGTGCCGCATTATAAATAGTTTTTATTTTCGTTTATCTTTATTTCTTTCATCTTTTGCTAGAGATGACTTTTCTGTGATGATGATGATGACGTGGAGTTAGCTTTCTCTATATGCATGCTATATTTGTCATGTCTTAGCTTTTATTTCTGATATCATATGCTATGATCTGCCTTGCATTTAGAGATAGTAACCCACACTTTTTCCGTATGAAAATGGATAAAATTCTATTATTAGCTGAGTCTGAATATTCATATGTAAGCTATCGTAGAAAACACACCAAGATTCATGCATTGAATGGTTATATCTGGAGTACCGTTTTTCTTTTCCTATATCACTTCTATTTGCATGACTTGTACACTTCACTTCAGGATGATTGAATGATGTTAGCTATGATAAATCTGGATTAGTTTGCTTTTTTGAGATCGAAACCGAGTAGATTAGATTACCCTGCTGAAGTTGTCATGCACGTCCTATAGAGTGAACTGAGAGACATACTTATTTCTTTCTCCACATATCTTGAACATTAATTCTCTATTTTAAAATCATTGGTGAATCTCCCCTTAGCATTCTAGTATTTGGCATTTCCCCCGTTATTAAATTCCTAGCTCCAAATTCCCCGAAATCCAAAGAAAAAAAATACTTGTATATCCTTCTCTTTGATTTGGGACCATTGTGTATAAATGCTATTGAAAAAAAAAGGGGAAAAGAAAAAGATTTGAAAAAAAAGAAAAGAAAAGAAAAGAGAAAGGAAGCTCAAAACGATCCCATCTCATACCCCTTCTCTCTTTCTTCCCTCTTTTTGTTTTTATTTTTATTTTTTTTACTTTTGGAGCATCAATAGAGATGGGGAATGTAAGTATAGTTTTGTATATGCCACCACGCTTATAGATAAGCTTGGGGGAGAGAATCCAATGATGTGTGAGAGAGTGACTACCTGACGGTGCATGACAACCTAGGCTAAGTAATATTCTATACTCGTTGAGATTGTTTTAGCTTCACGAAATCCAGAAATCTACGCCTAGCATTCACTTCATGAAATCCACGCTTTTCTATTCTTCCTACTCTATTGTGTGATATCCTCTATACTCCTCATAGAAAGCATTCAATTGAAAAGTGTGTGATCTGCGATATTGTATACCGCTTTAAATGATTCAGACGATGTTAATCTTAGAATTATTCCATTTTTCATGCTATATCGATATTCTTGGGTTTTCTATCTCTATTTACACCATTATACTATGATATCGAAATAAAAATCTTTGACATGTGTTTTGCATTCGATGCATGCTATATGAGTAAGCAAAACCCACGTCCTGAGAAAAATGATCTAGCAGCTTCCCTCTTCGCTTTCTTCTTTCTTTTTTTTTCGTTTTCCGTTTTTCCATCGTTTTCATTTTCTAAATCCACCGGGTTCACCTTTTACTTATCTTCCTCGAGGACGAGTAAGAGGTAAGCTTGGGGGATTTTGATCACCCCATATTTTACACCTTTTTCCCGCATGTTTGCATGCCATTTGAATCGCTCAAATCATGTTTTTCACGATTTATCGACAACATTGCGATACTTTTCACGATTTGTTGTTTTTGTCGTATTTCGGGAGATTTGGAGCGATTTGGAGTGATTCCGAGATACACCCACTCTGGAGTGTCACCGACGACTTCCCTGAGGGGTATTTTTAGATTGGAGAGGAGCGAAAAAAGAAAGAACGTCGTAGGAGCGACGATGAGGCAAAAATACGCAATTTGGGCATCTTAAGTATCTCACTCGGCCGAGTGAAGGAGTCACTCGGCCGACCAACGAGACCCCGCTCGGCCGGCCAGATCGGACACGCTCCAAGCAGTATATCAGCGTGCACTCGGCCGAGCATCAGAAGCTGACTCGACCGAGTGACGTAGCCCGTTCGCCCGAGTGGCTCCCAGACGACGGCCATCAAAAAGAGCCAACTTACTGTAATCCATCAGTCTGAGCAGCAGAAGCCCGACTCGGCCGAGTGGCAATTGCCGTCCGCCCGAGTGAAGATAGCCCATCGGCCGAGTGACTACAACTCACTCGGCCGAGTGACGCCCGATGTGACGACCCCCAAGACCCCAGAGTTACTGGAATCCGTCAGGGTCCCTCACTCGGCCGAGTGACCTTTGTCACTGGTCGAGTGAGCAGTGCTGCCTGTAGCGGAAATCACGATTTTGGAGCTGCGCAGGGGCAGTTTGGTCACGAATTTTTGGGCAGTTTTTGGGGTATTTAACCCCAGATTCTAACCTAGTTTAGAGAGCTTTTTCTATTGCTTTTGGCAGCCTTTTTAGATTAGATTTTTTAGAGTTTAATTCTTGTGATTGGCGAGGAGAGAAAAGTGTTATTTTGTTGGATTCTTGGAAAGCTACATTGGTTTGTCTCCCTCTCTATTAAAAATCCTATTTTTATTGCTATTTTGAATATTGCTATGAATTCCATTGTTGTTTCTATTGATTATTCTTCCATTAGCAATATGATTTGTGAGTAGTTTTAACGTCTTAGGGCGTGGGGATGAACCCTACGAGCCCAATTTCCGATTTATGACGATTTGGTAGAACTATTGCTAGAATTGATTAGGGTTAGTTTGGGATTGATATAATACGGATAGCTAGGTGTTCTTATCGATTGGGATTTGCAAGAGATTGGATCCCAATTCAATAGGAAACCCTAGAAATCCGAATTGGGTTGAAATTGAGTTTCCTTAGTATCGGTTTGCAAGAGATTGGACTGATACTAGGATTCTCGGTTGCAATTCTATACCGATACCCGTTTGCAAGAGATTGGACGAGTAGGAACTATCCCAACCTAGGTCGTAGCCCGAGTTTGCACGAGAGTGGGCTCGGGATGCGATTGAACGATGACGTTGATCCTAATGCTAGCTTGCCTAGGCTAGGGTTTGCAAGAGATTGGACACGAGCCTAGGTTTGCTATAGACCGGCAACAGCGAGAGAGCGTGAGCTAGGTTTTACATTCAGTTGCAACTAGTTCACCTGACATTCTACCCTAGCAATTGTGAAACCGATGAATCACAATGACGAGATACGGTGAGTAGCGGGGATTCCCTATTCCCTAGGCGTCTTTATTTGATTTTATATCTCTTTTTACATTGTTTGACGATTGTGACAACATCGCCGAAAGGCAATTTCCTAATTTTCTGTCCCCATAACTAGGTTGTTCGGAGAAGGCACTATCATACGTCCTCCCTGTGTTCGATACCCGCTCGTCGCTACACCGTGCGCTTGCGGTAAGACTACACGGTCGCTCTTTAGGGTGTACGCCCGGGCGCGATCACATATGCAATGATACATGAGAGCGCCTTCCCCAAGCTTATACCAAACAATCTTATTCAAATGACTCGATAAAAAATGTCATGGCTTCGCTAAACGAGATCAAGTCAAACGAGTAAGAAAGTAAGATTTCACTTGAAAGAAATGCTCGATGGTGGTGAGCAAAATAGTGGGACATATCAAAAAGTTAAGAGGGCAATTAATATATATAATATGTTTGGAGTATAAACGATTATTGTTGCCGTCATATGAGGTTTTTATTCAAGATAGCTAAACTAAGAAAGCAATAAACCTATACTGTCCTCTCGCTATCGAGAAGATTCGTGTTTATTGAAAGCATAAAATACTACACTACTGGATTGATATTACCTGAGCCAAAGGCCGATCCAGTATCTTTGTCGGTGCATGCAACTGCTCCAACTGCTCCTTTCGTGGCTCCGCCAGGTGCGTGTGTTCACGGACTCCATCAGATTCTAGCAATGTGGTCCCCAGCATCTCTACAAGGACTCCACATGTACCCTGCAAGAGATAGGCCGCATCAATCTGATGGGGATAATTATTCCCCAAAATAAATGTATTCCAAAGAAGGTCATCAAAAGAAATATTTAAAATTAATGATGGTTGATAACACTTCTCTGGAAATAAATCTCTACTCTCATGCACCACGTCAACCAACTCCTCATTGTTCGCTTCAGGTTCTTCAGGTAACTCTGGCACATAAGCATGTGCCTCATCAGGCAACTCCTCCTCATCGTCAGACTTATCCCATTGCATCTTCTGATCGTATTCATATGCGTCCATGGATGCTAACTTGTAACGGCCTGTATTTTTCCAATACATTTAAATTAAGTATTTAATGTAATTTTATTTTTAAAGGTATTTTGTAGTGGTTGATCAGGAGTCTTAAACTGATTTCAAAATTTATTATAAAAATATTTTAAAGCACTAGCCTAACTATAATGTATTTTAGTAATTTCAGATTGCCATAAATACCTCTAAAAGATCTGATAAAAATTCATTTTCAGATATTGTTGTTTTGGCTTAACAAATTTATTTTCTATGTAAATATTTTCAAAACATTTTCAAACTTCTACAGTAGTATCCTATAATCATTTAGGGCTCCCCACATTAATTTCGTAATTTTCTGATGTCATAGAAACTTAGAACCCGCAAACCCGCTTTCTAAACATTTTGGCCTAAAAGTAATATCTCCGCAGCTCAAACCCCAAAACAGATTTCGTATTCGCTATCCTCGTGATGATACGATCCCGTGGGTATGTTTTCGTCATTTTTCGGACACGTTTGCTAGTAGAGGCAAAATCGTAATTTCGTTACAAAATGACTTTCACTAATGATTTTTTAACCTCCCTTACATTAACCTTAATTAACTTACCCCTGACCTACTCCCCTAATCACCTAATCTAAACCGTGACTATCCCACCCACATCTCCTCACCTAAAAATCCCAACTACCCATTTGTTATTTCTAACCCTATATAACCCCCTCCCTCTTTGTATTAACCCAAAATATGTCACCTCTCTCCCTCTCATCTCTCTCTAGTTCTCCCGCCCTCTCCCACCGTTCGAGAGCCCCGAACCCATGCCCCACGACTCCGAGCAGCCCCATCTGCTTCCCCTTCTCGTCCGACCCCACGATGACCTACACCGGTGACCTCTGAACGAAGGGCAGCACCCATCAACGACGGCAAGCCGTGAGCTCCGACTGCCCGCCGCCCCGTCCAACTCGCAGCCACGACAACTCAACCATGACGTCACCGTGTTGCTCCGACGTGTCGCCAACGAGCTCCGACCCTCGATCCGAAGCCTGCCACTCCCTTCAGCCCCGTCGCCGTTGTTTCCAGCCCCTCCGCCTGCTCGATCGCTCGCCGCCGCCGTAACCGCCCACCGCCGCCGTTCAACCGCCGTCGCCGCTTCACCTCCTCGACGCCGTACCCCGAGCCCCACCGACCGAGCACTTCACGACACTCCACCGCTGTCGACGAATGAAGGAGGACGGTAAAAGGTCGATGGCATTTTCGTAATTTCAAAGTATTTTCGTATTAACTAATTATTAAATGGGTATTATGGTTTTAAATTGATAACTAATTATATAAGCCCGAGAAAAACATGAGGCTAGCTCCAGAAAATCGGAAATAATATTATGGATCCAATGACACTGGTTTCATCTCAATCTGACGCTTAGTTTTTCCACAATAAATTTTTAAGCCTAAAATTTAAATACATTATTTTCTTTTAAAAATATGTAACTAGTTTTTTCACATACACTGATATGTAATAAAAATATATGTTATACTACTCTTCGAGACGGTCATTTTGATAACTCATCCGCAACTTTCCGATGCAAATTGCATCCAGAATAAATGTTTGAATAAATACGTTACTAATTGGAAAATAGTTTTAAATAGTTTTTGAGCTTTTAAAAATTCTAAAATTACTATAAGCTTTAGAAAAATATTTCCTCCTGCAGTAAAATTATTTTCATCATATATAGCCTATAGAAAAATTTAAAACGCTTTTCGACAAAGTTTCAACCAGTTTTAAAAATCAAAACGACCAGTTAATTAGATAGTAATTATTGTAGCCATTAACTGATAACTTCTTGTGTTTGCAGGTACCAATCCTTGCGCTCTAGCTCCAACCTCTTCTTGCCATGACGAGCTCGATAGAGTAAGTCACAGTAAATTCTAAATTTAGAAAGTTAGCTAGTGTCCTGATATGAACTTTTAAAATAACAGTTTTTGTGTTCCATGTTTGTTGGACTTGTCTTTATCCTCAAATTTTCTAGCATCCATCTTGCTTTACTTTAAGAAAGTTGACCAATGAACCTAGCTTAACTATCATCGTAAACATAGAACTAATGGCATCAGGTGGTACATCTTGTGGAATGTTGGATGGAATATCTCGTAATAGGTTTTGTGGAATATCTCGTGGAATATCTCGTAAAATGTCTAAGGGAATATCTCGTAAGAAAGCATGTAATTGATACACACGACACTGGGGTTTGGGGTAACTCATTGTAGAGAAAGTATGGGAGCTATGACCGGAGTCACTCTCTCTCGTCTCGTCTCGTCTCGTTTTCAAAGTATGTTGTGGTTGATACCCGGGATTTGCTCCCCGTGGCAATAGAGATGACCCATGGTTGCATATCATACTTTCCTACATGAGTCATATCACATAGTGTAGTTAATTTATGCCAACACTGAGATAACCATTGGTTGTACAATACGTTGCATGCCTATTATCGTTATAGTTCATGCCTGCTAGTCTCACCATTGCTACCACCATGTTTGCTATTGAACGTTACTTTTTGTACTTGCACGTCCACCTTTTTCTTTATGCATTACATGTACTCTACTTGCCATACTTGTGCAGTTACCAGTACTTTACTTGCTTTGCCTGATTTACACTTGCACTACTACAGTACCGTTTGTTCTTTCTTTACAGTTCTGTTTACCTTTACTACTAGCTATGTACAGTTGTTGCTCAGTACTTTACCTTTCACTCTGGTTACTTGTATGTAGTTACTTTTTACCATCCTTGTACACTGCTTCTTTTCTATGTTTAGAATTATTGTGACTTACCTACGGTTCCATCTCCGTGGCACCGTAGACGGCGTATATATGGAGGTAGATGCTCTCGAGTTGATAGCGCCAGAGTTTGACCCTGAGATCGCAGCTTTCAGTTTTATTTTCGCTATGTACTTTTTTATTTCATGTATCATTGTTGGAACATTTGTATAGTATGGATTGTAATAATTGGACACTATTTGGGTATTTTTGTACATCTCTGCATCGTGGCTATTTTGGTTTCACTGGTTAATTGCAGGTCCTGTGCAAATATCAATTAAGTAACTGGCCTCCGAGAGCAGGTCGTTACAAGTTTGGTGGCCCACGCAGGTCCGTGCTAACTACCTCGTGAACAATATAGCAAGATCAGGATGTACAATATAAAATACTCAAATTAACCTCGAGTACGGGATGTCTCGAGTGTTCACCTGTATTGGATATACGGGTGAAGCGTCCTTATTACCATATTCATTAGGTCTTCATTGATCCTCATCACTTCTTTTGAACTCTTAACCCTTGCTTAGGAACTCGTGTTCCATTCTTGGTTATACCCTCCCTAGTAGCCTCTTTTGCTAGCAGTTATAGTTACTTTTCCTAGGTTGAACCATCTACCCACTTCATCACTTTTCCTTCAGTTGATGATGGCACACATATAAATGATAAGATTCCTTCAATGGACCATGATCCGATCAATGTGCTTGGCTAAGTTTGTTGGATCACCCTAGCTAGACTGGGGGTAAGTGATCCTGGCTTAGTCACTTCCCTGGCCGTGTCCGCTGGACCGCAAGGACGTGAATCATGATTATGTAACGCCATCGATCTTCATCACTATCACACTTCCTTTAGCTTGATGACCTTTCGATTGACCTTCTTAGAATCTTTCTACTTTTAGTTCGCTTGAACTTGACGTGCGTTTATATTTCATATATTTGCGCACGTTTTCTTCCGTGTTTTTTCGTATTTTACCGCCGTCTTATTTCGTTTTCTCGTGTTTTCTTGTTTTCTTTCACTTTTCCATGTTTTCCGTATTTTGCAGGAGTTTACTGGCATATGGGGCATAAAACGATGATATCGCAAGTCCCCGGAGCAACGGGAGGAGTCACGCGTGATCCGGGGGGGTCAAACGACGAAGATAGCATATTTCAGCCCCTCACCCGATCGGTTGATCATCTTCAACCGATCGGGTGATGCATGCGTGCACCACCCGGACGCAGCTTGGAGCTCACGAGAAGTCACCCGGTCGGTTCAGTGACCGGGTCAATAGCTCAAAGTCTCTGGAATTCGAAGCTGATTGCCAACCGATCGGGTGACCTTCACCCGATCGGTTCACCTGTAGCTGAATTTCAAAAGCCAAGACACGAAGATCCAATCGGTCTCCTCACATGGTCGACACCAAGATCCAACCGACCGCATCCATATTTCAACCGACCGGTTCATCCTGATCGGGTGAAAACCCGCATCGCGCTGTAAATCTATGAAGCGGGTCACCCGATCGGTTGACTTGTCAACCGATCAGGTGATGTCGTTTTCTATATATAGAACCCTAGGTTTTCCAGAAACGGTAGCTGATTGTTTTTTGTTGTTTTCTTCATTTTGTGACGGCTGTAATTTCCCAGTTTTTGAAAGTTTTTAGATCTTTGTCAAACTTTAGTATTATCTTAATTGCTTTACTACCATTGCATTTCTATTGTCTGATCATGATTTTTATGGTCGATTTCTGTTTAGATCGCTTTTTACTAAATATGTGTGAGTAGTTCCCAAATCTGGGATTTTGGCGGAAACCCCTTCGTGGGCTCTTCCCGATGCGTCCATAGGGCTAGGAAATCGATAGGGATTAGGAATCTAACGGTTACATGGGGTATTTTATTGTCATCGGCGGGAAAAAGGCCGCCTTTAACCGTTGGGCCAAGGGGGAATAAACTTGGCGGTTGACTCCCTAGCCATAGCTCACGCACTTAGCGTAGACGCTGAATCCTAGCGTGCAGGAGCGGCAGGATGAGACGTTGGGAGTTATCGTTGCGAGCTTAGTGCTCCCGGAATCGATCAGCGTTAATGGACACGTGAGTGCCCACTGATCGAACCCGAGAAGTCCGGTGTATCATCCTGGGCACCGACCGGAATATCAGGCCCATGGGATGCCGGTACCACTCTTAGAGGCAACGTCTCACCATTAGACCCTAATTCCGATCGCTATCCTACCCGTATGCCGTATCGGCGAGAGTCGCTCGATAGGGTGGAAACCAAAGTCCCGGGTTTTTCCTTTCTATTGTCTATACCTTGCATTCCGTTTACCATGACAACCCATCATCTGATCCGGGCTAGCTTGCCCATGGGGTGATTTTGATCCTCTTTGACACAAGCACATCCATGCCTCCCTGAGTTCGACCCCCAAGCCACACTACAACACTGTGCGCTTGCGGTTACAAATATTTAAATCTCACGCCCCCGTTTGTATCATTGCACACTTCTAGCACGCACAGCCAGGGGGCGTCAAGCTCTATGGCGCCGTTGCCGGGGAGGCAACGTGCTTGTTATTTTAGGATTTCTTGAACCCTAGTGTCTAGCTCACATCCCTACCTCGTGATAATTTTCGTATTCTTCTTTTTCCTTTTTATTTTCTTATTTTTATTTTTATTTTTATTTTTATTTTCTTATCTTATCTGTTTCTTTCCCACTTTTTGCTTCACGGGTGTTTGTTGTTTTTCATGCGCAGGAGTTCAAGAAGTCTCGACGACTTGATCCCCGTTGATCCAGAGATAAACGCCACCCTAAGGCGTTTGGCCGCCGAGAAGCGAAGAAGAGAGGATCCTGAAGCCATGGGGGAGAACACCCCACCTCACAAGTCCCTGTTGGAGTACTCGATGCCTTCCATCGAGTCCACCTCCGCCATCCGTCCTCCAGCTATTACGGCCCAAAGCTTCGAGCTTAAGCCATCTTTGGTGACGTGGATCCAGCAGGATCAATTTTCGGATGCACCCATGGAGAGCCCGATTGAGCATTTAGACTCCTTCTTGGAGAAATGTGACACCTTTCGGATAAACGGTGTCACAACTGAGGCGATCCGACTGAAGCTGTTCCCCTTCTCCTTGTGAGATAAGGCCAACTGTGGCTTAGGGGGAAGGACCTGAATACATTCAACACCTGGGAGAAGCTCTCAAATGCTTTCCTGACGAAGTTCTTTCCTCCGGGGAAGACCATGAAGCTGAGGAGTGAGATCTCCTCCTTCTCCCAGGCCAGCCACGAGTCCTTGCATGAAGCTTGGACGCGATACAAGGAGATGCAGAGAAGATGTCCCCACCATGAGCTCCCCAAGTGGCAGATCATAAATCTGTTTTATAATGGGTTGAGGGACGATTTAAAATCTTCCATGGATGCCGCGGCTGGAGGGTCCTTTATGTCAAGAAGCGAAGAAGATGCCGGACAGATTCTTGAAAATATGGCATCTAACAATGAGCAGTGGTGTGACGAGAGGGCCACACCTAGATCTGGGGGCATCCATAGAGTCGAGGACGTCGACAAATTGTCAAGCAAGTTTGATTTGCTATCGAACCAGATCTCCGCATTGATGGTAGGCGCTGTTGGCGCCGGTTCACAACAGATCGTTGCGGTGGAGTCCGAAGTTTTTGGAGAGTTCGACGGTGGTGACATCTCACCACCATTGGATCAGGCGAGCGTATTATTTTACAATCCTACAGGGAATGCGCCTTTTCCACCACGAACCAACTCCAACCCGGCCTACTCTCCCAACAACCGGAATCATCCCAACCTTAGCTACCGAGCGCCTTTTCAACAGCCGGCTCAGCAACAACAGCAGATATATCAGCCGGCTAGGCCCCAGCAGTAGTTTCAGCAGCAACAATTTCAGCAGCAACAACCTCCACAACAGTATCAACAATATGCTCCTAGGAACCAGCAGCCCACCCAGCTGCAATACGGCCAGCAGAGGGCCATTTCTCCGGTTGAGTCCCTCCTGACTCAATATATCGCCAATCAGGAGAAGATAAATCTGAAGCTGGAGATGGGACAAATAGTCCTCACTGATCAGGTGACCCAACTGGGGTTGCAAGTGGCGAACCTTCAGAGACCGCAGAATTTATTACCGTCACAGCCTGAGGTGAACCCGAGGGGGGTAAATCGGACCTTGGCACTCACGCATGAGCATGAGAACGTGTCCGCCATCGTCTTGAGGAGCGGAACGCAAATACCTATGAGAGAGCCCCCTAAAGGACCGAAAGCACCGTTGGTCATGGAACAACCAACTGAGAAATTAAATGACGACGGTGCTTCGTCACCAAAGCCAACTACTCCGGAGGGAGTTCATATAGAGGAGAAGAAGAAGGATGAGGAAGGGAACCTAAGAGTATTCAAGCCCGTTGTGCCTTTCCCACAACGGCTTGCCAAAGCCAAAATCGATGAGAAGTATGGCAAATTCTTTGCCATGGTGAAAGATCTGAGCTTACAAATCCCCTTCCTCGAGAACATCGAGACAATCCCCTCATATGCCAAATTTCTGAAAGACTTGGTGACTCGGGGATCTAGAAAAGAAAAGGTCGTGTTAACGGCAGAGTGCAGCGCACTCATTCAGTGCGCAAATCCGCCCAAGCTCAAGGACCCCGGAAGTTTCTCCATCCCTTGCTCTATTGGGGAAGTGCAAATCCAGAGGGCGCTCATCGATCTAGTAGCGAGCGTCAGCTTAATGCCCCTATCGTTGTACAAGAGAATAGGGATGGGAGACTTAGAGCCCACCGGCATGACATTACAACTTGCTGACCGTTCGGTCAAGTACCCGGTGGGAGTAGTGGACGACCTCCCCATCGATGCGAGAGGAGTACAAGTGCTGGTTGATTTTGTGGTGATGGACATGCCGGAAGACAAGCATACCCCTATTATCATTAGACGGCCCTTTATGGCAACCGCCGGAGTTTTGATAGACGTGAAGAATGGGAAGCTTTCCCTCAATGTGGGCCAAGAAAGAGTCGAATTTGACTTAAGCGTGTCGATGAAGCATCCAAATCCCCCGGACGATCCTAGTATTGGTCGCTCCGGGACGTGACCCAAAAGAACGGTTGTAGTTTTACCGCAAGTGCACGGTGTAGCAGCGAGCGGGATATCGAACACAGGGAGGACGAATGACTTTGTTTGCTCCGATCAACCTGGCTATTTAAGAAGAGAATTTTGCCTTTGGCGATCCTGTCACAATCGTCAGACAAATGTGCGAAATATCAAATCAAATAAAGAACGTCTAGGGAATGGGGAATCCCCGCTACACACCATACTTCATAAATGTGGTTCATCGGCATCAAAATTGCTAGAATAAGAATTCGGATGAACTAGTTGCAACTGAATGTAGAACCAAGCTCACGCTCTCGTGCAGTTGCCGGTCTATAGATATCCTAGGGTCGGGTCCAATCTCTTGCAAACCCTACCCTAGGGAAGCTAGCATTAGGATCAACATCATCGTCCGATCACGCACCGAGCCCAATCTCTTGCAAACTCGGTCCACGATCTAGATTAGGATAGTTCCTACCCGTCCAATCTCTTGCAAACGGGTATCGGTATAGAATTGCAACCGGGAATCCTAGTATCGGCCCAATCTCTTGCAAACCGATACTTCGAAAAATCCGACTCCAACCCAATTAGGATTTCTAGGGCTTCCTATCAAATTGGGATCCAATCTCTTGCAAATCCCAATTGATATGAATACCTAGCCATCCGTAGTAAATTGATCCCAATCTAATCCCTAATAACAATTCTAGCTCAATTTCCACCAATTCATCACAAATATGAAAGTGGGCTTGTAGGGTTCATCCCCACGCCCCAAGACGTGGAGACTACTCACAAATCATAGAAAGATCACAAAAATAATCGTTGAGATAAGCAATAGAATTCATCACAACAATGATATAAACAATAAAAATAGAATTTTTAGGGAAAAGAGATGCAAACCAATGTAGTTCTTCAATTAATCCAACAAAAATCCAAGTTTTGCTCCTTCTCCAATCACAAGAATAAAGCTAAAAAAACTAATCTAAAAAGCTGCAAAAAATCTAAGAGAGAGCCCCCAAAACTAGGGTTAAAACAGGGCTTAAATAGCCCCAAAAATCGTCCAAAAATTGTGACCAAAATGCCCCTGCACAGCCTGTTTTCCGCAGTTTTCGCTACAGGCAGCGTATCGCACTCGGCCGAGTGACAAAAGTCGCTCGACCGAGTGAAAACCCTGCAATTTTCCAGTAAGTCGAGGCTTTCAGGGGTCTTCAGTTCGGGGGCGGCTCGGCCGAGTGAGTTGTCGTCACTCGGCCGATGACTTCACTGCACTCGGGCGGACGGGATTCTCCACTCGGCCAAGTGGTTCTTCTGAAGTTCAGGCAGCCGAAAAACAGAAACTTCGATGTTTTGGAAGGGCTTCGTCTGGGCGCCACTCGGGCGGACGTGGTATCGTCACTCGGCCGAGTGGGTCTTCTGTGCTCGGCCGAGTGCACAGGTAACTCGTGTCTGAACTGGTCGGCCGAGCAGTGTCTCGCTGGTCGGCCGAGTGACTCCTCCACTCGGCCGAGTGGGACACAAAAAATGCCCAATCTGCTTATTTTGGCCTCCTCGTCGCTCCTGCGACGTCCATTCTTCTTCCGCTCCTCTCCAACAGCAAAATACCCCTCGGGGAGGTCGTTGGTGACCGTCTAGAGTAAGCGCATCTCGGGATCACTCCAAATCGCGCCAAATCACCTGAAATGCGACAAAAACAACAAATCGTGAAAAGCATCGCAATATCGTCGATATATCGTGAAAAACATGATTTGGGCGATCTAGATGGCATGCAAACATGCGGAAAAAAGGTGTAAAATAAGGTGTGATCAAAATCCCCCAAGCTTGCCTCTTACTCGTCCTCGAGGAAGATAAGTAGAAGGCGAACCCGTTGGATTTGGAAAACGAAAACGGCGAAAAAAAAGAAAAAATGAAAAACGAAGAAGAATGAAAACGAAATGAAAATAAAGAAGAGAGAAAGAAGCGAAGAGGTAGGATGCTAGATCATTTTCTCAGGACGTGGGTTTCACTTACTCTTATAGCATGCACCGAATGAGAAATACATGTCAAGGAATTTTATTTTGATATCATAGTATAATAGTGCAAATAGAAATAGAAAACCCACGAAAAACGATATAATCATGAAAACCGGAATAATTTTAAAATTAACGTCGTCTGAATCATTTAAAGCGGTATACAAATCACAGATCACACACTTTTCAATTGAACGCTTTCTATCTGGAGTATAAGAGTATCACACTATAGAATAGAGAGAATAGAAAAGTATGGATTTCATGAAATGAGTGCTAGGCTTAGATTTCTGGATTTCGTAAAACTAAAAATAATCTCACCGAGTATAGAATATTACTTAGCCTAGGTTGTCGTGCAATGTCAAGTAGTCACTCTCTCACACATCAATGGATCCCCTCCCCCAAGCTTATCTATAAGCGTGGTGGCATAAAAAAATATTTACATCCCCATTTTTTATACATATAGCTCCAAAAGCAACGAAAAGAAAGAAGAAAGAAAGAAAGTGAGATGGGATCTTTTATTCAGGATTTTTCCTCCCTTTTTTTTCTTTTGTTGTTTTTTTTTCTTTCTTTGCAATAAGCAATATATACACAACGATCCCAACTCAGAGAGAGATAATGATGTACAAGAATGTTTTTCTCTCTTTTTTTTATAGAATAAGAGATTTGGAGCTAGGAATTAGTAGTGGGGGAAAATGCCATAAAATAGAATCACTAAGGGGAGACTCACCAATGATTTGAAAAGTAGAGAAATGATGTTCAAGATTTGTGGAGAAAGAAATAAATATAACTCTCGGTTCACTCTATAAGACATGCACGACAACTTCAGCAGGGTAATCTAATCTACTCAGTTTCGATCACAAAAAAGCTAACTAATCCAGATTTATCATAGCTAATCATCATTCAATCATCCTGAAGTGAAGTGTACAATTCATGCATATAGAAGTGATATAGGAAAAGAAAGTCAGTACTCCAGATATAAGCATTCAATGCGTGAATCTTGGTGTGTTTTCTGTGATAGCATACATATGAATATTCAGACTCAGCTAATAACAAAATTTCATCCATTTTCATGCGGAAAAAGGTGTGGGTTAATATTCTAAATGCAAAGCAAGTCATAGCATCTGATATCTGAAATAAAACCTAAAACATGACAAATATAGCATGCATATAGAATAAGCTAAATCCAACGTCATCCTCATCACAGAAAAGTCATCTCTAGCATGAGATGAAAAAGAAATAAAGATAAAGGGAAAATAGAAACTATGCAATGCGGCACACAGGAAAATAAGAAAAACGTGATGCATGGCAAAATAAAAGAAAAATGATGAAAAATAAGTGCAAAAGCGAAAAAAATGGTGTGAAAAACTAAAAATAAAGGTGGCAAATCGAAAAAGAACGTGAGAACTCACTCCCCCAAGCTAAATGGCACAGTGTCCTCAATGTGCAAAGTGTGGCACACCGAGAGACAAGCGATGGGAGGGGCAAGTGAGAATGCATGCATGGAAAAATGAAAAGAAAAAGGTAAAATAAAGAAATGAAAATATGATGCGGACATGATGCATGCACAGATAGGAGCGATACATAGATATAAGTGTCACCAAAAACTCTCCCTCTCTCCCAAAAGATATATAAGAAGATATGATCAAAAAAAGAGAATACCATAATAAGTGAGGGGAGTGGGGTGGACAAAAAGTGCAACAGGACCCAGCAGAAACGGGCAGCACAACGGCAGGAATAAATCAAGGCATCAAGGGTGCCTAAGGAGGTGGTGCTGCGCCGTCTCCGTCCTGAGGCGGAGGAGGTGGTGGTGGTGGTGTAGGCTGCTGAGCTGGGGTGGGCGTGGAAGTGGAATCAGGTCTAGTGTGTGTGGAAGTGTGTGTGGGAACCTGCTGGGTGGGTGGGGGTACGCGCGGGAGACGCTCCAAGACCTGGGTGAGACAGTAATGGATCTGGGGGATCAGCTCGAAGCGTCCAGCCAGCGTAGAGACGGTGGAGGACAGGGTCCTAAGGTCACCTCTAAGACCACTCACCGCCAACTCAAGAGCACGTATGCTCTGCAGTACAGTGTCTGGCGGGGGTGGTGCAGAGGGACGCACCGGTCTAGGCTGTGCAGGGCGAGGCTGGCGTACGCTAGTAGAGTATGTAACGGGCTCAGCAGGGAAGGGGACAAAAGGTGCCGCGCCTGCAAATGTGGGCCTGGCCTCAGTGTGAGGCCGGGACACCGGCTGGTGAGAAGTGGAGGCAGCGGCAGCGAAAGAAGTGTGCAAAAGTGGCAGCGAGGCGGCCAGAGAGGTCAGTGGCACAGAAGTGTGGACAGACGCCACGACACTCTCGGAAAATACAGCGGTAGTGGAGACAGAGGGCTCTCCGCACTCGACTACGGTCGGCGGGCGCTCGGGTGGGGCAGAGGAAATCGGCTCAGCAGACAGAGGGCCAGCGGTGGTAGTGGGTGTGGAGGTGGTGGAAGTGGTGACAGCTGCGGAAGTGGTGCAAGTGGTGGAAGTGGGCTCAGCTGAGGTACTCGTGACACTGACAGAGGTGGGGACAGAGGTGTCAAGAGAGGCAGAAACATCAGGAATAGGCTGAGGGGCCACTGGGTCAACAGGGTCGGCAGCAGGCTCGGCAGGGTGTGCAGCAGGGTCTGCGGGGGCAGCCTGGGCAGCGTGGGCCTGCTCGGCCTCCTCGGCCTCGAGCACGTAGGCAGCGGGGAACATCCATCACAGGGAGCCAGTCGACGTGGGCTGGTGCAATCTGAGTCCGAGCAGGGCTCGAGAGAATCATGTAGTCGGCACCGTAAGGGCCGTGCAACCAGACCCAGTGACGCTCACCATGCGGACGAAGCATCTTCATCCGGGCCATAACGTCTATCGACAGAGAAGTGGGGCCCGGGACGCGTCGCAATTCGTCAGGTAGGTCCTCGCCGGTCATCATGGTAAGCAAGGTGATCAGACCGCCGCAGCATATCGGTGAGCGAGCACCCACCGATACAATGATGCGGTCTAAAAACCAAGCCGCAATGTCGATCACGACGGCGGGGACAAGCTCGTCTCCATCCCTAGATAGAGCTCTGGGACGTGTCATCGCATAGAGCATGTAGAGCTCTGGCGTAGACATCGTGCCCGGCTCATATCTGGCCAAAAAGGTGGTCGCCATGAGGCGCTGGGCTATGCGGAGGCAGGGGTGGACAATGGCCGAGGCCTTGGCCCTACTAGGGTCAAAGGCAGCGTGGTGGCCCGTAATCCGGGCCCAGAAGGCACCGGCGTCGAAGGAAGGTGGGGGGATATGGGTGGGGCCGTAACCGCGATCGACACCGGGGACAGCGGGCCACGAGAAGAATGCTCTCATCATATCGAGAGTGACCTGGCACTCTCGATCCATGAACCGGAATGAGCATCCCTCGTCGGTCCGGGCGATCGAACTCAAAACCTCAAGTGTCGGGCGGGTAAAAGTATCCGCCGACACCTGCAGAAAATCTCGCCAGCCCACGTTGTCGTACAACGTGAGCATCCCCTCTAGTACCCCCAGGCGTCCTAGGTCAGCGAGGTGTGCAAACCTGGAGGGTACGATCGAGCGCTGGGAGATACGCTCGAAGACAGCGCGGTGTGCGTCGTCTCGGAACGTAATCCCGAGCGGGCCCGACCAGTGGAGCCGGTGGTGGTGGCTGTGGGTCGGCAGGGAGAGGCTGTGCGGGCTGTGGGTGCACTGCAGGCTGTGCGGGGTGTGCGGGGCCTGCAGGCTGTGCTGGGTGTGCGGGGTGTGTGGGGGACGGTGGAGGAGAGTCCTCCAACTCGTGGGAGGGGCCGGCATCATCCGACCGCTTCCGCTTGGCGGAAGCTCTCTTCGACCGCGGCCGTGTCCGGGGCGGCATATCGGCCCCGAGCGCGCCGAAAAGTGAAAAAAGTACGGTGCGTGTAAAAGAGTGGAAAGAGTGTACCCCGACATGCCGCGAGTGCTAAGCAGTGGAAGCGTGCGAAGTCAGCGCCTCCGCGAAGTCCAGATCAGCCCGTAGAAGCTCCCCTAGGCTCCCCTAAGCTCCAATAAGCAACCTGCGCATGAAAAGGCGATATCAGTGAGTAATAATCAAAATGTATGGAGCATTAGAGGTATAATAGATAGATATAGGAATTGATTTGGGTTAGGGGGGCGTTTAGCACTTGGATCCTCAAGAAATACTCGAAAAGAGGAGAAAACGGGCAATAGGGGTGATACCGGAGGTGGCCGGAGCAGCTGCCACCGGCGGCGACTCGGGCGAGTCGCGGCGGTGGTCGGCCGGTGGTGGCGGGCCGAGCGGCGGCGCGGGCGGCCGAGTATGGGCGCGAGCGAGGGGGGTTCGGGCGAGGGGAGCTGAGGCGTCGGGTGGTTTGGGGATTTTGCGATTTCGAGAAATGCGCCCCCTCAGCTCCTTTTATAATAAAAGTTACGACTCGGCCGAGTGACGTGGTCACTCGGCCGAGCGGGCCCAATGAAAATTTCCTCCCCGCTTACGCTTCGGCCGAGTGGCTTTGCCAGCCTCGGCCGAGTGGAGTAAGTCCATTCGGCTGAGTGACTCAAGCTACTCGGCATGACTCGCCCTAGGAGGGTATCCGTTTTACTCGGCCGAGTGGGAATATGTACTCTGCCGAGTAGCAGTTATATTGAAATCAGGAAAATAAACAGAGAGTTGGGTACAGCAGACTTCCCTCGTTCGTGAGCGGCTCGGCCGGACGAACTTGTGTACTCGGCCGAGTGACTAGTATACTCGGCCGAGTGAGCCTTATGTTCTGCTGTTTGTCTTCGTTTGGGCTCTAAACTCCGTCTTTCTTCCTCCAGTCGATTTCATCTTCCTCCTAAGCGTCGAGCGCCTTCTTGGGGCGCTCCTCGTCGACTCGTTCACCCTCCTCATGATGGATCTACCTATCTCCTCTCCTGTCAAGAAATATAGGACCCGTTATCACAAAATTTTTGGGTGAACGACTCAAAACACTAAAAATTTCTAAAACGAAAATAAAGAAAAAGTAAAAATAAAGCAAAAACCGTCGGGTTGCCTCCCGACAAGCGCTCGTTTAAGGTCGTGAGCTCGACCCCCTATAATTTTCAATCAATGCGGGATGATTGGTGCATATGAGATGCACCCATCAAACTTTCCGGGGAGAACGCTTGGATTGGGAAGTTGCGACGTAGTGTTCTCCCACGGTGGTCTCTCGTCTCGAATAGTGTTGGGGGGAGGCTCCCCCAAGCTAGCATTTCCTCCGGTCAACGGTTTTGCCGGTGATGCCGATTTCCGTGCCGGCGGAGCTTTCTTCGGAGACTTTAGTTTCACGAGCTTGCAGAGCTCTCGAATCCTTGCGACATCAGCGTCGCCTTCATCATCTTCAGCGGAGAGGTCGGGGGAATCATTTTTCTTCTCATCGTGGCCCAAATCCGGGCCTTCCTCGAAATCTTCGTCAAAAAGAGCGCCAATTGAGTGAGGGATCGCCTCCTCTATCACCTCGTCGAGGAGGTCCATGTAGTCAAGTTCCTCATGATAAGGCATGTGCTTCATGGCCTTAGGAATGTGGAGCTCCACCTCGATGTTTCCGACGTTTAAAGTTAGGGTACCTTCGCGCACGTCGACGATGACTCCGGCGGTGGCTAGGAATGGGCGCTCAAGTATCAACAAAGTGTCTCCCTCCTCCTTAACATCCATGATCACGAAGTCACATGGCAAGCATATTCCCCCCGGGACTTGTAGCGGTATGTCTTCGGCAATCCCCACCGGCCTTGTTATCTGTCCATCGGCTAATTGAATGCGCATGTCGGTGGGTTTCAACTTTGTCCCGGTGTTTAGCCTTAAGAACATGGAGAGAGGCATGAGGCTCACACTAGCCCCAAGATCAACCAACGCCTTTTGAAGAGGAACGCCGCCCAAAGTGCAAGGAATCTGAAAACTCCCCGGATCTTTAAATTTTGCCGGCTCCTTCTCTCTCTTGGTGAACCAAGAGCCCTCCTCGGCTAGCATGATCTTCTCCTTCCTTTTCCTCCCCGAAATCAAGTCCTTCAAAAATTTAGCATACGTGGGGATCTCGACGATGGCGTCAAGGAAGGGAATGTTAAGGCTAACTCCTCTTAGATACTCGAGAAATTTTGCTAGCCTTTTCTCCATTTTCGCTCTAGCGAGCCTTTGGGGGAATGGGACCGGTGGCATGAAGCGCCTTTCCTCAATCAATTGCTCCGCTCTAGATTTCTCTTTGTCTTGTGGCTCCTTCTCCTTTTCAACTTCGACTATCGGCTCAATTGGCTCCAAGCCTTCCTCCACGGGCTCCTCAATAGGGATCATGGCGGGGGTGGTGTCCTTCCCGCCTCTAGTAGTAACGGCAACTACGGCATTGATGTGGCCCGTGTTGCCCCGTGGGTTTTGCTCCGGTTGCGCCGGCAATCTTTGAGTGTTCCGATTGAGCAATGCCAATTGCTCCGATATTTGAGCCACAACGGTATTAAGGGAGTCTTGCCCCGCCTTCAAGCTAGCATTTACCTTATTTTGCTCGACCATGAACGCCTCCACTCTAGTTTCGAAGTCGGATCGTTGTGGAGCTTGTGGAGGGTTTCGATTTTGATTCCTCCACCCTTGGTTGTATCCGGGAGGCCTATATGGTGGAACTTGTTGCTTTGGTTGAAAGTTTTGTTGCGGAGGCCCCCTCGGTGGATAGTGTTGTTGTTGGGGTGGTGGTGGTCGAGCTTGTTGAGGTGGTTGTTGTGGCGGGTTCAAAGCTCCTTCATTATTGGCGTAAGAGAATCCGGGATGATTTCTTGTGGCCGGATTGGCCCAATACCCTTGGTTCCCCGCAACATATTGTACTTGCTCCAAGGATCCTTCTACTTGCTCTCCTCCCGAGTACATGGCTTGAGATTGGTCTTGCCAATCACACATTTGGTTCGTCGGCGCGGAGGTGGAAGGGGTCCCTTGGGGCTCCGTGATGAACTTCTCCAATCTCTCCACCACCTTGTGGAGAGAATCAAACTTGCTCGTAAGCTCCGCTACGGCCTTTGCCTCGTAGATGCTAGTTGGCTTTAAGGAGGACGTAGAGTGTCCCCGCTCATCGCCCCATTGTTGGTTATTTGAGACCATCTCCTCAATTAGGGCCGTAGCTTCCTCGGGAGTCTTTGACAAGATAGCACCATTCGCCGCGACATCAATAATTTGTTTGGTCCCCGGTTGGAGACCGTTATAGAAGCTATGAACTAGCTCCCAATCTTCTATACTGTGGTGCGGGCATTGATGCTGCAAATCCTTAAAACGCTCCCAAGCTTCATAGAGCGTCTCCTATGGTCCTTGCTTGAAGGACATGAGAGCTCTCCGGATCTTCACCGTCTTGGATGGCGAATAGAATTTATCAATAAATGCACTCGCCAACTCGTCCCAAGTGGTGAAGACTCCGTCAGCATGTGTCCTCAACCAATAGAGTGCCTTGTCCTTAAGCGTTAAGGGGAAGAGACGCAGTCTGATAACATCGATGGAGACCCCCGGCATCTGGAATGTGGCGCACTTTGACAAGAATAATTGGATGTGGTAGTGGGGGTTCTCATGGGCGTTCCCATGAAATGGGTCTTGTTGCATCAAAACCACCAATCCAGTCTTTAGCTCAAAGTTCTTGTCAGCCGCCAACTGCGGCACGGCAATGGACGAGGTAGTAGAAGAGGTCTTAGGCCGAAGCCTATCGCGAATAGAAATTATCCTCGCCATCCTTGCCGCCAATTCTTCAGGAGTTTCCGGGTTGGTCATATACCTCCCTTCCGGATCTTGTCTTCTTTCCGCTCTAAGTCTCCGCGCGGTACGTTCGATCTCGGGATCAAATAATAAAGCTTCAGGGTCCGCCGTAGATCTCGTGTACATGCACAGGGGAAACAGAGTTTCAAAGAAATGATTAGTACCGTGGAAGGGTTAGGTAAGAAATAAGAAATAAAAATAATGATAATAATAGTAAAAAAAAGAATAGCTAGGGTGAGAGAGAATCAAACGCAATCGCCTCCCCGGTAACGGCGCCAAAGACTTGATCGCTCCGGGACGTGACCCAAAAGAACGGTTGTAGTTTTACCGCAAGTGCACGGTGTAGCAGCGAGCGGGATATCGAACACAGGGAGGACGAATGACTTTGTTTGCTCCGATCAACCTGGCTATTTAAGAAGAGAATTTTGCCTTTGGCGATCCTGTCACAATCGTCAGACAAATGTGCGAAATATCAAATCAAATAAAGAACGTCTAGGGAATGGGGAATCCCCGCTACACACCATACTTCATAAATGTGGTTCATCGGTATCAAAATTGCTAGAATAAGAATTCGGATGAACTAGTTGCAACTGAATGTAGAACCAAGCTCACGCTCTCGCGCTGTTGTCGGTCTATAGCTATCCTAGGGTCGGGTCCAATCTCTTGCAAACCATACCCTAGGGAAGCTAGCATTAGGATCAACATCATCGTCCGATCACGCACCGAGCCCAATCTCTTGCAAACTCGGTCCACGATCTAGATTAGGATAGTTCCTACCCGTCCAATCTCTTGCAAACGGGTATCGGTATAGAATTGCAACCGGGAATCCTAGTATCGGCCCAATCTCTTGCAAACCGATACTTCGAAAAATCCGACTCCAACCCAATTCGGATTTCTAGGGCTTCCTATCAAATTGGGATCCAATCTCTTGCAAATCCCAATTGATATGAATACCTAGCCATCCCTAGTAAATTGATCCCAATCTAATCCCTAATAGCAATTCTAGCTCAATTTCCACCAATTCATCACAAATATGAAAGTGGGCTTGTAGGGTTCATCCCCACGCCCCAAGACGTGGAGACTACTCACAAATCATAGCAAGATCACAAAAATAATCGTTGAGATAAGCAATAGAATTCATCACAACAATGATATAAACAATAAAAATAGAATTTTTAGGGAAAAGAGATGCAAACCAATGTAGTTCTTCAATTAATCCAACAAAAATCCAAGTTTTGCTCCTTCTCCAATCACAAGAATAAAGCAAAAAAAACTAATCTAAAAAGCTGCAAAAAATCTAAGAGAGAGCCCCCAAAACTAGGGTAAAAACAGGGCTTAAATAGCCCCAAAAATCGTCCAAAAATTGTGACCAAAATGCCCCTGCACAGCCTGTTTTCCGCAGTTTTCGCTACAGGCAGCGCATCGCACTCGGCCGAGTGACAAAAGTCGCCCAGCCGAGTGAAAACCCTGCAATTTTCCAGTAAGTCGAGGCTTTCAGGGGTCTTCATTTCGGGGGCGGCTCGGCCGAGTGAGTTGTCGTCACTCGGCCGATGACTTCACTGCACTCGGGCGGACGGGATTCTCCACTCGGCCGAGTGGGTCTTCTGAAGTTCAGGCAGCCGAAAAACAGAAACTTCGATGTTTTGGAAGGGCTTCGTCTGGGCGCCACTCGGGCGGACGTGGTATCGTCACTCGGCCGAGTGGGTCTTCTGTGCTCGGCCGAGTGCACAGGTAACTCGTGTCTGAACTGGTCGGCCGAGCAGTGTCTCGCTGGTCGGCCGAGTGACTCCTCCACTCGGTCGAGTGGGACACAAAAAATGCCCAATCTGCTTATTTTGGCCTCCTCGTCGCTCCTGTGACGTCCATTCTTCTTCCGCTCCTCTCCAACAGCAAAATACCCCTCGGGGAGGTCGTTGGTGACCGTCTAGAGTAAGCGCATCTCGGGATCACTCCAAATCGCGCCAAATCACCTGAAATGCGACAAAAACAACAAATCGTGAAAAGCATCGCAATATCGTCGATATATCGTGAAAAACATGATCTGGGCGATCTAGATGGCATGCAAACATGCGGAAAAAAGGTGTAAAATAAGGAGTGATCAAGTATCAGTATGCTGGAGAACGAAGAAGATAGAGCTATTGAAACAAGTGCCTGGGAAGTACTCTCGAGGAATCCCCCCGATAGCTTGGGGGACCTCGGAGAGCAAGTTGGCTCCCCAAAGAATGAAGTTGCTAATGAGGCGGCCGTGCGACGTGTGACCCCTCCCTGATTCCCTAAGGCTCCTCCTACGAGGAGAAAAGGGAAAGAACCCATGGACCTCACCGGTGATGAGGTCCGGATCCTGAAAGAGATGGCGGTAGACGCCAATTTGAGGGAGAATCCACCGGATCCTGTCGACAAAGGGAGGGTAGTTGAGCAAATCTTCTTACAGGCGCCGACTACACCAATAGCCACAAGCTCTGGAGTTGAAGAGATGCCGGATTTTGGGCATCACCCGTATCGCCCACCATGAAAATCATCAACGGGCGTCGAGCTAACGAAGTTAAACAAAAGCGCTTCATGGGAGGCAACCCATGCTCTAAACTTTTACTTTCACTTTTTAGGACTTTTTCTTAACTTTATTTTATCTATTTTTATAAATAAATCCAGCCGCAAGAACTTCCGTCGTGGAACTTAGGCGATTTTTAGGTTTTTGCCGATCGGTTGGGATGTATCAGTAAACAACCGTATCAGTAACTAAATAAACCGACCGGGTGGAGAAAGAAAAGACCGGTTGGCAGACCGGGTGACCTGGGGAAACTCTCGGGAAAATTTCAGGGATTTGTCAACCGACCGGGTGACAAGAAGCGAGACCGGTTGAGGGACCGAGTGAGAAACCCGAAACTTTCGGGAAAATGTGTGGAGCGGTCAACCGATCAGGTGACAAGTCACCCGACCGATTCACCTGTAACAACTCTTCAGCCAAAGTTTTCAACCACTAAGTCAACCGATCGGGTGACAACTCACCCGACCGGTTCGACTTAAATCCCTATAAATGGCCGCCCCCGCCCATTCGATCCGCCCTCGCCCATTTTCGAATTCCAGACCGACGCTTCGACTCCCCCTCTTGCGCCTGACCTCGTTCTTCTGCTAAATCAACCCCAATCGATCTCCCCCCTCTCCCTATCCATCTCTCCTATGATTTTTCCCCATCCTCCTCGATTTCACCCGCACACAAAACCCTAACTTTCACCCATTCTCCCCCAATTTCGAAACTTGCTGAAAGGATTGCCGCGGCTTTGCACGTGCTCCTATCGAGTAGCATTGGGGCGTCTACGAGCAACGATCTTCATCTCATTTGGGTAAACTCACTCCTTAGCTCAATTTTTATTTTGCCCTAAATATTCCGTTTTGCTCGTTGGCCGTGTTTGTGTGTCTTCATTGTCTTTTACATACACACACACACACACATGACTCTTGCACAATGCCTCCTCGCCGTGCTAAGCCCACCGACGCCAGCTCTTCCAACCCTAGGCCCACCCGTCGCGCTCGTCGCACACAACCCCCCGCTCAATCCACCACCACCAATTCATCTACCACCCCACGCACCACTTTCCCCGCTTACATTGGCGATGCCGAATTCTGGGCGTCATTCCAAGACGACGACGACCAATCCGACCGATTCGCAGCCATGATTCTACTAGCTGGACATAGTGGTCGGGTAACTCAGGAGTCCGTCGACCGAGACCTGCCTTTTCTTCAAAGCTTCATTTGCCACATTCACACTGATCCACCCGATGTCTCCGAGCTTCACATTCCACCCGCACCACTACTGATCCCCAGCACAGGCCCGCCCCCATCACCACCCCCAGAGGGTGGTGCCCCTGCTTGATATTTTCCCGTCCCGCTTTTGTCCCCCCTATTTTTAGTGCACATCTGTCTTTGCGGGGCCCTGCTTTAACACTGCTAGGGGGAGGACCCATTCACGAGTCTATTTTGCTGTGTTGTCGTGTTTTGTTTTCTTTGTGTGTGTGTGTGCTTGTTTTACTTTTTGACTTGTCGTATCATTTTCTTTCTTTCTTTTTCTATTTTTCATGTCGTGTGGTTTGATTTTGATTTTTCTTTATTTTCAGTCTCGTATCTGTGTATTCCTTGTTTTTCATTTCTTTTTGTGTCAGTGTGTATTCCCCCCCATTTTCATTGCCCTCCCGTGCTCACTCTTATTGCATTGAGGGTAATGCAAGCTTCAGCTTGGGGGAGTCGCACTTTGTGCGTCATTTGAGTTTTTCTTTTTCGTTTTTGTGCCGTTTTCATCGTGTTTTAATTTTTATTTTCTTCTTTTTTATCTCTTTCTCCTAGAGATGAACCCTATGATGAATTGCCACAAAATCACACTCACTAACCCTAGGATATCATCGATAATCACACTCACTAACCCTAGGATATCGAGTCCCCCTGCATTTCACACGTCATGGGTCCACTTAGCATTTTGTGAGTCATGTGTCGTGCCTAGCTGAAACGACTGGTTTTTCACGTATGGATTTTATTATATATATATATATATTTGGTTGCTTCTCCTTGGTTGCGATTTCCATTTCCATCTCCGTAGTTTTCATTTTCGTTCGTTTCGTCGTGATTCTCTAGATTCTTCCGTCGGTCGGCGTGTTTGGAGTAAGTCATTCGTGACGGGTTTCATAACGTCGATATCTTAGAGTTAGAACGAGCCTAGGAGACTTAAGAAACCATCCCGGAGCTTCGCGCTCCATTTCGAAACTTTCAGTGCACATTAGCCGGTGTAAGAAGGGGCACCAACCGACTAGATGACGATCCAGTCGGTCGAAAAACCTTCTTGAACCGACTAGTGGGCTTTGATAAATGTTCAGGAGTTACTGTTTATCGTTAGTTGGTCTAAGAATGTTGGTTGACCGACTAGGTTGCAAACTAGTCGGTCAGCAATGCTTCTTTAACCGACTAACTCATTAACCATTTTTGGTACCAGTTACTGTTCACTTTTAGTCGGTCTAAGAACGTTCATCGACCGACTAGATGTCAAACTATTCGGTCAGTGGTTGTTCTTTGACCGACTAACTCTTAGTTCAGGTTTTCGTCGGGAGCTACTGTTTACGCTTAGTCGGTCTGCGTTGGTCAACCGACCGACTAGTTCTCAAACTAGTCGGTCAACAGTCCTTCTTTGACCGACTAATCAGTACAGGAAACCCTAGTTTTGCCCTAGCCGCTATCAAACTCTATAAATACCCCTCCAAACGTTTTCTTCTTCTTCCTCATCACCTCAAACCCTAATGTCTCCCCCATTGAGCCCTGTACTTCCTCAAACCATTAAACCTTCATCCCAAGCTCATCATTCATCATCCAAACCCTCTCTTGTCACATCCTACCTTCCATCTTCCTCAAACCTTCATCAAACCCCCAAAATCCACATCGAAACCCATTTCTACAGATTTTTCCCCCATTTCCAGATCTGAGCCGGATCGCTCTTCCGTTGCCGTGGTTGCTCGGCATCGTTCCTCCGCTTCTTCACGGTAATGATCGATCCTTTAGTTTTAGCATAACCCACATTGACATTGTGAAACCCTAATAAAATGGATTATTAGACGATTAGGATTCTATTAAGAAAATCGATTTAGAATCGTTGTTCTAATAATTGTTTTGCCAAAACAGTGATCTATTCCGTAGTTAGCTTGTGTGACGATCTTCATTGATCGTCAATCCCGGTATCAGGCAAGTGAAACTTGCATCTCTTGATTTGGGCCATGTCTTAGGCCATTACCTTGCTTTAGCGTAAAAGAGACTAGACGGTGAAAGGATAGCCGTCTGGACGCCATTGACCTAGCTTGACAACGAAGCTTGGTCCGTCACCTTCATCATGCTTGTATGTCACGTTTACTTTCAATTAACGGTACGCGTATTAACTGTTCATGTCATCCATGCATCCTTAACTGCTATTGCATTTTAACTGCCATGTTTAATTTAAATTAACGGTACGCGAATATGTTCATGTCATTGCATTTTGCCTGTCACGTTTAATTTCAATTAACGGTACGCGAATATGTTCATGTCATTGCATTTTGCCTGTCACATTTAATTTCAATTAACGGTACGCGAATATCTGCTCATGTCATTGCATGCTTGAACACTCATTGTGATTGCGTAGCTTCGCTACGTACTCGTACTATTTGTTCCGGCTAGGCACCCGTTCTGCGGGCACAACCCTAGGCCAATTACAATTCTGGCTCGTGTTCCAGAAAATGAGCTCAACACAGCCTGCGGGCAATAGGGCACTCACCTGTGTGTGAGTGATCCCTTGTACTTGAACACAGCCTGCGGGCAATAGTGCACTCTCTGAGTGATCCCTTGTACATGACCACAGCCTCCGGGCAATAGGGCATCCATGTGTGGGTGATCCCTTGTACTTGTTACTTGACAATACTTGTCACACTTACCACTTGATACTTGATACTTGTACTTCACTTTACTTGTTATCTCCATACTATACTTGCCATGCCATGCACCATACTTTAACTGTTAGGTTGTTAGTGTACCTTTCTTTCAGTTTCCTTGCACAAGTCTTTCGACTTGCTGACATGTGCCCCTTTTCTCTTTTGGGTGACACATGTTAGAGCCCGAGCCTGAGATACTTGCTGAGGACGCGGTGTTCGCTGACGCTGAGTCAGAACCCGCGTTGATCGAGGACTTCGTAGACACTGGAGATCAGTCTTAGTGTCTATGTCTGGTTTTTGTTAGATTGCTTAGGTTGTCGGTGCGTGGCACCTAGTTTGATACTCTGTTATGTTTGTGTTTTGTTTGGCCTTGTTCTGGGCATTTAGACTCTTTCCTGTTAGCCTGGTGTCTTTTTCTGTGATGTTGAATATTTTGTGGACAAACTTTGGGATTAGTATTTCATATCCGTCTCCTTTTTCTATTATTATTGTTGTTGTTCCGTTTGCGTTTACATGGACCTGCTTATACTAAATTGACGCTTATCAGGCGTGCAGCTTCACAGCTCCACGCCTGAGCGGACCTTCTCACGTCTCGTCTCCATTTTAGGGAAGCGAGTCGTGACAGGTTTTAGTGGTGGCCCATGCAGGTCCGTCTGTAACTGCAATTATCGAAATAACGATAATAATATAAGATTATCCAACAAATAAATTCGACATCCGAGCCCTAAGCTATGAGTCTAATTGTTTCGTTTTCTATGTCACTAGATGGCAGGAAGGCGGAATACCCGTGCGTGTAGTAGTAGTGGCGCGCTCCCTCATGTTGAGGAACCTGAGCGGGAGCCCACTAACAGGGAGATGATGAGGATGATGATGCAGATGATGCAGGTTCAGCAGGGCGTGCTGCTGCAGGTCCAGAATGCTCCGGCCGCTCGAGCTGCTCGGGCAGTGGAAGCCCCTCGCCCCGAGCCTGGAGCGAAGCAGTTCAGGGAGCTGGGTCCTGCATATTTCGATGGTTCTGAAGGTCCTTTGGCTGCGGACGAGTGGATGAGGAACATTGAGGATAACCTGGCGATGGCGAAGATTAATGACGTGCGTTTATATTTCATATATTCACGCACGTTTTCTTTTGTGTTTCTCCGTATTTTCCGCCGTCTTTTATTCGTTTTCTCATATTTTCTCGTTTTCTTTCACTTTTCTTTGTTTCTCCATGTTTGCAGGAGATTGCCCGCATAGGGGACGTTTAACGAAGATATCATGTGTCCCCGGAGCAACGGGAGGAGTCACGCGTGATCCAGGGGGTCAAACGACGAAGAATACATCTTTCAGCCCCTCACCCGGTCGGTTGGTCATCTCCAACCGATCGGGTGATGCACGCGTGCACCACCCGGTCTCAGCCGGAGCTCAAGTGGAAGTCACCCGACCGGTTCACAGGCCGGTTCAACTGGGGCCAACTCTCTGTCTTCTCGAGCCAAATTCCAACCGATCGGGTGACTCTCACCCGATCGGTTCATCTGTAGCTGATGCTGAAGAGCCGAAGACACGGGCACCCAACCGATCACTTCACCCGATGGCGCCAAGATCCAACTGGTCACTCCAAGAACTCAACCGACCGGTTCATATGACCGGGTGAAAGTTCGCCGTTTTCTGTTATTATCTGTAACAGATCACCCGATCGGTTGACTTGTCAACCGATCGGGTGATACGAGAGTCTATAAATAGAACCCCTAGGGTTCCAGAAACGGAGAGCTGCTAGTTTTTACTGTTTTCTCCTATTGTGACGGCTGTAATTACTTTTCTATTGTAAGTTTTTGGATCTTTCTTAAACTTTAGTATTATCTTTATTGCTCTATTACTTCCACATTCTAATCGTCTGATTATGATTCCAACGGTTCATTTTCGTTTAGATCGCTTTTTAATGAATTTTTGTGAGTAGTTCCCAAAGCTGGGATTTTGGTGGAAACCCCTTCGGGGCTCTTTCCGATGCATCCTTAGGGTTAGGAAATCGATAGGGATTAGGAATCTAACGGTTACGCGGGGTGTTTCATTGTCATCGGCGGGAAAAAGACCGCCTTTGACCGTTGGGCCAAGGGGGAATAAACTTGGCGGTTGACTCCCTAGCCATAGCTCATGCCCTTAGCGTAGACGTCGAATCCTAGCGCACGGGAGCGACAGGATGAGACGTTGGGAGTTATCGTTGCGAGCCTAGTGCTCCCGGAATCGATCAGTGTTAATGGACACGGGAGTGCCCACTGATCGAATCCGGGAAGTCCGGTGTATCATCCTGGGCACCGACCGGAATATCGGGCCCATGGGGTGCCGGTACCACTTTCAGAGGCAACGTCTCACCATTAGACCCTAATTCCGATTGCTATCCTACTCGTAGGCTGTATCGACAAGAGTCGCTCGTTGGAGTGGAAACCAAAGTTCCGGGTTTATTTTCTTATTGTTCATACCTTGCATTCCTTTCCGTGACAACCCACCAACCGATTCGGGCTAGCTCGCCCACGGGGTGATTTTGGTCCTCCTTGACACAAGCACATCCTAGCCTCCCTGTGTTCGACCCCCAAGCCACACTACAACACCGTGCGCTTGCGGTTACAAATATCTAAACCCCCGTGCCGCGCGGCTCACTGCCAGCGTGGCACCACGTCAAGTTTATGGCGCCGTTGCCGGGGAGGCAACGTGCTTGTTATTTTAGGATCTCTTGAACCCTAGTGTCTAGCTCTTATCCCTACCTCGCGATAATTTTCGCATTCTCCTTTTTCCTTTTTATTTTTCTTATTTTTATTTCTTATTTTATCTGTTTCTTTCCCACTTGTCGCTTCACGGGTGTTTGTTGTTTTTCATGCGCAGGAGTTCAAGAAGTCTCGACGACTTGATTCCCGTTGATCCAGAGATTAACGCCACACTTAGGCGTTTGGCCGCCGAGAATCGAAGAAGAGAGGATCCCGAATCCATGGAGGAGAACACCCGCCTCGCAAGTCCCTGCTGGAGTACTCGATGCCATCTATCGAGTCCACTTCCGCCATCCGTCCTCCAGCTATCACGGCCCAAAGATTTGAGCTAAAGCCGTCTTTGGTGACATGGATCCAGTAGGATCAGTTTTCGGGTGCACCCATGGAGAGCCCGATCGAGCATCTAGACTCCTTCTTGGAGAAATGTGACACCTTCCGGATTAATGGTGTCACGACTAAGGCGATCCGTCTGAAGCTGTTCCCCTTCTCGTTGCGAGACAAGCCAAGCAATGGCTTAGGGGGAAGGACCCCAACACGTTCAATACCTGGGAGAAGCTCTCCAACGCTTTTCTGACGAAGTTCTTTCCACTGGGGAAGACCATGAAGTTGAGGAGTGAGATCTCCTCCTTCTCCCAGGCCAGCCACGAGTCCTTGCATGAAGCTTGGACGAGATACAAGGAGATGCAAAGAAGATGCCCTCACCATGAGCTTCCGAAGTGGCAGATCATTAATTTGTTCTACAATGGGCTGAGGGATGACCTGAAATCTTCTATGGACGTCGCGGCTGGGGGTTCCTTCATGTCAAGGAGCGAGGAAGATGCCGGACATATTCTGGAAAATATGGCATCCAACAATGAGCGGTGGTGTGACGAGAGAGCCACACCCAGGTCTGGGGGTATACCCAGAGTCGAGGACGTCGACAAACTTTCAAGCAAGTTCGACTTGCTTTCGACCCAGATCTCCGCACTAATGGTAGGAGCCGGTGGGGCCGGTACACAGCAGATTTCAGCGGTAGAATCTGAATTCTTTGGGGAATTCGACGGTGGTGACGTCTCACCACCGTTGGATCAGGCGAGCGCACTATTTTACAACCCCACAGGAAATGCGTCGTATCCGCCAAGAACCAATTCCAACCCGGCCTACTCTCCAAACAACCGGAACCACCCTAACTTTGGTTACCGGCCACCATTCCAGCCCTCGCCGCCTCAGCAGCCGCAGCAAAAAACATATCAGCCGGCTAGGCCACAGCAGAGTCAGTTTCAGCAGCAACAATATCAGCAGTAGCCTCAGCAACAATTTTACGCCCCTAGGAATCAGCAGCCAATCTAGCAGCAGCAGCAGTATGGCCAACAGAGGGCCGTCTCACCGGTTGAGTCTCTCTTGACTCAATATATAACCAACCAGGAAAAGATCAATCAAAAGTTGGAAATGGGTCAGCGGGCCCTCACGGACCAAGTAACCCAGCTGGGGTTACAAGTGGCGAACCTTTCAAGGTCACAAAACCAATTGCCGCCACAACCGGAGGTGAACCCGAGGGGAGCAACCCAAACGTCGGCACTCGTGCACGAGCACGCAAATGTGTCCGCTATCGTTCTGAGAAGCGGGACACAAATTCCTACTAGAGTGTCCCCTAACAGGCCGGAAGCACCATTGGTCGTCGAGCGACTGATCGAAAAATCAAATGACGCCGGTGCTTCGTCATCAAATCCTACGACTCCGGAGGGAGTCTCTGAAGAAGAGAAGAAGAAGAACGAGGAAGGGACCCCGAAAGTGTTCAAACCCGTTGTGCCTTTTCCACAACGGTTAGCTCAGGCCAAAATCGACGAGAAATATGGCAAGTTCTTCGCCATGGTCAAGGACCTGAGCTTGCAAATCCCCTTCCTGGAAGCAATCGAAACAATCCCCTCCTATGCAAAATTCCTGAAGGATTTGGTGACGAGAGGGTCTAGAAAAGAGAAATTAGTGTTGACGGCGGAGTGTAGCGCTCTCATCCAGAGGGCAAATCCGCCGAAACTTAAAGACCCGGGGAGCTTCTCAATCCCTTGCACGATCGGGGCAGTAAAGATTCATCGTGCACTCGTCGACCTCGGAGCGAGTGTCATTTTGATGCCCTTATCGATGTATAAGAGGATAGGAATGGGTGATCTGGAGCCCACCGGTATGACCCTACAACTTGCTGACCGGTCGGTCAAATATCCGGTGGGGATTGTGGATGACCTCCCCGTCAATGTAAAAGGGGTGCATGTGCCAGTGGACTTCATAGTCATGGACATGCCTGAAGAAGCACACACCCCCATCATCCTGGGACGGCCTTTCATGTCCACTGCTGGCATTTTGATTGATGTGAAGAACGGAAAACTTTCGCTAAACGTCAGCAGAGAAAAGGTTGAATTTGATCTGGGGTTGTCCATGAAGTATCCCAATCCCCCAGATGACCCTAGGTGTAATTTTCTGGAGGTGGAAGAAGAAAAAGTTGCTGAAGAGAGCTCCTGGGAGATTCTCTTAAGAAACCCCCCCCCCCCCCCCCCCGATGACTTGGAGGATTCAGAAGACCGAGACGGCCCTAAGAACAATGATGCTGCTGGGAGAGCGAACGCAGCAAGAACGACCCCTCCCGGGTTCCCCAAGGCTCCTCCTGCGAGGAGAACGGGGAAAGAACCCATGGGCCTCACCAAAGACGAGGTCCGGATCCTAAAGAAGATGGCGGTAAGCGCCAATACGAAAGAGAAGCCCCCGGATCCCAAGATCAAGGAGAGGGTAGTCGAGCAAATCTTTCTCCAGCTGCTGGCTGCTCCAAAGGCCCTAAGCTCCGATGAAGAAGAGATGTCGAACTTAGGGCATCACCCGTATCAACCACCGTGAACATCACTTGCGGGCGTCGAGCCAACGACGTTAAACAAGTGCGCTTCATGGGAGGCACCCCATGCTCTAAACTTTTGCCCCACTTTTTAGTGTTATTTTTGACTTTATTTTATCTATTTTTATAAATAAAATCAGCCGCGAGAACATCCGTTCAGGGACTTAGACAATCTGTTGGTTTTTGCAGGAAACAAAGCCCCAACCGATCGGTTGGGATGTATCAGATACAAGCCGAAATCTGTCCCCAAATGAACCGATCGGTTGAAGAATGGAGAGACCGGGTGACAGACCAGGTGATCTGGGGAGAATTCTCGGGAAATTTTTTGGGAATATCAACCGATCGGTTGAGTTCGAGCGCGATCGGTTGAGTTCGAGCGCGATCGGTTGAGGCGACCGGGTGAGCAGCCCTCAATTCTCAGGAAAATGAGTGGAGCGGCCAACCGATCGGTTGACAAGCCAACCGATCGGTTGACAAGCCAACCGATCAGTTGACAAGTCAACCGACCGGTTCGCCTGTAGCACTTCATCGGCAAGAATTTTTGACCTAACCGTCAACCGATCGGGTGACAAGTCACCCGATCGGTTCGACTTAAAACCCTATAAAACCCCCCGACCACCCGTTCGCATTCACCCTCGCCCGTTCGCTCGAACCGCCGTCGTTTCGCATTCTTCTCCTCCCCAACGGCCTGATTCACACTCCACACCTCCTCCACTCCTCCAATACTCCCTCTCTCCACTTCCTCCACCAATCTCTCCATCAATTTCACTCTCTCTCTCCCCTTCATTTCGAATTTCTGACCTAATCCCCCCAAAACAACGCCTATTTCGAAAATTCTTGCTGAAAGAGGTCGCCGCGGCTCCACGTTACTCTCATTTCACGGCGTGGGGACATCTACGAGCAAGCTTCGCCATTTCGCTTGGGCAAACTCGCTCCTTAACTCAATCTTAATTTTGCCCTAAAATATTCCATTTGCTCGTTGGTCGTGTTTGTGTTTATTCATTGTATTTCGCATACTCACGCACACACACGACTTTCGCACAATGCCTCCCCGCCGTGTTAAGCCCACCGACGCCAGCTCTTCCAACCCTAGGCCCACCCGTCGTGCTCGTCGCACACGACCCCCCACCCACCCCACCACCTCCAATCCATCTACCACCCCACACACCGCTCCCCCGCCTTACATTTACGATCCCAACTATGGGATGCAATTCCGAGACGACGACGAAGCCGACCGATTCGCGGCCATGATCCTCCTAGCTGGACAGGGTGGTCAGATAACCGAGGAGTCCGTCGACCGAGACATCCCCTTTCTTCAAAGCTTCATTCGCCACATCCGTGAAGACCCACCCGACGTCTCCGAGCTCCACATTCCACCCCCCACGACTCCTGGTCCCCAGCGCAGGCCCCCGTCACCACCCCCAGAGGGTGGTGCCCCCGCTTGATTTTTCATTCCTGCTTTTGCCCCCCCCCCGCATTTGTGCCCATCTGTCTTTTCGGGGCCCTGCTTTGTCTCTGTCGGAGGGGGGGACCATTCGCGTGTCGCATCGATTTCACCTTGTTTGTTTTTGACTCTCCCTTGCATATTTCTGCATTTCACGGTCACATTTTATTTGCTAGCACTGTCATGTTTAACTTGGGGGACGTCTATTTTGGTGTGCTGTCGTGTTTTGTTGTTTTTCTCATTTTTGTGTGTGTGCTTGTTTTTCCCCTTTTGAGTGTCGTGTCGTGTGGTTTTATTTCTATTTTTGTGTCGTTTGATTTTGATTTTGATCTTTCTTTATTTTCAGTTTCATCTCTGTGTTTTCCTCGTTTTCATTTCTTTTTGTGTCGGTGCGTATTCCCCCCCCCCATCTTCATTGCCCTCCCGTACTCACTCATATTGCATTGAGGGCAATGCAAACTTCAGCTTGGGGGAGTCGCACTGTGTGCGTCATTTGAGTCCTTCTTTTTCGTTTTTGTGTCGTTTTCATCGTGTTTGTTATTTTTCTTTTTACTCTTTTCTTCTTTTTATCTCTTTCTCCTAGAGATGAACCCTATGATGAATCGCCACAAAATCACACACACCTAGCATGGCATCGATAATCACATTCGCTAACCCTAGGATTTTGAGTTCTCTCGCATTTCACGCATCGTGGGTCCACTTAGCTTTTTTGTGAGTCGTGCGTCGTGCCTATCTGTTTGGTGTGCTTCTACTTTGTGATTTTATTTTATATATCTGTCCAGGAATGACCCCTAGATTATCATGCTTCGATTTGAATATGCGGTATTTGCTTCTACTATATGCATGCTATATTTATATCGTATATTTCAATTCGCATGCGTCGGGATTCCACAATTAAGGACTAGGATAACCCATTTAGCCTATGCTCTATTTAGCGAGAACAGTTTTATTTGCCCAAGTGTTTAGATTTCGACTTCTTTTTTGTTTTACTTGGTGCAAATCCCCTCGTCGTGTACCGTTCTCCAACTTGGGAGAGTACACATGTGTATAGCCAAAAACCCAAAATTCAAAAAAAAATGGGAAAAGAAAAGAAAAACCCAAAAAGAAAAGAAAAGAAAAATTTTGTATAGCCAAAAAGCCAAAAAAATACAAATACCTAAAACCCAAAAAAATTTCTAGTGTGAATATTTTTCCTGCCTACCGAGAATAAAGGGAAGGCGAGAATTTGCACCGAGTGTTCTACTCCACATCATCTCAACTCCCATCGTTTTCGAAAACACTTGGCTTAGGAACTTTTTAGCTAGTATCTAGGCTATAGTGGCATGATTTCCTTAACCCTAGTTGTGGAGTCCCCGACGCATGATACGTTTCACTTCTTATACTCTTCGCATGCATGCTCGAACTAATATTCACCGCAATTTCAAATTCGAATCGGTATTTGGGTCATTTCCTGGATTTGCGTATATGAGCTCATAGCACATTATAGAAAGCGACACCATTTGCTAGCACACGACCGCACTCACACGCGCTTCACCACGTGGGCCCACGACACTTATTGGGACTCGTTTTCCTAGGTTTAGTGATGTGATTTGACGTTTGCTTGCTTGGTGTGTCGTTTTTGATTTTGTTGGCTCTGACGGATGATCTAGGATATAGAGTTTTCTTTTTCTCTCTTTCTCTCTATTTTTCCCCTCCGAGCTCCTACTCTCACTCGTCTTCCTCGAGGACGAGGAAGAGTTCAGCTTGGGGGATTTTGACGTGCGTTTATATTTCATATATTCACGCACGTTTTCTTTTGTGTTTCTCCGTATTTTCCGCCGTCTTTTATTCGTTTTCTCGTATTTTCTCGTTTTCTTTCACTTTTCTTTGTTTCTCCATGTTTGCAGGAGATTGCCCGCGTAGGGGACGTTTAACGATGATATCATGTGTCCCCGGAGCAACGGGAGGAGTCACGCGTGATCCAGGGGGTCAAACGACGAAGAATACATCTTTCAGCCCCTCACCCGGTCGGTTGGTCATCTCCAACCGATCGGGTGATGCACGCGTGCACCACCCGGTCTCAGCCAGAGCTCAAGTGGAAGTCACCCGACCGGTTCACAGGCCGGTTCAACTGGGGCCAACTCTCTGTCTTCTCGAGCCAAATTCCAACCGATCGGGTGACTCTCACCCGATCGGTTCATCTGTAGCTGATGCTGAAGAGCCGAAGACACGGGCACCCAACCGATCACTTCACCCGATGGCGCCAAGATCCAACTGGTCACTCCAAGAACTCAACCGACTGGTTCATATGACCGGGTGAAAGTTCGCCGTTTTTTGTTATTATCTGTAACAGATCACCCGATCGGTTGACTTGTCAACCGATCGGGTGATACGAGAGTCTATAAATAGAACCCCTAGGGTTCCAGAAACAGAGAGCTGCTAGTTTTTACTGTTTTCTCCTATTGTGACGGCTGTAATTACTTTTCTATTATAAGTTTTTGGATCTTTCTTAAACTTTAGTATTATCTTTATTGCTCTATTACTTCCGCATTCCAATCGTCTGATTATGATTCCAACGGTTCATTTTCGTTTAGATCGCTTTTTAATGAATTTTTGTGAGTAGTTCCCAAATCTGGGATTTTGGCGGAAACCCCTTCGGGGGCTCTTCCCGATGCATCCATAGGGTTAGGAAATCGATAGGGATTAGGAATCTAATGATTACGCGGGGTGTTTCATTGTCATCGGCGGGAAAAAGACCGCCTTTGACCGTTGGGCCAAGGGGGAATAAACTTGGCGGTTGACTCCCTAGCCATAGCTCACGCCCTTAGCGTATACGTCGAATCCTAGCGCACGGGAGCGACAGGATGAGACGTTGGGAGTTATCGTTGCGAGCCTAGTGCTCCCGGAATCGATCAGTGTTAATGGACACGGGAGTGCCCACTGATCGAATCCGGGAAGTCCGGTGTATCATCCTGGGCACCGACCGGAATATCGGGCCCATGGGGTGCCGGTACCACTTTCAGAGGCAACGTCTCACCATTAGACCCTAATTCCGATTGCTATCCTACCGGTAGGCCGTATCGGCAAGAGTCGCTCGTTGGAGTGGAAACCAAAGTCCCGGGTTTATTTTCTTATTGTTCATACCTTGCATTCCTTTCCGTGACAACCCACCAACCGATTCGGGCTAGCTCGCCCACGGGGTGATTTTGGTCCTCCTTGACACAAGCACATCCTAGCCTCCCTGTGTTCGACCCCCAAGCCACACTACAACACCGTGCGCTTGCGGTTACAAATATCTAAACCCCCGTGCCGCACGGCTCACCGCCAGCGTGGCACCACGTCAATTAACCCGGCTGGATGGGTTGATTTGGCCAAGAGACAGTTGAAGGATAATGCCAGAAACTGGTGGGATGCTGAGGAGAAGATGTTGGAGGTGCCTATAGTTTGGGCTACCTTCAAGGCCAGATTTGATGGAGAGTTCTTCCCGAGGGCTGCAAGGCAGGCGATGCTGCAGCGCTTCATAGATCTGAAGCAGGGGAGCTTGTCGGTGGATCAGTACCACCAGGAGTTCACGAGGCTCAGTCGGTTTGCACCGAAGATGGTGCAAGATGCCGATGAGAAAGCTCAGCGATTTCTTCAGGGACTTGCCTTGGAGCTTCAGAGCTTTATGACCTCTTCTGACCTGGAGACATACCAGAAGGTCCTGGTTGCTGCGAGGTGGCAGGAGTTGAATTTGAACCAGAGGAGGGGACAGGTTTCAGGAGCTGGGAAAAGGCATGTGGAGCCGGTCCGTGCTGTGGTTAGACCTGGATTTAGGCCTGTTCAGCCTGTTCAGTTCAAGAGGCCAGGAGGGCCTATTCTGAAGACTTGCCATTTCTGTGGCAAGACTGGACACATCAGGGATCAGTGTAGGAGGTTCTTAGGGCAGTGCATTGTCTGCGGAGATCCTGCCCACACCATCAGGGAGTGTCCCAAGTCGAAGCAGCCTTGGCGGGCTCCTATTGCTGCTCAGCCATTGCAGCAGAGAGCCCATGTGCCCGCTGGACGTGGATCGCCCCTTGCTCCACAGAGACAGGCCTTTCAGCAGGCTGTTCCGTCGAGAGGGCAGGCCTTTCTGATGACTGAGGAGGAGAGCATGGCCGTGGACGAGGTTATTACAGGTAACGCTCATTTTAGATATTTTTCTTCCTTAGTTGTTTGTTTGTTAGATTATGTTTGGTTGCTTGCTCATGTTTGTTGCTAGACTAGGGCTTGATTGTTAGACTGTTTGTAGGTGTGATTTTGGTGTGCACATTTCCTGCACGAGTTCTCTTTGACTCAGGTGCATCGATGTGCATTATTTCTCGGAGCTTCGTGGAGAAGCATTCCTTGTCGACGTCCTCTCTTCCTAAGAGTTGGAACATCGTCACAGGGAACGGTGTGGTCTCGGTGCATCGTGGATGCAATTCTTGCCCGTTGGTGGTTTGTGGACGTGAGCTTTGTGCTGATTTCATTGTCCACGACATCATCAACTACGATGCGGTCCTTGGGATGGATTGGCTTACGAGCTTCTATGCTACGATTGACTGTCGGAGGAAGAATGTGGTGTTCAAGATTCCCGGACATCCAGTATTTGAGTTCAGTCGAGGTAGCAGTTCGCTGGTTCCGGTCAGATTTCGGACCAGACCTGTGGAGGTTGTGGCTATGCAGATGGAGTTGGAGAGGCCAGCTGTGGTGCGAGATTTTGATGACGTCTTCCCCGAGGAGATGTCTGGATTGCCGCCTGATCGAGCTTTGGAGTTTTCTATTGATCTTATTCCAGGAGGGCAGCCAATTTCGAAGGCACCATATCGTATGGTGCCAGCAGTGGTTGGAAGAGTTACGTAGGCAGTTGGATGAGCTTATGCAGAAGGGTTACATCAACCCTAGTGTGTCTCCGTGGGGAGCACCGGTGTTGTTGGTGAAGAAGAAGGATGGTTCGCGTCGCATGTGCGTGGACTATCGGGAGCTGAATGTGGTGACCATTAAGAACAAATACCCGTTGCCTCGCATCGATGATATCTTTGATCAGCTGGGAGGATCGAGGGTGTTTTCTAAGTTGGATTTGAGGAGTGGTTACCATCAGTTGAAGGTGAAGAAGGATGATGTGCCGAAGACAGCTTTCAGGACGAAGTATGGACACTATGAGTTTGTGGTTATGCCTTTCGACGTAACTAACGCACCCGCAGTTTTCATGAATCTGATGAACCTGATTTTCTATGACTTTTTGGATAAGTTTGTCGTTATCTTTATTGACGACATTCTGATCTATTCGAAGTCGGAGGAAGAGCATGCCTCGCACTTGAGGACGGTGTTGGAGATTCTGAGGAAGCATCGGTTGTATGCTAAGTTTTCGAAGTGCGAGTTTTGGTTGGACAGAGTTGCTTTTCTCGGGCATGTGGTGACTAGAGATGGTATTTCAGTGGATCCCGAGAAGATTAGGGCCATTAGGGAGTGGCATGTTCCGTCGTCTGCGTCTGAGATTCGGAGTTTCCTTGGTTTGGCGGGATATTATCGGCGTTTCATTAAGGACTTTTCCCGTATTGCGGAGCCAATGACCAGGTTGACGCGGAAGGATGTTGCTTTTGTTTGGTCGGGTGATTGCGAGCATGCCTTTGGTGTTCTGAGAGAGCGTTTGACAACTGCCCCTGTTCTTGCTGTGCCTGATTGCAGTGGAGGATTCGAGATCTTTTGCGATGCTTCTGGCAAGGGTCTTGGTTGTGTTTTGCATCAGCATGGACATGTTGTAGCTTACGCTTTTCGTCAGCTCAAGGTTCATGAGAAGAATTACCCGATGCATGATTTGGAGTTGGATGCTGTTGTGTTTGCTCTTAAGATTTGGAGACACTTCTTGCTGAGTGAGAAAGTGAAAATCTTCACCGATCACAAAAGCTTGAAGTATATTTTTACTCAGAAGGAGCTCAACATGCGACAGCATCGATGGTTGGAGCTCATGGCGGATTATGAGATTGATTTGCAGTATCACCCTGGCAAGGTGAATGTGGTTCCAGATGCTTTGAGTAGGCTTCCCGCGGTGATGATGTTGACTTCGCAGTGGAGATTGCAGTAGGATTTTTGCGAGTCTAGAGTGGAGATTATTCTTCCTGGGGAGGATTCCTCGTTGATGTGTATGCAGATACAGTCGACGCTCGTGGATCGGATTAAGGCGAGTCAGGCCGGAGATCCGAAGCTGGTGAGGGTTCGAGAACAGGTTGAAGCCGGTCTGCAGACTGACTTTTTGGTTCATGAAGATGGCTCGTTGAGGTATGGAGCCAGGTTGTGTGTACCTACTGGGGATATTAGAGAGGAGTTATTGGTGGAGGCACACAGCTCGCCGTATTCTGTGCATCCTGGTGGGACCAAGATGTACAAGGATCTTCATCTGAACTATTGGTGGCATGGTATGAAGAGGAGCGTGGCTCGGAGTGTGGCCAAGTGTTTGGTTTGCCAGCAAGTGAAGGCGGAGCATCAGTGTATGGCGGGGTTGCTACAACCGCTTCTGATTCCGGAGTGGAAATGGCAGCACATCACTATGGATTTCGTGACTGGACTACCTCGGAGTCCGAAGCAGAATGACGCGATTTGGGTGATCGTAGATCGATTGACCAAATCCGCGCACTTTATTCCATTCCGAGTGGGACAGTCCACTGAGGCGCTAGCGAGGAGATATATGGAGGAGATCGTGCGACTTCATGGGGTCCCCGTGAGTATCGTGTCAGACAGAGACACGAGATTCACATCTCAGTTCTGGCAGAGTTTGCAGAAGAGTTTGGGTACGCGTCTGAGTTTCAGCACGGCGTACCATCCGCAGACGGATGGCCAGTCCGAGAGGACGATTCAGATTTTAGAAGACATGCTGAGAGCGTGCATGTTGGATTTCAAGGGTTTGTGGGAGGACCATCTACAATTGGTGGAGTTCTCTTACAACAACAGCTACCAGGCGTCTATTGGCATGGCGCCTTTCGTCGCTTTGTATGGGAGGAAATGTCGATCGCCATTGAGTTGGGATGACGTTGGTGATCGGGAGTTGTTGGGACCTGAAATGATTGTGGAGGCCGTGGATGTTGTCAGGAATATTCGGGAGAGATTGACGATTGCTCAGGACCGTTTTAAGCATTGGGCGGATGCTAAACGCCGTCCTTTGGAGTTTCAGCCTGGGGATCATGTGTTTCTGAGGATTTCCCCGAATCGTGGAGTGATTCGTTTTGGGAAGCGAGGGAAGTTGAGCCTGCGATACATTGGACCGTTTGATATTCTGGAGAGGGTTGGCGAGGTAGCATACCGCTTAGCCTTGCCGCCATCTTTGGAAGGAGTTCACGATGTTTTCCATGTGTCTCAGCTTCGTCGATACATTAGCGATCCATCTCATGCTGTGGATTTCTCGGAGATCGCCGTTCGCCCAGATTTGACGTATGACCAGCATCCAGTGCAGATTCTGGACAGGCTTCAGAAGTCACTTCGGAACAAGGTTGTCGATCTTGTTAGAGTGATGTGGCGGCACGGTTCGCCGGGAGAGTCTACTTGGGAGAGAGAAGATGAGATGCGAGAGCGCTACCCACTTTTGTTCCCGGACACGTGAGTGTTGGGAATTCTGAGGAAGGAATTTTTCTTAAGTTGGGGAGGATGTAACGACTGGTTTTTCATGTATGGATTTTATTATATATATATATATATTTGGTTGCTTCTCCTTGGTTGTGATTTCCATTTCCGTCTCCGTAGTTTTCATTTTCGTTCGTTTCGTCGTGATTCTCTAGATTCTTCCGTCGGTCGGCGTGTTTGGAGTAAGTCATTCGTGACAGGTTTCATAACGTTGATATCTTAGAGTTAGAATGAGCCTAGGAGACTTAGGAAACCATCCCGGAGCTTCGCGCTCCATTTCGGAACTTTCAGTGCACATTAGCCGGTGTAAGAAGGGGCACCGACCGACTAGATGACGATCCAGTCGGTCGAAAAACCTTCTTGAACCGACTAGTGGGCTTTGATAAATGTTCAGGAGTTACAGTTTATCGTTAGTCGGTCTAAGAACATTGGTTGACCGACTAGGTTGCAAACTAGTCGGTCAGCAATGCTTCTTTAACCGACTAACTCATTAACTATTTTTGGTACTAGTTACTGTTCACTTTTAGTCGGTCTAAGAACGTTCATCGACCGACTAGATGTCAAACTAGTCGGTCAGTAGTTGTTCTTTGACCGACTAACTCTTAGTTCAGATTTTCATCGGGAGCTACTGTTTACGTTTAGTCGGTCTGCGTTGGTCAACCGACCGACTAGTTCTCAAACTAGTCGGTCAACAGTCCTTCTTTGACCGACTAATCAGTACAGGAAACCCTAGTTTTGCCCTAGCCGCCACCAAACTCTATAAATACCCCTCCAAACGTTTTCTTCTTCTTCCTCATCACCTTAAACCCTAATGTCTCCCCCATTGAGCCCTCTACTTCCTCAAACCATTAAACCTTCATCCCAAGCTCATCATTCATCATCCAAACCCTCTCTTGTCACATCCTACCTTCCATCTTCCTCAAACCTTCATCAAACCCCCAAAATCCACATTGAAACCCATTTCTACAGATTTTTCCCCCATTTCCATATCTGAGCCGGATCGCTCTTCCGTTGCCGTGGTTGCTCGGCATCGTTCCTCCGCTTCTTCACGGTAATGATCGATCCTTTAGTTTTAGCATAACCCACATTGACATTGTGAAACCCTAATAAAATGGATTATTAGACGATTAGGATTCTATTAAGAAAATCGATCTAGAATCATTGTTCTAATAATTGTTTTGCCAAAACAGTGATCTATTCCGTAGTTAGCTTGTGTGACGATCTTCATTGCTTGTCAATCCCGGTATCAGGCAAGTGAAATTTGCATCTCTTGATTTGGGCCATGTCTTAGGCCATTACCTTGCTTTAGCGTAAAAGAGACTAGACGGTGAAAGGATAGTCGTCTGGACGCCATTGACCTAGCTTGACAACGAAGCTTGGTCCGTCACCTTCATCATGCTTGTATGTCACGTTTACTTTCAATTAACGGTACGCGTATTAACTCTTCATGTCATCCATGCATCCTTAACTGCTATTGCATTTTAACTGCCATGTTTAATTTAAATTAACGGTACGTGAATATGTTCATGTCATTGCATTTTGCCTGTCACGTTTAATTTCAATTAACGGTACGCGAATATCTGCTCATGTCATTGCATGCTTGAACACTCATCGTGATTGCGTAGCTTCACTACATACTTGTACTATTTGTTCCGGCTAGGCACCCGTTCTGCGGGCACAACCCTAGGCCAATTACAATTCTGGCTCGTGTTCCAGAAAACGAGCTCAACACAGCCTGCGGGCAATAGGGCACTCACCTGTGTGTGAGTGATCCCTTGTACTTGAACACAGCCTGCGGGCAATAGGGCACTCTTTGAGTGATCCCTTGTACATGACCACAGCCTGCGGGCAATAGGGCAACCATGTGTGGGTGATCCCTTGTACTTGTTACTTGACAATACTTGTCACACTTACCACTTGATACTTGATACTTGTACTTCACTTTACTTGTTATCTCCATACTATACTTGCCATGCCATGCACCATACTTTAACTGTTAGGTTGTTAGTGTACCTTTCTTTCAGTTTCCTTGCACAAGTCTTTCGACTTGCTGACATGTGCCCCTTTTCTCTTTTGGATGACACATGTTAGAGCCCGAGCCTGAGATACTTGCTGAGGACGCGGTGTTCGCTGACGCTGAGTCAGAACCCGCGTTGATCGAGGACTTCGTAGACACTGGAGATCAGTCTTAGTGTCTATGTCTGGTTTTTGTTAGATTGCTTAGGTTGTCGGTGCGTGGCACCTAGTTTGATACTCTGTTATGTTTGTGTTTTGTTTGGCCTTGTTCTGGGCCTTTAGACTCTTTCCTGTTAGCCTGGTGGCTTTTTCTGTGATGTTGAATATTTTGTGGACAAACTTTGGGATTGGTATTTCATATCCGTCTCCTTTTTCTATTATTATTATTGTTGTTCCGTTTGCGTTTACAGGGACCTGCTTATACTAAATTGACGCTTATCAGGCGTGCAGCTTCACAGCTCCACGCCTGAGCGGACCTTCTCACGTCTCGTCTCCATTTTAGGGAAGCGGGTCATGACACTAGCTGTTTGGTGTGCTTCTGCTTTGTGATTTTACTTTATATACCTGTCCAGGAATGACCCCTAGATTATCACGCGTCGATATGAATAATGCGGCATTTGCTTCTCTTGTCTTTTTCTGTATGCATGACTATATATATCGTATGCTTCATTTCGCATGTGTCGGGATTCCACAATTAAGGACTAGGATAACCCATTTAGCCCATGCTCTATTTAGCGAGAATAGTTTCCTTTGTCCAAGTGTTTAGATTCCGACTTCTTTTTTGTTTTACTTGGTGCAAATCCCCTCGTCGTGTACCGTTCTCCCACTTGGGAGAGTACACATGTGTATAGCCAAAAACCCAAAACTCTAAAAAAGAGAAGAGAAAATAAAAACCCAAAAAGAAGAGAAAAGAAAAGAAAGAAAAAAATTGTATAGCCAAAAATCCAAAAAAAATTACAAATACCCAAAACCCAAAAAAAATTTCCGTGTGAATATCTTTTCCTACTTGCCGAGAATAAAGGGAAGGTGAGAATTTGCACCGAGTGTTCTTCTCCACATCATCTCAACCCCCATCGGTTTCGAAAACACTTGGCTTAGGAACTTTTTAGCTAATATCTAGGCTGTAGTGGTGTGATTTCCTTAACCCTAGTTATGGAGTCCCTGACGCTTGATATGTTTCGATTCTCTCTCTATTCTCATGCATGCTTGAACTATATATTCACCGCTTTATTCAATTCGAATCGATATTTGGGTCATTTCCTGGATTTGTGTATATCGAGCTTTATTGCACATCGTAGATAGTGACACCATCTGCTAGTGCATGACCACACTCACTCGCGCTTCACCGCGTGGGCCCACGGCACTTGTCTGGACTCGTACTCCTTGGTTTAGTGATGTGATTTGGCGTTTTCTTGCTTGGTGTGTCGTTTTTGATTTTGTTGGCCCTGACGGGCGATCTAGGATATAGAGTTTTCTTTTTCTCTCTTTCTCTCTCTATTTTTCCCCTCCGAGCTCCTACTCTCACTCGTCTTCCTCGAGGACGAGGAAGAGTTCAGCTTGGGGGATTTTGACGTGCGTTTATATTTCATATATTTGCACATGTTTTCTTCCGTGTTTTTCCGTATTTTACCGCCGTCTTATATTCGTTTTCTCGTGTTTTCTTGTTTTCTTTCGCTTTTCCGTGTTTTCCGTATTTTGCAGGAGTTTACTGGCATATGGGGCATAAAACGATGATATCGCAAGTCCCCGGAGCAACGGGAGGAGTCACGCGTGATCCGGGTGGGTCAAACGACGAAGATAGCATATTTCAGCCCCTCACCCGATCGGTTGATCATCTTCAACCGATCGGGTGATGCACGCGTGCACCACCTGGACGCATCTTGGAGCTCACGAGAAGTCACCCGGTCGGTTCAGTGACCAGGTCAAAAGCTCAAAGTCTCTGGAATTCAAAGCTGATTGCCAACCGATCGGGTGACCTTCACTCGATCGGTTCACCTGTAGCTGAATTTCAAAAGCCAAGACACGAAGATCCAACCGGTCTCCTCACCCGGTCGGCACCAAGATCCAACCGACCGCATCCATGTTTCAACCGACCGGTTCATCCTGACCGGGTGAAAACCCGCATCGCACTGTAAATCTGTGAAGCGGGTCACCTGATCGGTTGACTTGTCAACCGATCGGGTGATGTCGTTTTCTATATATAGAACCCTAGGTTTTCCAGAAACGGTAGCTGAATTTTTTTTGCTGTTTTCTTCATTTTGTGACGGCTGTAATTTCCCAGTTTTTGTAAGTTTTCAGATCTTTGTGAAACTTTAGTATTATCTTAATTGCTTTACTACCATTGCATTTCTATTGTCTGATCATGATTTTTACGGTCGATTTCTGTTTAGGTTGCTTTTTACTAAATATGTGTGAGTAGTTCCCAAATCTGGGATTTTGGCGGAAACCCCTTCGTGGGCTCTTCCCGATGCGTCCATAGGTCTAGGAAATCGATAGGGATTAGGAATCTAACGGTTACGCAGGGTGTTTTATTGTCATCGGCAGGAAAAAGACCGCCTTTGACCGTTGGGCCAATGGGGAATAAACTTGGTGGTTGACTCCCTAGCCATAGCTCACGCCCTTAGCGTAGACGCCGAATCCTAGCGCGCGGGAGCGGCAGGATGAGACGTTGGGAGTTATCGTTGCGAGCTTAGTGCTCCCGGAGTCGATCAGTGTTAATGGACACAGGAGTGCCCACTAATCGAACCCGGGAAGTCCGGTGTATCATCCTGGGCACCGACCGGAATATCGGGCCCATGGGACGCCGGTACCACTCTTAGAGGCAATGTCTCACCATTAGACCCTAATTCCGATCGCTATCCTACCCGTAGGTCGTATCGGCGAGAGTCGCTCGATAGGGTGGAAACTAAAGTCCCGGGTTTTTCCTTTCTATTGTCTATACCTTGCATTCCATTTACCGTGACAACCCATCATCTGATCCGGGCTAGCTCGCCCATGGGGTGATTTTGATCCTCTTTGACACAAGCACATCCACGCCTCCCTGAGTTCGACCCCCAAGCCACACTACAACACCGTGCGCTTGCGGTTACAAATATTTAAATCTCTCGCCCCCGTTCGTATCATTGCACACATCTAGCACGAACAGCCGGGGGGCGTCAAGCTCTATGTTTTCTCTCTATTTTCCCCCTCCGAGCTCCTACTCTCACTCGTCTTCCTCGAGGACGAGGAAGAGTTCAGCCTGGGGGATTTTGATGTGCGTTTATATTTCATATATTTGCGCACGTTTTCTTCCGTGTTTTTCCATATTTTACCGCCGTCTTATATTCGTTTTCTCTTGTTTTCTTGTTTCCTTTCACTTTTCCGTGTTTTTCGTATTTTGCAGGAATTTACTGTAGGATCTAAATAGGGCCTAGAGGGGGGGTGAATAGGCCGATGACCAAATTATCGCAAGATAAAAATAATTAAGTCTAATTAAAAACAGATGAGTAAAAGTAATAGAAGAGCAGATAAGACCACAAGCAGATCAAGCAGATGAAAGATCAGATTTACGTGGTTCAGTCTCCCAAGACCTACATCCACCCCAGAACAACATCACTAAAATTGTTTCTTTAAGAAGTTACAGTCACACAAGATTAGAGCCCCAACTCTAACCACTCTGACTAACCCTAGCTCACCAAAGCCCAAAAAGAATAACAATATAATGATGCTCTTCCAATCCGATATGTCCCAACAACTCGGATTTAACCAAAACAATATAGCGGAAGAAAGTGTAAACCAAAAACTCAACGACAAATACAATAATGTATTCACAAAAATATAAGTTCAAGAGTTTAGAAAGCTCATTTATGAATATCTCTCTGGTTGTCATCTTTCAGCACGTTAGTAGCTTTGCAACGCGTCTTACGGAATGATCATCGGATGTCTATAGAAGAAGTAGTCGATGTCCCCGTGAAAGTAGTCGGTAGAAGTTCCTCACTCAAAGTGATCTCATTTGCTGCACAGGAGGAACTAGCTGCTGAACTTGGTGTCACTACATCGGGGATGAAGTCAGGATCGCAACGCTTCTTGCAGAACTCAATTTGGATCTCTAGAACTCCATTTGTTGATGAAATTGTGAAGAGTGTGCATTGGTATTTATAGAATTGAGTTAACAGGTTGGAGTTACTGTTCCAAGGGATCCGAACCCACAAAAATCACGTTTAAAATGCGTTAACGGGTCGGGTTTGAAAACCCGCTGTCGGCACAATTCCTGGCCGTTGTATCAAGCGGGATCTGATGTGGGAGCGCCACGTGTTTGTCAATTTTCATGCGCTGACGCCCGCCTCCGCTGACCCTTACCCGCGTTGTTGGTCACCGTCGGATCTTCGAGCGGACGGCTCAGATGCAGCCACGTCGACCGCAAATTCGGATCGCTCCGCCCGCCATTTGCGACTTCGTCCGCATTGTAGGTGACCGTCGGATGATGATCGAACGGCACTGATCGACCGCTTCTCTCGATCGTCGGATGCAAGATGAACGGCTAGGATGATGCCACGTCGTCTGATCTGAAGCTGCGATGAGGCGTATATGGGAACAGTGCCGTATGTCGTATTTGCTGAGTATTTTCACTGTATTCTTGCGTATTTGGGCATCACATAAATCCCAAAAATTCCGAAAAAATTCTCAAAAATCCCAAAGATTCTTATTGACATGTGAGAATTGTTTCACCTCATTTCACCACTTGTAGAAAAAGTTTCTTCTTTGTATACTCTGTATTTTCTCGTATTTCCCCGTATTTGGATTTCAAACAATCTCCATAAATCCTAAGAAAATTCACATGCTATGTATAGCCTATGATTAACTCTAGGGTAGAGTTTCATAGCTATACTCCATTGTTTGAGCAGCTTGCGTAATTCCAAATATAGTTTCAGCCTTGTATTTCAACGTACTTGAATACGTACATGTGTAAGCTGAGTAATCATGACCATCTCACTGTATAGGGACCTCTGACACACTTAACAAACATATTAGAACAGTTCAGTAGGGTTTATTATCATCAAACATAGGCTAGGATGCTGTTTCCAACATTTACCGGTGTAGGGGACATAAAACGACGATATCATGAGTCCCCGGAGCAACGGGAGGAGTCACGCGTGATCCAGGGGGTTAAATGACGAAGATCTCATCTTTCAGCCCCTCACCCGACCGGTTGGTCATTTCCAACCTATCGGGTGATGCACACGTGCACCACCCGGACACAAGTTGGAGCGGCCAAGAGGTCACCCGGTCGGTTCAGTGACTGGTTCAAACGCCCCAATTCTCGGGAATTTGGAGCTGAGTTCCACCCGATCGAGTAACATCTCACCCGATCGGTTCATCTGTAGCTGCATCGCCTCAAAGATCGAACCGATGGCTCCAACCGCTCTCTTCAGTGACCGGTTGAAGCTCCCGAAGCCCGATGGCCAAAGCAACAAGCGGCTCACCCGAACGGTTGATGTTTCAACCGATCGGGTGGCCTTTTCTTCCACCTTTGCACGCTGCTGATGCACTCATTGAAGATCTGCTATCATTCCAGAGGGATTTTGGGTGCTCTCTTATTTTTTTTATAGCGTCGGCATCGTCGTTAGCTTTCCAACGATAGGTCGCATGCCCAAATCCGATTTTTCTACATTTTTTTGGAATTTTCGGAGCGCGGCTGTGTGCTGAAATTGGCAGTAGTCTGAATTTTCATTTCACCCGATCGGGTGAGTTATCACCCGACTGGGTGAGATCACTTTCTGCGGATTTGAGCTCTCTGTTTATTCCACCCGATCGGGTGAGTTTCCACCCGATCGGGTTGGGCCTGTTTTAACAGTTTTGAGTGGGTTTCGGACCCGAACTGTTAAGGGTTTTGAGGGGGGTTTTAAATACAGTTTTGGGCATGACTTTGAGGACATCTTCTTCAGTTTTTCTAGGGCTTTTTGCCCCTTTCTCTTGTGAGGCTTAGGTTAGTTTAGATTAGGTCTTTTGATCAATAAGTCGTGTATTGGATTGAAGATTCATACTCAAGATAAGTATTCATTTCTCTTGCTTTCATTGTTTTGTATTGTTTTCATTTTGCTCAATGGTGAATGTTTGTATGTCATTTGTTTTGCTTGTTTTTATGTTTCTCACCATGGAGTAGTGTTGATGAACCCTAATACGGGTTAGGGTAGAATTGATGCTTGGAAAACTACATATGACTTGATTGCATGGTATGTGTTCGATGAAATGTGTCAATGGGGATTTCTAGCAATCTGAGTCCAATTCGTACGGCAACACACTAGTTGTGTTGGGGTTTGGGGTCCGGTGCTTGTCCAGTCAAGATCCGCTTCGATGTATTGCTAGAAATCACATTTGACCTATTTGGCCATTAGGGTTTCGCGGGGGTGTTTCATTGTCATTGGCAGGAGAAAGACCGCCTCTGACCGTCGGGCCAAGGGGGAATAAACTTGGCGATTGACTCCCTAGCCGCAGCTCACACCCCTAGTGTAGACATTGAGTCCTCGCGCCTGGGAACGTCTTGGACGAAGTGTTGGGAGTTATCATTGTGGCCTTAATGCTCCCGGTTGCGGAAGGTGTTAATGGACATGGGAATGCCCACCGTCCGAAATCGGGTAGGCCTAGCGTACTTGGCACCGACCAGAATATCGAGCCATGGACGCTAGGTACCACCTTTTGGGGCAATGTCTCACCCTGGGTAAAGTCAAATGTCAAGTGTCATGAATGCTCTAGCCCGTGTTAGCGGGGATTCCTTTCGTGTCTTTTTCATTTCTTTCTTTTATTTCTACACTTCCACCCACATTATCCGCGTAGCTAGCACATAACCTAGGCGAGGCTAGTAGCCATTCAAGCCATCCACCTCCCTGAGTTCGATAAACCCGCACCCTACACTAACCGTGCACTTGCGGTAAAACGACACCGCGCCCAAACCGTAAACGGGGCGCCGGTCAGAACTCTAGCTACGTCTATTTTAAGAAGGGTAGCATTCGAATTTTCGATCATCAGAAGTTCGAGTTCGACAACTAAAGCGAATCGAAGGACGCTCAGAAGTATTCGAGGATGGTGCTAGAGATTTAAGACAAACCAAATCGAGACGTGTAAGCTGATGCCGATACTCCTTCATCTTTCTTGAACTCGTTTTCTTCTTCTATCTGAGCCTATTTTATCTAGCTATAGAAGCTATGGTGATGTCAATAGTTTTTATTCATATATAACATCTCTTGTTTTCTTGATACTATAATATCACATTTCATGATTTACTAGATTACTATCTTTTCTATTATTTATTTGCTTGAGCTTCTTCATAACATCAACTATTTTTAAAGCTTCTTCATAACATCAAAGATTTTTAAATTTCGAGGACGGAATTATTTTAATGAGGGTAGAATGTAACGGCCTGTATTTTTCCAATACATTTAAATTAAGTATTTAATGTAATTTCATTTTTAAAGGTATTTTGTAGTGGTTGATCAGGAGTCTTAAACTGATTTCAAAATTTCTTATAAAAATATTTTGAAGCACTAGACTAATTATAATGTATTTCAGTAATTTCAGATTTCCTCAAATACCTCTAAAAGATCTGATAAAAATTCATTTTCAGATATTGCTGTTTTGGCTTAACGAGTTTATTTTCTATGAAAACATTTTCAAAAACGTTTTCAAACTTCTACAGTAGCATCCTATGATCATTTAGGGCTCCCCACATTAATTTCGTAATTTTCTGATGTCATATCAACTTAGAACCCGCAAACCCGCTTTCTAAACATTTTGGCCTAAAACGAGTATCAACGTAGCTCAAACCCCAAAACGGACTTCGTATTCGTGATCCTCGTGATGATACGATCCCGTGGGTATGTTTTCGTATTTTTTAGGACATGTTTGCTAGTAGGGACAAAATCATAATTTCGTTACAAAATGACTTTCACTAATGGTTTTTTAACCTCCCTTAATTACCTTAACCTTAATTAACTTACCCTCACCTACTCCCCTAATCACCTAATCTAACACGTGACTATCCCATCCACATCTCCTCACCTAAAAATCACAACTACCCTTTTGTGCTTTCTAACCATATATAACCCCCTCCCTCTTTGTATTAACCCACATTATTTCATCTCTCTCTCTCTCTCTCTCTCTCTCTCTCTCTCTCTCTCTCTCTCTCTCTCTCTCTCTCTCTCTGTGTGTGTGTGTGTGTGTGTGTGTGTGTGTGTGTGTTTCACGTCAAACCCAACACCCAGGCAAACCCCCTACTTCTCTACCACCATCGAACACAGCTCTCTCCCTCTCATCTCTCTCATTCTCCCTCCCTCTCCCTCCGTTCGAGAGGCCCGAACCCATGCCCCATGACTCCGAGCAGCCCCGTCCGCTTCCCCCTCTCGTCCGACCCCACGACGAGCTACGTCGACGACCTCTGAACGAAGGGCAGCACCCATCAACGACGGCGAGCCCCGAGCTCAGACTGACCGCCGCCCCGTCCAACCCGCAGCCACGACAACGCAACCACGACGTCGTCGCGCTGCTCCGACGTGTCACCACCGAGTTCCGACCCTCGTTCCAAAGCCTGCCACTCCCTTTAGCCCCGTCGCCGTCGTTTCCAGCTCCTCCGCCTGCTTGATTGCCCGCCGCCGTCGCAATCGCCCTCCGTCGCCATTCAACCGCCGCCGCTGCTTCACCTCGTCGCCGCCGTACCCCGAGCCACGCCGACCAAGCACCGCACGACCCTCCGCCGCTGTCGACGAACGAAGGAGGACGGTAAAAGATCGATGGCATTTTCGTAATTTTAACGTATTTTCGTGTTAACTAATTATTAAATGGTTATTATGGTTTTAAATTGATAACTAATTATATAAGCCCCAGAAAAATGTGAGGCTAGCTCCAGAAAATCGGAAATATTATTCTGGATCCAATGATACTAGTTTCATCTCAATCTGATGCTTAGTTTTTCCACAATAAATTTTTAAGCCTAAATTTTAAATACATTATTTTCTTTTAAAAATATGTAACTAGTTATTTTCATCTACACTGATATGTGATAAAAATATATGTTATATTACTCTTCGAGACGGTCGTTTTGACAGTCGCAACTTTCCAATGCAGATTGCATCCAGAATAAATGTTTGAATAAATACGTTACTAATTGAAAAATAGTTTTAAATTGTTTTTGAGCTTTTAAAAATTCTAAAAATTACTATAAGCTTTAGAAAAATATTTCCTCCTACAGTAAAATTATTTTCATCATACATATCCTATAGAAAAATTTAGAATGCTTTTCGACAACGTTTCAAGCAGTTTTAAAAATCAAAACGACCAGTTAATTAGATAGTAATTAGTGTAGCCATTAACTGATAACTTCTTGTGTTTGCAGGTACCAATCTTTGTGCTCTAGCTCCAACCTCGTCTTGCCACGACGAGCTCGATAGAGTAAGTCACAGTAAATTCTAGATTTAGAAAGTTAGCTAGTGTCCTCGTATGAACTTTTAAAATAACAGTTTTTGTGTTCCATGTTTGTTGGACTTGTCTTTATCCTCAAATTTGCTAGCATCCATCTTGCTTTACTTTAAGAAAGTTGATCAGTGAACCTAGGTTAACTATTATCGTAAACAAAGAACTAATGGCATCAGGTGGTACATCTTGTGGAATGTTGGATGGAATATCTTGTAATAGGTTTTGTGGAATATCTCGTGGAATATCTCGTAAAATGTCTAAGGGAATATCTCGTAAGAAAGCATGTAATTGATACACACGATACTGGGGTTTGGGGTAACTCATTGTAGAGAAGTGTGGGAGCTATGACCAGAGTCACTCTCTCTCGTCTCGTCTCGTCTTGTTTTCAAAGTATGTTGCGGTTGATACCCGGGATTTGCTCCCCGTGGCAATGGAGATGACCCATGGTTACCTTCCTACATGAGTCACATCACATAGTGTAATTAATTAATGCCAACACCGAGATAACCATTGGTTGTACAGTACGTTGCATGCTTATTATCGTTACAGTTCATACATGCTAGTCACACCATTGCTACCACCATGTTTGCTCTTGCACGTTACTTTTTGTACTTGCACGTCCACCTTTTTCTTTATGCATTACATGTACTTTACTTGCCATACTTGTGCAGTTACCAGTACTTTACTTTACTGGCTTTGCCTGCGTTACACTTGCACTACTACAATTCAGTTTGATATTTCTTTACAGTTTTGTTTACCTTTACTACCAGCTATGTACAGTTGTTGCTCAGTACTTTACCTTTCATTCTGGTTGCTTGTATGTAGTTACTTTTTGCCATACTTGTACACTGCTTCTTTTCTATGTTTAGAATTGTTGTGACTTACATACGGTTCTATCTCTGTGGCACCGTAGACGACGTACATATGGAGGTAGATGCTCTCGAGTTGATAGCGCCAGAGTTCGACCCTGAGACCGTAGCTTTCAGTTTTATTTTCGCTATGTACTTTTTTCTTTCATGTATCATTATTGGAACATTTGTACAGTATGGATTGTAATAATTGGACACTATTTGGGTATTTTTGTACATCTCTGTATCGTGGCTATTTTGGTTTCACTGGTTAACTGCAGGACCTGCGCAAATATCAAATAAGTAACTAGCCCCCGAGAGCGGGTCGTTATATAACTCCTTACTCTCCTCCTCGTATATGTCCAATCGTGCCCCTTGATCATATGTATATGTATCCTTCAAAAGACGCAATGAGTCATCAAAATCTAAATCTTAAAAATATCATATATATGAGGGGAATTAAATGCAAAGAGCGATGGAGTAAAGAGATCTCCCAGAATGGGAGCAATAAGCTTTATGGGATAGTCCTCAGCGTCAATGGAACGGTGAGGTGGCTGCGAAAGCTCTAATGGAGGAGTGTAATACTCGGGATCCTTATGAATGGCTATGTCCTCGTCCCAATTCAGGTCCTCCTCGATGGTCAGCTCCGACAGTGTAAGCATGACCTCCTTAATAATATCCTTTGATGGTATATGCTGCTTGACTCATGTGGGTGGTAAAGGGGAGCGACGATGGCACAAGCTGACTCTGCAGTGCCAGTTGCCGTTGTCTCATCAGAGGTGGCAATATCAAAGCATATAATATCTCCCCCAAGATGAACGTGGACATTGACGTGTGTTTATATTTCATATATTCACGCACGTTTTCTTTTGTGTTTTTCCGTTATTTTCTGCCGTCTCGTATCCGTTTTCTCGTATTTTCTTGTTTTCTTTCACTCTTCCGTGTTTTTGTTTGTTTGCAGGAGTTTGCTGGCATAGGGGACATCAAAAGATGATATCATGAGTCCTCGGAGCAACGGGAGGAGTCACGCATGATCCAAAGGGTCAAACGACCAAGATTGCCACTTTTCAGCCCCCACCCGATCGGTTGGACACAGCCAACTGATCGGGTGATGCACGCATGTCCGACTCGGACTGAAGCTGGAGCGAAGAGCATGGTCAACCGACCGGTTCACCGACGGGTTCATCCCAACAGATTTCTCGGGAATTTGGAGCTTAATTCCAACCGATCGGGTGATATCTCACCCGATCGGTTCATCTGAAGCTGAAGTTTCCCAAACGACGACCCGGTCATGCCACCCACTCACCTCAGCGCCTGGTTGAAGCTTCTGAAGCCCGATGGCCAATGCGACAAGCAGCTCACCCGATCGGTTGATGTTTCAACCCATCGGGTGGCCTTTTCTTCCCCTTTTGCGTGCTGTTGATGCATTTATTGAAGATCTGGTATCGTTTCAGAGGGATTTTGGGTGATCTATTATTTTTCTAGCGTCGGCATCGTCATTAGATTTCCAACGATAGGTTGCATGCCCAAATCCGATTTTTCTACATTTTTCTGGAATTTTCTGAGCGCATCTGTGTGCTGAAATGGGCTGATGTCTGGATTTCCAGATCAACCGATCGGTTGGTGTCCGGGTGGCCGTCTGGGTGAGCCAAATTTCAGCTGTTTAGTCTCTGTTTCATTCCACCCGATCGGGTGAACTTCCACCCGATCGGGTGGGCCGGTTTTAACAGTTTTATTGGGTTTTCTGGACCCGAACCGGTGGGGTTTTGGAGGGGTTATATATTTAAGTTTGGGGCACGACTTGGAGAGTTTCTTCCACTATTTTTTCAGTATCTTCCTCCCATTTCTTGGGAGTTTTAGGTTAGATTAGATTAGGTTTTATCTTCCAATAAATCTTGTAATGGATTGAAGATTCAAACGCGAGATACGTATTTCTTTCTCTTGTTTTCCATTGTTTTGTATTGTGTTTATTTTTGCTTGATGGTGAACGTTTGTATGTCTTTTGTTTTGATTGTTTTTATGTTCTTCACCATTGAGTAGTATTGATGAACCCTAATACGGGTTAGGTTAGGATTGATGCTTGGGTTGTTTCATTTGACTTGATTGCATGGTACGTGTTCGATGAAATGTGTCAATGGGGATTTCTAGCAATCTGAGTCCAATTCGTATGGCAACACACTAGTTGTGTTGGGGATTGGGGTCCGATGTCTTGTCCAGTGAAGATCCGCTTCGATGTATTGCTAGAAATCACATTCAACCTATTTAGCCATTAGGGTTATGCAGGGGTGTTTCATTGTCATTGGCGGGAGAAAGACCGCCTCTGACCATCGGGCCAAGGGGGAATAAACTTGGCGGTTGACTCCCTAGCCATAGCTCACACCCCTAGCGTAGACATCGAGTCCTCGCACGTGGGAATGTCTTGGACGAAATGTTGGGAGTTATCATTGTGGCCTTAATGCTCCCGGTTTCAGAAGGTGTTAATGGACATGGGAATGCCCACCGTCCGAAACCGGGTAGACCTAGCATACTAGGCACTGACCGGAATATCGGGCCATGGACGCTAGGTACCACCTTTTGGGGCAATGTCTCACCCTGGGTCAAGTCAAATGCCAAGTGTCATGAATGGTCTAGTTCATGTTAGCGTGGATTCATTTCGTGTCTTTTTTATTTCTTTCTTTTATTTCTACACTTCCACACACATTGTCCGCGCAGCTAGCACACAACCTAGGCGAGGCTAGTAGCCATTCAAGCCATCCACCTCCCTGAGTTCGATAAACCCGCACCCTACACTAACCATGCACTTGCGGTAAACGACACCGCGCCCAAACCGTAAACGGGACGCCGGTCAAATTTTTGGCGCCGTTGCCAGGGAGGCGTTCGGTTTGATATTAGCTTAGCTTGGGTTCGTTAGACTACGCATAAAAACACACACAAAAATTTATAAAAATATTCAAAAGACAAGAAATTTTTCCCCCACCATTATATTATCTTTTTGTTATTTTCTTGTACTATTGACGCTCCTCTCTAGTTTTCTTATTTTTGTTGTCCAGGTATCTTTGGTGTAACCATGTGGAGACCAAATTTCGATGCTCAGGTGGGAGGATACGATCCTTATTCAGTTGTGGTTTGTGAAACTTATGGGATGGTTGGGCACATGCATTATGATTGCCCATTTACGCTTGAGAGCCTCCCCCTACACCATGGCCAAACATTTTTCCACAACCTTAGCCCAAACACCTCCCATCCATTTCCTCAACCTTATATCCCTCCACCAACGCAAGAAGAATCAAGCCTCGTGTCTCTCCTTAAAAGTGCCATGTTTAACCAAGTCCAATTCTTACAAAACTTGATGGCACCAATCATCGAGCCTACACCAAGGAGAGGGGATGAAGGAGAGGATATACCCACTTTCATGGTTGAGACCACCATGCCATCAGCCACCATAGACACATCTCATGCCGACACCCCATTTTTCCATCACTACCACTTGGATGACGAAGCATTTTTTGATGATGATAGTGAGGATGGGGAGACTTCTCTAGGATCTGTGGGAGAGACTTCTTGTCTTGATTTGGATACCCCACATGAGTCCGACGAGAGCACCGATGAGACTACAGAGCTTATGCATACCGTCGAGGAGGATGTGCATGAGCGCTTGGATACGATCGTCCACTTCATGGAGCCCGAGCCACATCTACATCTACCGTCACGTTCCACTTCTTCTGTGGCTGAGCATCTACTTGAGAATATTGTCCCTATTCAGGGAGATTTTCATTCTCACTCTCACTCCACATTTAAGTCTCGCTTTTCACATCCTATTCCTTTAGACTTATATATTTTTGACACACCATATCTCTTGCAGGACACATGATCGACTTCCCATGAGGTATGTTGTGGTGTGTCACCACCTGGAGAGCAACTTCACATGGAGAGCAGGGATTTGATCGTCGCTACCACAGAGGATAGCATACCATTTCCAGGGAGTGTTCGCCACATTTCATATATTTTACCATCATTTACCGGCGACTATCTCCGGGATACATTTATTTTGGGAAATAATTTCTTGCCATGGACTAATGCACCTCGTCCTTTGCAGGTCACAGGTGGACACCTACGAGGGATGCTTGGAGGTGCATTGCTTGGGTCCATTGGCACACGTGGCACAGCGCTTCTGGCGGAGCCACAGAAGGAGCAGTTAGAGCAGCTACCTGCCCTACTTCAGATCTTGGATCCGCCTATGCTCAGGTGTATCCTAATCCAGTAGTGTAAAAATTTACAGCTTTCTAGTTTAGATTTGAATAATCTCGTCTACTCTCATTAGCGAGGGGAGCGTATCTACGATTTGCTTTTGCATCATAATAACCCATCATGTCGTGCCCTTCTATCACTTCTACCGCCCATACCCCACATCCTCTTCCGAGGAGAATGAGCACACCGTCTCTCCTGCATTCTGATTCTTTCTTCTCCGATTTTCCCCTGGCATATCTCTACATCACCACTGATCATATCATTTTGCTAGCATTGTCATGTTTAGCTTGGGGGAAATCAACTTTTGTGTGCATGTTTTCGTGTGTCGTTGTCGTGTGTTTGTGTCTTTGAGTCCTTCGTTGCATTTTATATCTTTTATTTTGTATGTTTTTTTCTTTACTTTCCAGTTTTGTTCGTGTGTTTTTCGTGTTTTTCATTTTTTGTGTCGGTGTGTAACTCCCCCCATTTTCATTGCCCTCCCATATTCACTACTGTTGTATTGAGGAAATGCAAGTTTCAGCTTGGGGGAGTCACACTTTGTGCGTCATTTGTGTCATTTTCTTTGTTTTTGAGTCGTTTTTTCTCGTGTTTTTCTTTTTCTTCTCATCTTTTGTTCGCTATCTCCTAGAGATGACCCCATATGATGAATTGCCACAGAAACACACACACACTTAGCATAGCTTCGATAATCACATTCACTAACCCTAGGACGCCGATTCCATTGCATTTCATGCTTCGCGGGTTCACTTTGCTTTTGTGTGAGTTGTTTGTCGTGACTAGCTACGGGTGTACTTCTATTTTGTGATTTTGATTTATATACCTATCCTTGGTTGACCCCTAGATTATCATGCTTCGATTTGAATATGCGGTATCTGCTTCTACTGTCTGCTTCTATATGCATGCTATATTTATATCGTATATTTCAATTCGCATTTGTCGGGATTCCACAAACAAGGACTAGGATAACCCATTTAGCCTATGCTCTGATTAGCGAGAAATATCTCATTTGCCTAAGTGTTTAGAATCTGATTTCATTTTTATTTTACTTGGTACAAATCCCCTCGTCGTGTACCGTTCTCCCACTTGGGAGAGTACACATGTATATATCCCAATATCCAAAAATCCAAAAAAATGAAAGAAAAGAAAAACCCAAAAAAAAGAAAAGAAGCGAGAAAAGAAAAAAATATGTATAGCCAAAAATCCAAAAAAAATACAAATACCCAAAACCCGAAAATTTCCAGTGTGAATTTTTTTCCTATCTACCGAGAATAAAGGGAAGGCGAGAATTTGCACCGAGTGTTCTACTCAACACCTTCTCAACCTCCATCGTTTTCGAAAACACTTAGCATATGGACCTTCTAGCGATTATCTAGGCTATAGTTTGGTGATTTCCTTGTCCCTAGCTGTGGAATCCCCGATGCATGATACGCCTCTATTCTTATACTCTTCTTATGCATGCTTGAGCTAATATTCACCGCAATTTTAAATTGAATCGATATTTGGGTCTTTCTTTGGGTATGTGTATATGGAGCCTTATTGCACAATATAGATAGCGACACCATCTGCTAGCACATGACCACACTCACTTGCGCTTCACTGCGTGGGCCCACGACACTTGTTTGGACTCACATTCCTTGGTTTAGTGTTGTGTTTTGTCGTATGCTTGCTTAGTGTGGCGTGTTTGATTTTGTTGGCCCTTACGGGCGATTTAGGATTTAGAGTTCTCTTTCATTCTCTTTCGCTCTATTTTCTCGCTCCGAGCTCCCACTCTCACTCGTCTTCCTCGAGGATGAGGAAGGGTTCAGCTTGGGGGATTTTGACGTGTGTTTATATTTCAAATATTCACGCACGTTTTCTTTTGTGTTTTTCCGTTATTTTCCGCCGTCTCGTATCCGTTTTCTCGTATTTTCTTGTTTTCTTTCACTCTTCCGTGTTTTTATATGTTTGCAGGAGTTTGCTGGCGTAGGGGACATAAAACGATGGTATCATGAGTCCCCAGAGCAACGGGAGGAGTCACGCATGATCCAGGGGGTCAAACGACCAAGATTGCCAATTTTCAGCCCACACCCGATCGGTTGGACACAGCCAACCGAACGGGTGATGCACGCATGTCCGACTCAGACTGAAGCTGGAGCGAAGAGCATGGTCAACCGACCAGTTCACCGACCGGTTCATTCCAACAGAGTTCTCGGGAATTTGGAGCTTAATTCCAACCGATCGGGTGATATCTCACCCGATCGGTTCATCTGAAGCTGAGGTTTCCCAAACGACGACCCGGTCATGCCACCCGCTTACCTCAGCGCCCGGTTGAAGCTTCTGAAGCCCGATGGCCAATGCGACAAGCAGTTCACCCGATCGGTTGATGTTTCAACCGATCGGGTGGCCTTTTCTTCCCCTTTCGCGCGCTGTTGATGCATTCATTGACAATCTGCTATCAGTCCAGAGGGATTTTGGGTGATCTCTTATTTTTCTAGCGTCGTCATCGTCATTAGATTTCCAACGATAGGTCGCATGCCCAAATCCTATTTTTCTACATTTTTCTGGAATTTTCTGAGCACAGCTGTGTGCTGAAATGGGCTGCTGGCTGGATTTCCAGATCAACCGATCGGTTGGTGTCTGGGTGGCCGTCCGGGTGAGCCAAATTTCAGCTGTTTAGTCTATGTTTCATTCCACCCGATCGGGTGAACTTCCACCCGATCGGGTGGGCCGGTTTTAAAAGTTTTATTGGGTTTTCTGGACCCGAACCGGTGGGGTTTTAGAGGGGTTATATATTTGAGTTTGGGGCATGACTTGGAGAGTTTCTTCCACTATTTTTTCAGCATCTTCCCTCCCATTTCTTGGGAGTTTTAGATTAGATTAGATTAGGTTTTATCTTCCAATAAATCTTGTAATGGATTGAAGATTCAAACGCGAGATACGTATTTCTTTCTCTTGTTTTCCATTGTTTTGTATTGTGTTTATTTTTGCTTGATGGTAAATGTTTGTATGTCTTTTGTTTTGATTGTTTTTATGTTTTTCACCATTGAGTAGTATTGATGAACCCTAATGCGGGTTAGGGTAGGATTGATGCTTGGGTTGTTTCATTTGACTTGATTGCATGGTACGTGTTGGATGAAATGTGTCAAGTGGGATTTCTAGCAATCTGAGTCCAATTCGTATGGCAACACACTAGTTGTGTTGGGGATTGGGGTCAGGTGTCTTGTCCAGTCAAGTTCCGCTTCGATGCATTGCTAGAAATCACATTTGACCTATTTGGCCATTAGGGTTACGCGGGGGTGTTTCATTGTCATTGGAGGGAGAAAGACCGCCTCTGACCGTCGGGCCAAGGTGGAATAAAATTGGTGGTTGACTCCATAGCCATAGCTCACGCCCCTAGCGTAGACATCGAGTCCTCGTGCGTGGGAACGGCTTGGACGAAATGTTGGGAGTTATCATTGTGGCCTTAATGCTCCCGGTTACGGAAGGTGTTAATGGACATGGGAATGCCCACCGTCCGAAACCGGGTAGACCTAGCGTATTAGGCACCGACCGGAATATCGGGCCATGGACGCTAGGTACCACCTTTTGGGGTAATGTCTCACCCTGGGTCAAGTCAAATGCCAAGTGTCATGAGTGCTCTAGCCCGTGTTAGCGGGAATTCATTTCGTGTCTTTTTATTTCTTCTCTTTATTTCTACACTTCCACCCATATTATCCGCGTAGCTAGCACACAACCTAGGCGAGGCTAGTATCTATTCAAGCCATCCACCTCCCTGAGTTCGATAAACCCGCACCCTACACTTACCGTGCACTTGTGGTAAAACGACACTGCGCCCAAATCGTAAACGGGGCACCGGTCAGACATCCTCCTCAGGCTCCTCAGGTATAGAAGGCAATGTAAACTTCATCTTCTCCTTGTTATGCCTCCTTCTTCGTTTCCGTCCTGGAGCTCAAGGCACCCAATTGCATGGCTTGGCCTTCTCAATAGTAGATGCAGGTGGCACTGTGGGCTCAGGTATCTGGTAGAGGGACAAGCAGGATGCTAAAATATCCTCAGGCTCTCCAGGTATGGAAGTGAATGTATCGCCCTTGGACGCCTCGTATTTGTCATCCGGCACAAGGTAAATAACATCAGTGTCTTCTCCACCTGAATTGTCCATCCACTCATCATATGAACTAGCTGTATCGGTGGGTAGGGGAGTGACAACAGTGCAAAATGGATCTACAGTAACACCTCCCAAGTGTCTCATCGTAGTTCTCTCATCAGAAGTGGCTGCATCCGTGCCTAGTACCGTTGTCTCCTCAGAGGTGGAAGTATCAATGTCCTCAGTCTCTCCCTCAGGCTCATGAGATGGAAAAGTCTTGCTGAATTCATCAAAAACTTGCTGCAATTGATTAAGTGACTCATTCAGCTTAGCGCTGGTTTCCTTCAATTCTGTCATGCCCTCCTCAAACCTTGCAAGTATTAGATTAAGGGGATGGTCAGGACTCAAGAGACAGACGCCGATTTTGTAGGGCATGTGTCCCTCCATGTCACAAGACTCGCAGTAGGCATAGCACTCTGAATATCGATCATATCCTTCCATCTGATAGTATGGGTCTTGTGAATAATATCTGCATTCGTCCATTGAAGCCTCATATTGTGCCGAATAATCATCACCTGAAATATAGCAAAAGTGATCCATTGTACCTGAATATTCAAAAACAAACAACCTGGAAAAAATATCAGTGGTACAAGAAGATAGAAATAATGACAAAGCAGGTGGCAGGAAAAAATTTCGCTCTCTCTTCTCTTTTTTTAACGTAGTCTAATCAACCTAATTGTGATAAATAGATAATATGGCAGAATGCCTCCCCGGCAACGGTGCCAAAAACTTGATCGGCCCGGGATTAACTCCGGAAACGATGTCGTTTTACCGTAAGCGCACGGTATAGCAGGTGATCGAGTATCGAACACGGGGAAGCGAAGCTATACTACCTATCTACTCCTAGGTTGGTTAGACTTGCAGGTTTATTGGTGGATATGGATTATGAAGTGTCGTGATGGTGATGGATGCGAAGGTCGTGTCACTCGATATCGCAAACTGACTCCACACAAAAAAAGAAAGAAAATGTAAAAGACTAGGGCATTAGGACTCACCACTAGGATCATCGGATGTCAATACTAAGTTAAAACTCTTACGTTGCATTGGCTTTATTAGGGATTGTTGCATCTAAGATGTAGAACTCATGGCTCGACACACCATGGGTCTAATGTATCGCATGCTTACCTCGCTCTCGCGATAGGTGTAACATGCGATCCGTGCATTAGGATCGACAATATTCATACCACTCTCGTGGATAGAATGATCTCCACTCATGCCACTCTCGTGTATAGAGCTTTGATGTGTGGATTGGTATGCTCTTATTGACGCTACTCTCGTAGTCATCAATAGTACTATAGGACGTCGGCAGATCTCATCAAGGTGCTTGCCACTCTCGTGGTCACTAGTCCTAATAGAATCTACTAACTTACATAATTAAGTTCATAGGATACTCCTTCAGCTCATCGCGCCACTCTCATGGTCACGATCCCAGTACGAGATCTCCTACAAACTTGGCTGGATCAACCAAAACACGTCCTTTTTATACCAACGCACTCTAAAAATCCTAATTTTACATCTAAATCCTAAGATCCTAGGGCTAATCCATTAGCCCTAGAAAAGAATACTCATGGATCATAGAAATAGCAATGGAAGATTCAAGATAAAGCAATAGAATTCATGATCGCAATAGATATGAGAACAATAGAAAAGTTCATTGCATGCATCAAAGAGATATTCAATAAGAACTAAAATAGAATTCAAAGGAATAGAATACTTAGCTTGATACAAGAGGAGGGGCCTATAGCATAGCCTAACTCCAAAAGAAAGTCTCCACAAAAGCTTCAAAGAAAATACAATCTAACTCTCCCCAAAGGGGGGTTGGTTCCTCGCAATGACGGCTACAATACCTATATATAGTCCCCTCAAACCCTATCAAATAACCCCAGAAAACCCTTTGAAATTCAGTCCAAATCTATTTCTGGCCGCAACTTATTAGTGGACCCTGGCAGCACTTGGTCGAGTGCAGATTTTAGCACTTCAACACCATCTTGTAGAAATTCTCCAGATTTCATCCGATCTCCGATTGATGCGTTCTTGGCGGTGTTGGAACTGTCATGAAGTTTATTTTCCATAAAAAATATGAGAAAAATACTTTGCAAACTGTAATGATAGAAGATCTTAAAAGAGTGAGAGGCTGTCTGAAAATCTGGGCATCTCACCTCACTCAACCGAGTACGGTTGCACTCGGTCGAATGGCCTTCGCGCTCGGTCGAGCTGCAGTAGGATGCTGCTTTAGCTTCAAAATGATTCTCTGGAAATTGATTTAGCTCGATCGAGTAGTTGATGTACTCGGTCGAGTCGCTGATCTGCTCGGTCAAGCTACAGTAAGCTGTTGAGGCCTTCATAAAACGCTCTATTTGGATTCAGCTCGACCGAGTGGCTATCGTACTCGGTCAAGCTGCCTTTGTGCTCTCCGAATTTGGGCAGGAATGTGGATAAGTGGTAACCGAACGATTTGTATCGATCGAGTAACAATCCTACTCGGTCGAGTGCAGCGTGCACTTTACCTTTGGAGCTCTTGGTGTCAGTCTGGATGGCAGCTCGGTCGAGTACTGAGGCACTCAACCGAGTAGTCTGGGAAATCAGTGTATATCTCCATAGAGCTCTCTTCTCCTTCCTTCTCCTTCGTCTCTTTAATTCTTCTCTTCCACCAGGTCAAGCACCTAGAGACGATGCCATGAATGCTCTGGTGACCTCTGATGTGTCTATAACCCCAATTTGCTCCAAATCGCCACAAAACTCCTGAAAATGAGAATAGAGCTTTGAAAGAGATATAATGCGATAAAAGATCAAATGAGTGACAAATATGAGTTTTGAGCGACTAAAATGGCGTGAAACGATGTAATAAAAACAGGGAAAATATGGACACATCAATATACCTTTGACATTCATGCTATGCTTACTTATATTAATTTTGTCATAACACGTAGTATGCATGATATACCTTTATGCATGATATGCTTTCACTTATGTCACACTAATTGTTTGTGGATCACCCTCTTATTGTTATTTTGATAATGTCAAAAGGGGAATAAATATGTTACTATGTTGGTGACACAATATATGAATGTTTACTTCACATATATTTTGTACACTCACAGTTGGTCATCCTTGATACATAATGAGATGCATGTTTTGTATTTACTTATCTCTAATGAGCATTAATGCAGGCGGACTTCAAACGGTTGTTGCTAATGACGTCCCCCGGCTTTGCGCGTCTGAATGTGTGTGCAATATATAATTGGGGGCATGAGATTTAAATATTTGTAACCGCAAGCGCACGGTGTTGTAGTGTGGCTTGGGGGTCGAACTCAGGGAGGCGTGGTTGTGCTTGTGTCAAGAAGGATCGGATTCACCCCGTGGGCGAGCTAGCCCGAATCAGATAATGGGTTGTCACAGTAAATGGAATGCAAGGGATAAACAATATACAGGGAAAACCCGGGACTTTGGTTTCCACCCTATCGTGCGATTCTCGTCGATACGGCCTATGGGTAGGATAACAATCGGAATTATGGTCTAATGGTGAGACGTTGCCTATGAAAGTGGTACTAGCGTCCCATGGGCCCGATATTCCGATCGGTGCCCAGGATGATACGCCGGACTTCCCGGGTTCGGTCAGTGGGCACTCTAGTGTCCATTAACACTGACCGACTCCGGGAGCACTAAGCTCGCAACGATAACTCCCAAAGCCTCATCCTGCCGCTCGCGCGTGCTAGGATTCGACGTCTACACTAAGGGCGTGAGCTATGGCTAGGGAGTCAACCGCCAAGTTTATTCCACCTTGGCCCAACAGTCAAAGGCGGTCTTTTTCCCGCCGATGACAATAAAACACCCCACGTAACCGGTAGATTCCTAATCCCTATCGATGTCCTAGTCCTATGGATGCATCGGGAAAAGCCCACGAAGGGGTTTTCACCAAAATCCCAGATTTGGGAACTACTCACACATATTTAGTAAAAAGTGATCTAAATCGAAATCGACCGTAAAAAGCCTGATCAGGCGATTGAAAAGCAGTAAGAGCAATGCTAATAACACTATATTAAAGTTTGGTAAAGATCGAAAAACTTACAAATATCTGAAAAATTACAGCCGTTAAGAGAGAGAAAAAACAGCAAAAAATAACAACTCCCGTTTCTGGAAAACCTAGGGGTCCTATATATAGAATACGATATCACCCGATCGGTTGAAAAGTCAACCGATCGGGTGACCTGCTTCGTTTCTTCGGCAGCTCAGAATAGGACTTCACCCGGTCCCACGGCACGGTCGGTTGAGGGTTGAAGCTGATCGGTTGGATCTTCGTGCCGTCGGGTGAACCGGTCGGTTGATCTCTCCGTGTCTTGGCTTCGGAGAATCGGCTACAGGTGAACCGATCGGGTGAAGGTCACCCGATCAGTTGGCATTCAGCATCAAATTCCCGAGAGTTGGGGCGTTTGAACAGGTCTCTGAACCGACCGGGTGACTTCTTGGCCGCTCCAACTTGTGTCCGGGTGGTGCACGCGTGCATCACCCGATCGGTTGGAAGTGACCAACCGGTCGGGTGAGGGGCTGAAAGATGCGATCTTCATCGTTTGACCCCCTGGATCATGCGTGACTCCTCCCGTTGCTCCGGGGACTCGTGATATAGTCATTTTATGTCCCCTACGCCGGTAAACTCCTGCAAATATATAAAAACACGGAAAAGTGAAAGAAAACAAGAAAACACGAGAAAACGAATACAAGACGGCGATAAATAGCGAAAAAACACGGAAGAAAACGTGCGTGAATATATGAAATATAAACGCACGTCAAAATCCCCCAAGCTGAACTCTTCCTCATCCTCGAGGAAGACGAGTGAGAGTAGGAGCTCGAAGGGAGAAAATAGAGAGAGATATAGAAAAAGAGAACTCTAAATCCTAGATCGCCCGTCAGGGCCAACAAAACCAAAAATGATACACCAAGCAAGCAAACGCCAAATCACATCACTAAACCAAGGAATACGAGTCCAGACAACTACCGTGGGCCCACGCGGTGAAGCGCGAGTGAGTGTGGTCGTATGCTAGCAGTCGGTGTTACTATCTACGATGTGCAATAAAGCTCGATCTACACAAATCCAAGAAATGACGCAAATATCGATTCGATTCGAATTAAGCGGTGAATATATAGCTCAAGCATGCATGAGAATAGAGCGAGAATAGAAACATATCATGCGTCAGGGACTCCACAACTAGGGTTAAGGAAATCACCACACTATAGCCTACATAATAGCTAAAAAGTTCCTAAGCCAAGTGTTTTCGAAAACGATGGGGGTTGAGATGATGTGGAGTAGAACACTCGGTGCAAATTCTCGCCTTCCCTTTATTCTCGGTAAGTAGGAAGAATATTCACACGAGAATTTTTTTGGGTTTTGGATATATGTATTATTTTTTTGGCTTTTTGGCTATACAATTTTTTTTTCTTTTCTTTTCTTTTTGGGTTTTTCTTTTCTTTTCTCTTTTTTTTGGATTTTTGGGTTTTTTGGCTATACACATGTGTACTCTCCCAAGTGGGAGAACGGTACACGACAAGGGGATTTGCACGAAGTAAAATAAAAAAAGAAATCGGAATCTAAACACTTGGGCAAAGGAAACTATTCTCGCTAATTAGAGCATGGGCTAAATGGGTTATCCTAGTCCTTAATTGTGGAATCCCGACACATGCGAAATGAAGTATACGATATATATATAGCATGCAGAAGCAGACAGGAGAAACAAATACCGTATATTCAAATCGAAGCATGATAATCTAGGGGTCATTCCTGGACAGGTATATAAAGTAAAATCACAAAGTAGAAGCACACCAAACAGCTAGGCACGATGTACGACTCACAAAAGGCTAAGTGGACCCACGATGCATGAAATGCAAGAGGACTCGATATCCTAGAGTTAGTGAATGTGATTATCGATGCCATGCTAGGTGTGTGTGATTTTGTGGCAATTCATCATAGGGTTCATCTCTAGGAGAAAGAGATAAAAAGAAGAAAAGAAAAAGAAAAAGAAAAAGACGGAGAAAAACGACTCAAATAATGAAGAAAAAGAGACAAATGACGCACGAAGTGCGACTCCCCCAAGCTGAAACTTGCATTGCCCTCAATGCAATAGAATTAGATACGTGAGGGCAATGAATAAGGGGGGGGGGAATACGCACAGACACAAAAAGACACGAAAGACAAGAGAATCACACAAACGAGACTGAAAATACGAATAAAAATAAAAAGCACATCACACGACATATAAATAGAAAATAAAATAAAATTAAAAAAAGGAAAATCACACGACACGACAAATAAACAAACACACAAAGAAAAACGAAACACGACAGCACACCCAAAAAATTTGACTTCCCCCAAGCTAGACATGACAATGCTAGCAAGATGATGTGATCATGAAAATGCAGAGATATGCAAGGGGGAGGTCAGAAAACAAAATGAAATCAAAAAGCAAGAGATGGGGAGTCCTTGCCCTCCTCGGAAGAGGGTGTGGATGGGTGGTCGGGGGAGGCGGAGGGTGTGCGGAGAAGTGGGGAAAGAGGTGGAGGAATAGGTGTAGTGGGGGTGTGAATGATGGGTAGAGTGTTGGTGGAGGTGGGTGGTGGTGGAAATACGGCGATCAAGGCGGTGGTAGAAGGGATAGAAATGGGGAGAGAAGACGTGATGGTGACGGTAGTGGATGGCGGTGGGAGAGATCTGGAGTGCACCTGCAATTTCTTGCGGCGCACATATGAAGTGACGGTGGAGGAGGAAGGAGGTTGTGTGGGGGTGATAGAAGTGGTCGTGAGAGGAGAAGTGGATACGGGGATGGGAATAGATGTGGGAGGGGGAGATGATCACCTAGGTGGGGGTGGAGGAGGTGGGGATGGGTGGGATGGTGGAGGGGAAGAATGTGATGGGGGGAGGAGATGATCGTCGAGGGGGTGAAGGTGGTGGTTAGGGGTGTGGTGTGGGTGGTGGTGGTCCGTGGACGTGAGTGAGAAGGTGGAGGATGGCGGCCACGTTCCTCTCAAGTGCAAGGAAACGTGGGTGAGTGAGAAAGGAGGACGGTGATGGGTCCGAGGGGACAGATGACGTGGCAAGAGCACGGAGAGCAGCGACCTCTGCCTCGAGAGCTAGACAAGCTGAGGCCTGGCGACGACCAAAAGAAGCAGACTGACGTGAAGCGGAAGTGGTGCCGGGAAGTGATGTGGAAGTAGTGCCGGCGGTAGTGGTCATGCCGGCACTGGACACAAGGCCGGAGATGGCCGCAGAAAGATCCTCAGCAGTGATAGGGTCAGGAGCACGGGTGGTGTGACTCGGGGCAGCCCCGATATCTCCCCGGGACACAGGAATATCCTGCTCTCCTAATCAGGTGGTAGGGGAAGGTGGTCTGCGTGCGTCCGGGGGCAAGAAAGGAAGGTGCAACCCTGCTAGGAACTTGGGATCGGGCAGAAAAGTCCAATCTCCCACTAATTCAATAGTCATGCAAGCGGGGTTGGGGAGAATGGTGTAGGGGGCTGGGGGGTGGCCGTAGTTGAAATTGAAACGACGATCAGGGCGGGGCTTAATCATATGAATATGCCGTAGGACATCAAGATCTAGATGTGAGGGCCCTGCGGTAACGGAAAGACCTCGGGTGATGTGGATATTAAATTGGGGATAAGAAGTAATGACAGTGATTATTCCCCCCACAACAGAGCTTGCCCTTGCCGACCCGGCTAATCTCGAGGAGCTGGTAAACAAGCCAGTCACCGGCATGGATAGGGATAGTATGGGCTCTAAAGCTAATCCCATCATCGTCTCGAACAAAAGGGAAAGTCATGGCCCATAGAATGAAAAGATCAGGGATGGTCACGGTGCCTGACTCATCCCTTGGGGAAATGCGAGTGATATGATCCGATGGGCCAAACGGAATATAGGATGGATGATTGAGGAGGCCTTGGCCTTACCTCGGGGATAGCGAGGGAATAGGGTGAGGCGGAACCAAAACTGATCGACGTCGAATTCCGATGGGTATCCGTAGTGTCAGATAGCATCGTCCCCAAGAATAGGAAAACCAAATATATCATTGATCGTGTTCAGGTTGGTGCGGATGGTTTTGTTACGCACCCGAAAAATGACAGTCGACCCCGACTCACAAACGAGTGAGGAAAGAAATTCTAGTGTGAGGCACGGGTAAGACACAACATGAGAGTTTAGGAAGGCCAACCAACCTAAGTTTGCGAAGAGGGACTCGACCTCGGTGAATACACCGAGATCGAGAAGCGATTAGGTGTGGGCTAACTTGGTCGATAGATGCCCCCGAGCATCAAGTCTATGGTAGAAGTCTTTGTGTTTTTGGTTCCAAAATTGATACCCATGCGGGCCGAACATTAGGTCTGGAGGGGGGATAACAGGTGGGGGAGGAGCTAGTGATAGTGCACGTGGTGTATTGGGAGGAGGACGTGTTTGTTTGCGTCTCTTTCGAGACGGTTCCTCCTCCCGCATGATACTCTTCCCCTTATCACAATCCCAGGCCATAGTGGGTGCGTGAGTGTGATGCAAATGAGTGTAGAATGTGATAAAAGCACGCACACACAAACAATCAAGCAAGTAGAAATTCTAGGGTAAAAAGTAAAATCTGAGGAGTGGAGCGAAGTTACCCAGCAGAGATTGGACCTCCTCGCTTGAAGTTGACCCCAACACCGTGCAATCGGACGGAGTGTGGAGCCGCAACACTTCTCTTCAGTGAAAATTCGAAATTGGGGGGTTATTTTGGAATTAGGGTTAAGGAGGCGAAATGGAGGAGAGAGAAAGAGAGGAAATGGTGGAGAGATGGAAGGGGTAGGTGGAGAGAGAGGCTAGAGGGGGAGTGGAGGTCGTGGGAGAAGTTTTTCGGTCGTTGGGAGAGAGGGGGAGACGAAACGACGGTGAATTTTGCGAGATCGGACGAGGAAATGAACGGTCGGGGCGGGGGGTTTATTTATAGGGTTTAAGTCGAACCGATCGGGTGAGTTATCACCCGATCGGTTGCCTATTAGGTCGAGATTTTCAGCTGAAGAGACGCTATAGGCGAACCGGTCGGTTGATAACTCACCCGATCGGTTGGCCGCTCCACAAATTTTCCCAAGAGTTTGGTGTTGTTCACCCGGTCAATCAACCGGTCATGCTTCTCATCACCCGATCGGTTGACAAACTCTGAAAATTTCCCGAGACTTCAGCCCCAGTTCACCCGGCCTGCCAACCGGTCTCACATGCCTTCACCCGATCGGTTGACCAATTCCCCAAAATTCCCGAGACTTCTGCACAGATTACACGATCTGTCACCCGGTCTCGGCTTGCTTCTCCCGATCCGTTTGTTGAGTGACTGATATGGCCATCAGCTGATACATCCCAACTGATCGGTTGAGTTATCAACCGATCGGTTGGGGCCTTGTTTTCTGCAAAAGTGCACAAATGGCCTAAGTCCCTCAACCGAAGTTCTTGCGGCTGGATTTATTTATTAAAATAGATAAAATAAAGCTAAAAATAATCCTAAAAATTGGAAACAAAGGTTTAGAGCATGGGTTGCCTCCCATGAAGCGCTTTTGTTTAACGTCGTTAGCTCGACGCCCGTTGATGATATTCAAGGTGGGCGATACGGGTGATGTCCAAAGTCTGGCATCGCTTCAGCTTCTCCCTCTGTTGTAGTCGGTGGCGACAAGAAAACTTGTTCGACCACCCTCCCTTTGTTGACGGGGTCTGGGGGCTTCTCCTTCATATTGGCATCCACCGCCACTCGTTTAAGGACCCGGATCTCATCCCCGGTGAGCCCCATGGGCTCTTTGCCTTTTCTCCTCGTAGGAGGAGCTTTTGGGAATCTGGGAGGGATCACATGTCGGGTGACCGCCTCATCAGTAACTTCTTTCTTTGGTGAGCCAACTTGCTCTCCAAGATCTCCCAAGCTATCGGGGGGATTTCTTGAAAGAATCTCCCAGGAGCTTGCCTCCACAGCTCTCTCTTCTTCCAACTCCAGCACATTGCATCTTTGATCGTCCGGGGGATCGGAGTGCTTCATTGACAACCCCAAGTCAAATTCGACTTTTTCTTGGCCGACGTTGAGGGAAAGCCTCCCATTCTTCACGTCTATTAGCACACCGGCAGTTGCCATAAAGGGCCGTCCAAGGATAATACGGGTGTGCTTATCTTCCGGCATGTCCATCACCACAAAATCCACCGGCACTTGCACTCCACTCACATCAACGGGGAGGTCGTCTACTACTCCCACCGGGTATTTCACCGAACGGTCAGCAAGCTGTAATGTCATGCCGATGGGCTCCAAGTCTCCCATCCCTATTCTCTTGTATAGCGATAGGGGCATTAAGCTGACGCTCGCTCCTAAATCGATGAGTGCCCTCTGGATTCGCACTTCCCCAATTGAACAAGTGATGGAGAAACTTCCTTGGTCCTTAAGCTTGGGTGGATTTGCGCGCTGAATGAGGGTGCTGCACTCCGCCGTTAATACGACCTTCTCCTTTCTGGATCCTCTTGTCACCAAGTCCTTTAGAAATTTGGCGTAGGAGGGAATCGTCTCGATAGCTTCGAGGAAGGGGGTTTGTAAGCTCAGATCTTTGACCATGGCAAAGAATTTGCCATACTTCTCGTCTATTTTGGCTTGGGCAAGCCGTTGTGGAAAAGGCACAACGGGCTTGAACACTCTGAGGATCCCTTCCTCATCCTTTTTCTTCTCCTCTCCATGGACTCCCTCTGGAGTAGTTGGCTTTGGCGACGAAGCACCGTCGTCATTTAATTTTTCAATTGGTCGTTCCACGACCAACGGTGCTTCCGGTTCCTTGGGGGGCACCCTTGTGGGGATTTGCATTCCGCTCCTCAAGACGATAGCAGACACGTTCGCATGCTCATGCGTGAGTGCCAAGATTTGATTCACCCCCCTCGGGTTCACTTCAGGCTGTGGCGGTAATAGATTCTACGGCCTCTGAAGGTTTGCCACTTGTAACCTGACGTGCGTTTATATTTCATATATTCACGCACGTTTTCTTTTGTGTTTCTCCGTATTTTCAGCCGTCTTTTATTCGTTTTCTCGTATTTTCTCGTTTTCTTTCACTTTTCTTTGTTTCTCCATGTTTGCAAGAGATTGCCCGTGTAGGGGACGTTTAACGATGATATCTCAAGTCCCCGGAGCAACGGGAGGAGTCACGCGTGACCCAGGGGGTCGAACGACGAAGATTACATCTTTCAGCCCCTCACCCGGTCGGTTGGTCATCTCCAACCGATCGGGTGATGCACGCGTGCACCACCCGGTCTCAGCTGGAGCTCAAGTGAAAGTCACCCGACCGGTTCACAGGCCGGTTCAATGGGGGCCAACTCTCTGTCTTTTCGAGCCAAATTCCAACCGATCGGGTGACTCTCACCCGATCGGTTCATCTGTAGCTGATGCTGAGGAGTCGAGACACAGGCACCCAACCGATCCCTTCACCTGATGACGCCAAGATCCAACCGGTCACTCCAAGAACTCAACCGACTGGTTCATATGACCGGGTGAAAGTCCGCCGTTTTCTGTTTATTATCTGAAATGGATCACCCGATCGGTTGACTTGTCAACCGATCGGGTGTTACGAGATCCTTTAAATAGGACCCCTAGGGTTCCAGAAACGGGGGAGCTGTTAGTTTTTACTGTTTTCTCCTATTGTGACGGCTGTAATTACTTTTCTATTGTAAGTTTTCAGATCTTTCTTAAACTTTAGTATTATCTTAATTGCTCTATTTCCTTCGCATTCCAATCATCTGATTATGATTTCAACGGTTCATTTTCGTTTAGATCGCTTTTTAATGAATATTTGTGAGTAGTTCCCAAATCTCGGATTTTGGCGGAAACCCCTTCGGGGGCTCTTCCCGATGCATCCATAGGGTTAGGAAATCGATAGGGATTAGGAATCTAACGGTTACGCAGGGTGTTTCATTGTCATCGGCGGGAAAAAGACTGCCTTTGACCGTTGGGCCAAGGGGGAATAAACTTGGCGGTTGACTCCCTAGCCATAGCTCACGCCCTTAGCATAGACGCCGAATCCTAGCGTGCGGGAGTGACAGGATGAGACGTTGGGAGTTATCGTTGCGAGCTTAGTGCTCCCGGAATCGATCAGTGTTAATGGACACGGGAGTGCCCACTGATCGAATCCGGGAAGTCCGGTGTATCATCCTGGGCACCGACCGGAATATCGGGCCCATGGGATGCCGGTACCACTTTCAGAGGCAACGTCTCACCATTAGACCCCAATTCCGATCGCTTTCCTACCTGTAGGCCGTATCGGCGAGAGTCGCTCGTTGGAGTGGAAACCAAAGTCCCGGGTTTATTTTCTTATTGTTCATACCTTGCATTCCTTTCCGTGACAACCCACCAACCGATTCGGGCTAGCTCGCCCATGGGGTGATTTTGGTCCTCCTTGACACAAGCACATCCTAGCCTCCCTGTGTTCGACCCCCAAGCCACACTACAACACCGTGCGCTTGCGGTTACAAATATCTAAACCCCCACGCGGGTCGCCCAGCCATTCGCGGCATAGCGAACCGGGGGCACACACGCGTGACGTCAAGTTTATGGCGCCGTTGCCGGGGAGGCAACGTGCTTGTTATTTTAGGATCTCTTGAACCATAGTGTCTAGCTCTTATCCCTACCTCGCGATAATTTTCGCATTCTTCTTTTTCCTTTTTATTTTCTTCTTTTTATTTCTTATCTTATCTGTTTCTTTCCCACTTGTCGCTTCACGGGTGTTTGTTGTTTTTCATGCGCAGGAGTTCAAGAAGTCTCAACGACTTGATCCCCATTGATCCAGAGATTAACGCCACCCTTAGGCGCTTGGCCGCTGAGAAGCGAAGAAGAGAGGACCCCGAATCCATGGAGGAGAACACCCCGCCTCGCAAGTCCCTGCTGGAGTACTCGATGCCATCTATCGAGTCCACTTCCGACATCCGTCCTCCAACTATTACGGCCCAAAGCTTTGAGCTAAAGCCGTCTTTGGTGACATGGATCCAGCAGGATCAGTTTTCGAGTGCACCCATGGAGAGCCCGATCGAGCATCTAGACTCCTTCTTGGAGAAATGTGACACCTTCCGGATTAATGGTGTCACGACTGAGGCGATCCGTCTGAAACTGTTCCCCTTCTCGTTGCGAGACAAAGCCAAGCAATGGCTTATGGGGAAGGACCCCAACACGTTCAATACCTGGGAGAAGCTCTCCAACGCTTTTCTGACGAAGTTCTTTCCTCCAGGGAAGACCATGAAGTTGAGGAGTGAGATCTCCTCCTTCTCCCAGGCCAGCCACGAGTCCTTGCATGAAGCTTGGACGAGATACAAGGAGATGCAGAGAAGATGCCCTCACCATGAACTTCCGAAGTGGCAGATTATTAATCTGTTCTACAATGGGCTGAGGGATGACCTAAAATCTTCTATGGACGCCGCGGCTGGGGGGTTCCTTCATGTCAAGGAGCGAGGAAGATGCCGGACATATTCTGGAAAATATGGCATCCAACAATGAGTAGTGGTGTGACGAGAGAGCCACACCCAGGTCTGGGGGTACACACAGAGTCGAGGACGTCGACAAACTTTGAAGCAAGTTCGACTTTCTTTCGACCCAGATCTCCGCACTAATGGTAGGAGCCGGTGGGGCCGGTGCACAACAGATTGCAGAGGTAGAATCCGAAATTTTTGGGGAATTCGACGATGGTGACGTCTCACCACCGTTGGATCAGGCGAGCGCACTATTTTACAACCCTACGGGAAATGTGCCGTATGCACCAAGAACCAATTCCAACCCGGCCTACTCTCCAAACAACCGGAACCACCCTAACTTTGGTTACCGGGCACCATTCCAGCCCTCGCCGCCTCAGCAGCCGCAGCAACAAACATATTAGCCGACTAGGCCACAGCAGAGTCAGTTTCAGCAGCAACAATATCAGCAGCAGCCTCAGCAACAATATTATGCCCCCAGGAATCAGCAGCCAATCCAGCAGCAGCAGCAGTATGGCCAACAGAGGGCCGTCTCTCCGGTTGAGTCTCTCTTGACTCAATATATAACCAACCAGGATAAGATCAATCAAAAGCTGGAAATGGGTCAGCGGGCCCTCAAGGACCAAGTAACCCAGCTGGGGTTACAAGTGGCGACCCTTTCAAGGTCACAAAACCAATTTCCGCCACAACCGGAGGTGAACCCGAGGGGAGCAACCCAAACGTCGGCACTCGTGCACGAGCACGCAAATGTGTCCGCTATTGTTCTAAGAAGCGGGACACAAATCCCTACTAGAGTGCCCCCTAACAGACCGGAAGCACCGTTGTTCGTCGAACGACCGATCGAAAAATCAAACGACGCCGGTGCTTCGTCATCAAATACTACGACTCCGGAGGGAGTCGCTGAAGAAGAGAAGAAGAAGAACGAGGAAGGGAGCCCGAAAGTGTTCAAACCTGTTGTGCCTTTTCCACAACGGTTAGCTCAGGCCAAAATCAACGAGAAATATGGCAAGTTCTTCGCCATGGTCAAGGATCTGAGCTTGCAAATCCCCTTCCTGGAAGCAATCGAAACAATCCCCTCCTATGCGAAATTCCTGAAGGATTTGGTGACGAGAGGGTCTAGAAAGGAGAAAGTAGTGTTGACGGCGGAGTGTAGCGCTCTCATCCAGAGGGCAAATCTGCCGAAACTTAAAGACCAGGGGAGCTTCTCAATCCCTTGCACGATCGGGGTAGTAAAGATTCATCGTGCACTCGTCGATCTCGGAGCGAGTGTCAGTTTGATGCCCTTATCGATGTATAAGAGGATATGAATGGGTGATTTGGAGCCCACCGGTATGACCCTACAACTTGCTGACCGATCGGTCAAATATCCGGTGGGGATTGTGGATGACCTCCCCGTCAATGTAAAAGGGTTGCATGTGCCAGTGGACTTCGTTGTCATGGACATGCCTGAAGACGCACACACCCCCATCATCCTGGGACGGCCTTTCATGGCCACTGCTGGCGTTTTGATTGATGTGAAGAACGGAAAACTTCGCTAAACGTCAGCGGAGAAAAGGTTGAATTTGATCTGGGGTTGTCCATGAAGTACCCCGATCCCCCATATGACCCTCGGTGTAATTTGCTGGAGGTGGAAGAAGACAAAGCTGATGAAGAGAGCTCCTGGGAGATTCTCTTAAGAAATCCCCCCCAATAACTTGGGGGATTTAGAAGACCAAGACGGCCCCAAGAACAATGATGCTGCTGGGAAAGCAAGTGCAGCACGTACGACCCCTCCCGGGTTCCCCAAGGCTCCTCCTGTGAGGAAATCGGGGAAATAACCCATGGACCTCACCAAAGACGAGGTCCGGATCCTTAAGAAGATGGCGATGAACGCCAATGCGAAAGAGAAGCCCCCGGATCCCAAAAACAAGGAGAGGGTGGTCGAGCAAATCTTTCTCCAGCCGCTGACTACTCCAAATGCCGTAAGCTCCGATGAAGAAGAGATGCCGAACTTCGGGCATCACCCATATCAACCACCGTGAACATCACTTGCGGGCGTCGAGCCAACGACGTTAAACAATTGCGCTTCATGGGAAGCAACCCATGCTCTAAACTTTTGCCCCACTTTTTAGTGTTATTTTTTTACTTTATTATATCTATTTTTATAAATAAAATCAGCCGCAAGAACATCCGTCCAGGGACTTAGACAATCAGTTGGTTTTTGCAGGAAACAAAGCCCCAACTGATCGGTTGATAACTCAACCGATCGGTTGGGATGTATCAGATACAAGCCGCAACTGTCCCCAAATGAACCGATCGATTGAAGAATGGAGAGACCATGTGACGGACCGGGTGATCTGGGGAGGATTCTCGGGAAATTTTTGGGAACAATCAACCGATCGGTTGAGTTAGAGCGCGGTCGATTGAGGCGACCGGGTGAGCAACCCTCAATTCTCGGGAAAATGAGTGGAGCGGCCAACCGATCGGTTGATAAATCAACCGACCGGTTCGCCTGTAGCACTTCTTCGGCAAGAATTTTCGACCTAACGGTCAACCGATCGGGTGACAAGTCACCCGATTGGTTCGACTTAAAACCCTATAAATACCCCCGACCACCCGTTCGCATTCACCCTCGCCCGATCGCCCATTCCACCATCGTTTCACCTCCTCCGCCTCCCCAACGGACCGATTCACTCCCCCACGTCCTCCACTCCTCCAATACTCCCTCTCCCCACCTCCTCCATCAATCTCTCCATCATTTACACTCCCTCTCTCCTTTCATTTCGAGTTTCTGACCTAATTCCCCCCAAACAACGCCCATTTCGAAAATTCCTGCTGAAAGAGGTCACCGCGGCGCCACGCTACTCTCATTGCACAGCGTGGGGACATCTACGAGCAAGCTTCGCCATTTCACTTGGGTACACTCGCTCCTACGCTCATATTTCTATTTTTGCCCTATAAATTGTGCTTGCTCATTTTGCTTGTGTTATTGTGCATTCATTGCTTTGTGCACTCATTCATACACGCACACTCACGCATGGCTAAGGATAAAGACAAGGGGAAGGAGATTTTACGGGAGGAGGAACCGTCTCAAAAGAGACGAAAACAAACACGTCCCCCTTCCCGCACACGGGCACTGACACTAGGCCCTCCCCCCGCCTGTTATCCCCCCTGTGGACCCAATGTTGGGCCCGCATGGGTGTATCTTTAGGAACCAGGAACACAAGGATTTTTATCGTAGGCTTGATGCTCGGGGGCATCTATCAACTAAGTTCCCGCATACACAGTCGCTGATCGATCTCGGTGTCTACACCGAAGTCGAATCTCTTTTCGCTAACTTAGGTTGGTTGGCCTTTCTTAATGCATCTGCCGTATCCTACCCGGCACTCACCCTCGAATTTCTCTCTACACTTGTTTGGGAGTCCGGGTCGATCATAAAATTTCGGGTGCGTAACAAGAGTGTCACCACAAATCTGAATACCATTAACGATATATTTGGTTTCCCCAATCTTGGGGATGACTCCATCCGACACTACGAGTACACGCCCAAGTTTAACGTCGATCAATTCTGGTTCCGCCTCACACTGCTCCATAACTATCCCCGAGGAAGGGCCAAGGCCTCCTCCATCATTCATCCCATGTTTCGTTTGGCCCACAGGATCATATCATCTGCATTTTTTCCCAGGGACGAGTCCGGCACCGTGACTATCCCTGACCTTTTTATCCTCTGGGCCATGACTTTCCCTTTTGTCTGGGACGATGATGGGATTAGCTTCAGGGCCCCTACCGTCCCCATCCATGGAGGCGATTGGCTTGTTTACAAGCTTCTCGAGATCAGTCGGGCCGGTAAGGGGAAGTTTTGTTGTGGGGGCATCATTACTATCATTTGTTCTTACCCCCAATTTAATATTCCCATCGCCAATAATCTTCCCGCTGCCGCAGGACCCTCACAGCTAGATATTGATGTCATGCGGCACATTCACATGATTAGACCCCACTCCGATGGCCGCTTCATCTTCAATTATGGCCACCCCCCAGCCCCTTACACCATTCTCCCCAACCCCGCTCGCATGACCATAGCTCTTGTGGGAGATTGGACCTTCCCACCCGATCCGAACTTCCTAGCGGGGTTGAACCTTCCTTTCCTTCCCGCGGACGCACGCAGACCACCGTCCCCTGCCGCCCACTTAGGCGAGCAGGATATCCCTGCGTCTCGGGGAGATATAGGGGCTGGCCGGAGTCGTCCTGTTTCTGTTCCGGGGCCCATCACATCTGAGCACCTCTTAGCGGCCATTTCTGGCCTTGTCTCCTGTGCCGACACGACCACTGCCGCCGGCACCACTTCCAACTTACCTGCCTGCACCACTTTTGCCTCACGTCAGTCCACATCTTTTGGTCGCCGCCAGGTCTCCGCCCGTCTTGGTCTTGAAAGGGAGGTCGCTGCCCTCCGTGATCTCGCCATGTCCTCTACCTCCTCGGACCCATCACCGTCCTCTTTTCTCACTCACCCACGTTTCCTCGCACTTGAGAGGAACGTGGCCGCCATTCTTCGCCTTCTCACTCACATCCACGGTCCACCTCCACCTTCACCACCTCGACGATCTTCTCCTCCACCTTCACCACCTCGACGATCTTCTCCTCCCTCATCTATTCCCATCCCGGTATCCACTTCCCCCCTCCCGACCACTTCCATCGCACCCACGCTACCTCCTCCCTCCTCCTCTATCACTTCGTATGTGCGTCGGAAGAAATTGCCGGTGCGCTCCAAATCTCTCCCACCACCACCCACTACCGTCACCACCGCCTTGTTCGCCGTCCTACCACCACCACCCACCTCCACCGACACTCCTCCCATCGTTCACACCACCGTTGCACCTATCCCTCCACCTCTTTCCCCACTTCTCCGCACACCCCCAGCCTCCCCCGACCACCCAGCCACACCCTCTTCCGAGGAGGGCGAGGATTCACCCTCTCCTGCATTCTGATTTCTCTCTTTTCCGATTTTCCCCTAGCATATTTCTGCATCACATTGATCCTATCATTTCGCTAGTACTGTCATGTCTTGCTTGGGGGACGTCTATTTTGGTGTGTTGTCGTGTTTTGTTGTTTTTCTCATTTTTGTGTGTGTGCTTGTTTTTCCCCTTTTGAGCGTCGTGTCGTGTGGTTTTATTTCTATTTTCGTGTCATGTGGTTTGATTTTGATTTTTCTTTATTTTCAGTTCCATCTCTGTGTTTCTCTCGTTTTTATTTCTTTTTGTGTCGGTGCGTATTCCCCCCATCTTCATTGCCCTCCCGTACTCACTCATATTGCATTGAGGGCAATGCAAGCTTCAGCTTGGGGGAGTCGCACTGTGTGCGCCATTTGAGTCTTTCTTTTTCGTTTTTGTATCGTTTTCATCGTGTTTTTTATTTTTTTCCCTTTTTCTCTTCTCTTCTTTTTATCTCTTTCTCCTAGAGATGAACCCTATGATGAATCGCCACAAAATCACACACACCTAGCATGGCATCGATAATCACAATCACTGACCCTAGGATTTCGAGTCCTCTTGCATTTCACGCATCGTGGGTCCACTTAGCTTTTTGTGAGTCGTGCGTCGTGCCTAGCTATTTGGTGTGCTTCTACTTTGTGATTTTACTTTATATACCTTTCCAGGAATGACCCATAGATTATCATGCTTCGATTTGAATATGCGGTATTTATTTTCCCTGTCTGCTTCTGCATGCTATATATATATACTAGTCATATCTCGTGCCCTCGGGCACGGTTCATTTAAGCTATCCTCTCAAAATCTTTGTTCTCCCCAAAAATTATTTCCCCCTCCAAAATCTAAATGAACAAAAATTTAGCCTCGGCACGGGTGAAGGTACCTGCGTCGTTCATTTACGATATCCCCTCAAAATCTTTGGTCTCCCCAAAAATTATTTTCCCCTCCAAAATCTAAACGAAAAAAAATTTATCATCAGCGCGGGAGCCTTTGGCCATAAATTATAAAACCTCGCCTTCAGTAAACCATCATGAATTATAGAAGTCAAATGCATACCATTCTATAAAGCAATGCATTGAAGCCTAAATTTTGTGAAAAATTCTGATTTGTTTTGCTTAATTGGACATAACTTTAGTCAAGAGACATCCCAATAATAGTTCATTCACATGAAAACATATGTTAAGGGCACACGTTAATCCTTTGGAACTTTGTAATGTATTTTCCTTTTCTTGTTATTGCCACAAGTGATAGTTCCAGCAGACAAACCCCTTCAAATATTGTTAATATAATAACATTAACCCATTGGCAGTAATGCTGCCATAATTTTTATAAAGCAAAAAAAAACTCATTACTTATGTCATGTCCAAAAATATTGATCCATTATCAAAAATAGTTGAGTTGCCCAGGTGCCTCTTTCTCTCCCGAAATGTCATTTGAACAAAAATAAGAGAACAAATCAGTGAAAAGAACCAGTCACATCCTAAAACAATAAAATTGAGAATTCTTATAGTTCCAAGCATTGTTTTACTGATATTGAGGTCGAAATTGCACATCATTCAATATTGTACGTCTGGCATAAAATCTTGCCGCAGCTGGCATAAATTCCATCGCATTTCAGTTGGCATAAAGTTACCATCGGGAATAAAAATAACCAAACATCACAAAAAGTCAAGAAAAACAGGAAAGAGGAAACTCCCATTATTATCCAAATCCAACATGTCTTCCAACAATTTACAGCTGTGAACATAGATAATAAAGAAGAGAATTCATTGCATTTCAGTTGATAACTTAGCATTTGTTCTTCAAAGACATGCTTATTGAGCTTTGTTTGGTCCATGCTCACTGAGCAATGCACATTCATATGGAACTTCGGCTTCACTAATTGCCCCAAAATGTAAGCGCGAGCTCTCACGTAGAAGCTCAGATCTAGCGACAACAGCAGAACCGTGACATTCATCTTGCCTTGAATGCTGGTCAAACTCGCCCTCCACCGTACAACGGAACTCTAACAAAGGGACACATCTATCAAATTAGTAGGTGAAATTCATTACTAATCATAATTTGTTTAATTTTACCTCTTTGTGATAATAGGTATGGTATACATATCATGATTAGTAATGAATTTCACCTAGTACTTTGATAGGTTTCCTAATTAGTTAAAAAATGAACAATGGTTAATTTACCTTACAAAATAAACTGTCCAACAGAATATGCCATAGTATGAGTTATTAAACAAAACATAAATCCAAAAAGCACAAACTGAGACATTTATCAATGATAATGACTTCAATGCTATCTTCAGCATGAACCCTAAGAGAGTGATTACAAACACCTGGCTCATTTCATCATTTAAGCCTCAAATATCAAATGGACAACAGAGTTGTGTCCTCGTCCATCAAACATGCCAACTTTTCATCAAGGGAAGTTTCTTACATATCATAGAAACCTAGACAATCAAGTACGAATAATTAACGTGATGTCATTTGCAGGACAACTGTAACAATAAGAAAATTCAATGCATGCAATGGCTTTCATGCAAGATTCTATTTCATCCTAGATTCTAAAAATTCCTGAAATGAAATCCTCTAACCAATGGATATGGGAAGTTTCAGAAAAGAGATAGTTTGAGAGAATAGAAAGTCCACTTGTATACAACGTATTTCCCATGTGTTTCTAAGAAATATGTTGCCGAAAAAAAAAATTTACAGGAAATTAAATACAATTAAAAGGGCACAACATGCAAAAAAAATTCAATTTTTAAGGGCTAAAGAGCAAAAAATAAGAAAGAGATGCATATCTGCTCGAACAGCTTGCAGGTTGCGGCATATTCCATCACAATCCCCAGATGCGTTAGCATAAAACCCTACAAAATGAAAATTTTACTTTTTTGCACAGAAACCCCTTAAGACTAAACAAAATTCCCAAAATTCTCAAGCTTCCTTACCTCTTTCAACCTGCTTATATTAGGATGTCGAAGCGATAGGGTGTTTGGGGAATGAAATCTAATAATCCCCCCCAATGCTTGTCGAAGCGATAGGATAATCGCCAAAATTTGCCAAAATTCCTCACCTCTCCCAAAATTGCCAAAATTATCGCCACAAGATCATTGATCTAAACACCAAATGAAATCCAGTAATTAACCAAGGATAGGGTGTTTTTGGGGAAGAGGGATCTTAACACCAAATGAAATCCAAATTTTTCTGTCTGTCTAAATCGTGTCATATCATAAGAATTCATCTTCTGTGATCTTAACACCAAATGAAATCCAAATTTTTCTGTCTTTCTAAATCGTGTCATATCATAAGAATTCATCTTCTGTCATTATATGTGCATATTAAAGTCAATCTTACATTTAGGGTATCTTCAGTTTTATGGGTGTTGTTATCATAAAATCTGTGAAATTGGCACAGGTCATGAGCAATATGTACATTATTTTGCTCAGGAAATAGGGGATCTAGAGGAAATCCTGTGAAATATCTTCAAAAATATCCCATATTTCAAAAATATCTTCAGAACAATATCTTCAAAAAATACTGTGAAACACATATGGAAAATACTGGGAAACATATACTGTGAAACACATACGGGTTATGAGCAAGAACAAACTAAATACTGTGAAACACTATTTACTATGAACAAACTAAATACTGTGAAATTCATGCATTGGCTCTCACTTGGGATTCCCGAGGACAATACTAACTGAATCCCATCGAAGAAACATCGTACTGATGTACCTGTCCTCGTCAACAGGGGGTGCTTTCTTCTTTCCCTTCCCAGTCTTTGGTATCTGTAACAACACAAATCAATAAAGTATTATAGTAATCAACAAATAGGCATCAACATCATAGTGAGTGAGATGAAATTGACATCAACATCAATCCCTCAAAATTTAATGGTAGCTCGATCATAAGACTTGCATACAAAAAGGAAATTCAAATTGTGCTCCCACTAACAAAATTTGTATAATGCATACACATAATTAATTTCGGGTTGGAATAAAAAATTTAGCTTTGCAGCAGTAAGATCAGTGTCGAATCCTCCTAAATATCACAAACCAAAAAGGAAATAGGATGAGCTCAAATTTCACAAAACATTTGTGTCCAACAATTCAAACACTTACCCAAATAGACATATTTGCCGCAACCACTAAACACAAATAGCAGGAAAAAATAAATCATCAGAAAATTAGAGCTTACCATTGGAAAAAAACTACTGTTTTCCAATTGATAATACTCCCTTCATAAGTACCTGGCTCGAAATTGGTGACTGCTCCCTCCCGATGCACTTGATAGCAGCTTTGTCATACGCCCTAATGTTCACAACAGAAAATTTATATTGGAAGCAACCATGTTAAATCAAGTTTCGCTTTAAAAATTTCCAGCACAACAACTAAACAAATCCAAATCTCTTGTATGATCCCTTGCAGCTTCTATTTTGGTGTTGAATAACCCAACATATATGTATCTGTATGTATTTTCATTTTTAAAGTATGTATTCATGTTTAGCTTTCTAATAAAGGACATTTTCACATTTCTTAGTTCACCACTTCATTATGATCCTGGACATTTTGCACATCTTGCACTGGACATTTTCTTTTTAACAGGTTGCTGCTATTGTTTTTTATGAGGATCTGAAGAAAAAATGGCATAATGAAAGTGGGATTTCCACTGGAATATGTTGTAAGAATGACATCATTTTTCTTTATGTTAATTTGAAACTTGATTTAGCATATAGTAACATCAGAATAAAAATGAACACAATATGATGTATTTTGCTGGGGCTGAAAAAAATAAAGGCATATGTTTTGTAGGTTGATATTCCCCTTGACCCTTACTTATTTGAGATTATTTCAAGTTCATGCATTGAAGTGGATCTTTTTCAAAAACAACAAACTCACTATTTCCTCAGTTTTGGTTGCATTAGCACAGGATGTACTCATTTTGTGGCATGTCTGAGGGTCTGTAATGCTCCTGCATATCACATCTAATCACTATTTATATAAAAGATATGATCAGTTTTTAACATGGCGTATGCAGAGAATATTATCCTGGAAAGTTACATGGTAGCAAATTTAGTTGGATCAAATTCTAGTATATTAAAATTTATTATTCTATTGATGAATTCTCCTTTTTTTCATGAAAAAGTTGGTCTAACTAATATGTTTAACTACCAGCCAGTGGGAAGCCTTGATGAGGCCAAATCAATGTATAAAGAAGTCGTGCTAGGAGATGCTGTTTGGGATCTTCTGGGTGAGATTATGATTTATATAAACAATCCCATGCAATATTATGAAAAGCAAGTATCATTTGTTCAGGCAATCTGTTTTTAACAGTCTTGTTGGGTATTATGTTTAATTGTCTTTCCTAGTCTCCAGTTAAAGAAAAAATGAATTCAAATAGAAAACAGTAACCCATGTGAGCCTTTGAATCTTTGATGGATACTGGTACTTTGATCGTCCAAATCCTCGTGGATCAGATCAATTTGCAACTGGGTTTCATCTAAACTCCCTGTCTGCGGTACCTTAAGCCCTTCTCTGCAAATAAAATTTAATTTTTTTCAAAGAAACCAGTTAACAATGGAGAAACCATTGAGCTTTTTTCTAATAGATATAGATTGAAAAATGTCCAGGCTCAAAGATAGATGAATATATTATCCTGGACATTTTGCACATCTTGCACTGGACATTGTAGTTAACACTTTGCACTGAAAAATGTCCACCAAAAATTTGCATTGGACATTTTTACACATCTTGCACATCTTGCACTGGACATCTATCTTTGAGCTAGTGCAAGATCCTGTACCTTTGAGCCAGGATCATAATATTCATCAACCATTAAGCCTTTTTCAAAGAAACCAGATAATAAATATTCATCTATCTTTAAGCCTTTGCAAAGGATTCAAAAATATAGAAAAATGAATTATAAGTGAAAACAATAACACCTTGAAGCCTCCGAATATTTAGATAGATACCGATAATTTTATTGTCCAAATCACTGTGGATCGGATCAATTTGCAACTCCGTATGCAACAATGTATGCCCTTTATGCAAAAAAATTCAGTTTTTTAAGAAACCAGTTAACAAAGGATGAAGCATAATTTCTAAGAGATATATCAATCGTTTTCTAATAGATAAATGAATCTTAATAGAAAAAAATTAGGGGTGCCCCAAAATTACACCTTCATTGGATGATCTCAATTTTGTTCTCTCCTCTAACTCGCTGTCTAATAGGATTACAGAAAACAAAAATCCATATTTTTTTCAAATATAAAGAAAAACGAATTAAAAGAGAAAACACCCTTAGAGCCTGTGAATCATTTGATGGATATTTATATATTCAGAATGGAAGCTTGACACATAAAAAGTGGGCATGTGGAGCATGTCATAACCCAATGATGTGCATAGCAGATGTCTTAATTTATTATGGAACATCACAAAGAAAAGTAATTTTGCCCAACTATGCTCAAAAGAAAAATAAATGTTTGAATGGAAACACACACCAAACTATTCTGCAGCATTGATGCATGGGCATTAAGTGTCTTATCGCTTGTATGCAAGTCTGCAACAAAAATATAACAACATTGTTAGAATAATTCAAGGGCGGCATACAGTTTGAGTAGTTCTAAATTAAGCATTGATCCTATGTCACTAAATTTTCATCTATAATAGCGTATTGCTCTAATATACTCTATCACATATAATCTACCCCTTTCAATTGAAAGAACCAAAATATCTGCATAAATGAAATATAATCACCTCATGCAAATTAAGTTTCATAGCACGACACAATCAGTTCTCAGACTAATGAGCGTAACTACATTAAGTATTGTTATTGGATAAACACAAAAATAGAGACAAAACTATCACCATACAAACTCGTTCGATTCCTTTAAATTCAGATCTAGGTCTAAAAACATAGAAATTTAGACATGATCAGAAATTAGGGGTATGGCATGTCTAACATGAACCATATGCATCATAAAACCCAATCTAATGGTAGATAAGTATAATATCCAAACCCATATGCATTTTAACCTTCCGTATTCAATGTTTTAAGAACAATGTTACATGAAAAAGGGGCGCATTCTAGGTGACCTGCATTGTCTGACAACGGAACCTTCTGAACATCAAGTATGGAATCACCTCTATATTTTGTGATGTGCATGAAAATATGTAAATGACAAATCTATAATGATTAGTGACTAACCTACTGTAAACATTGGTCTGTGTTTCCATAAAATAACATAGATGTTTATTTGACATAACAGTGTGAGCATATTGTGTACAAAACATCCATGAGTTCCACAAAATTGTGATGCAATCATACTTAAAGCATCCTTAGAGTATCCAGGTATCCTAGTGTCTGAAAATACTAACAGCAAAATAGGGTAAGAACTAAACTGTCGGTATCACTTTTTCTTGGTAGAACAGCTAACATCAGGCCAAAATCAAAAATCAAGAATATTGCATGATATGGTTCAGTTTGATGAATCTATAGACCAGAGCATATTGAATCTCATGACTATTGATATGATTTAGATGAAAGCAGCAAGGACTGAGCCCCAAGAGAAGTCCAACCTTTACTTTTTTCTACATATGTTTCCATGCACCATGTTGTTTCCAAGTAACTCTTGCTAGGCAGACAATCAAAATAATTTTTAAGAATACTTACACATTTTGCCCCCACTTATCGATTACAGCAGCAGCTTTAGCTTCTGTCCCATGGCCAGTGCTCTTCAGATAATATCCAAATGATTCTTCTGTTGGGTAAGGTAGCCAGCAAAAGGTATCTTTCTCTGTTGAAAAAATGAAGCACTGCTTTGTAAAATCAAAATATATTTCATCATCAACATTCTTTGTTGAAGATGCTGACGATCCTGCAACCTGCATAAGTGAAGCTCCCGTCATTCCATGAATTATCTAATGTATTTTATTATCTTAAAAATGACAAACCCCACATAAAAAGCTAAAAATATAGTAGTTCCAGAAGTCATCAGAACATCGGACTGGGAAAAAAGAATTTTGAATATGATGCTCCGTTTCAAAGCCTAGTCCAGCCATATCCGAGAGTGTCATGGTTGAGCCTAGTTTAATAAAAAGAATGCTATTCCATAAAAAGAATGCCTCACACATACGCTTTGATCCCCCCATCCTGCACAAAAGAGACAGAGGCTTGAGAATTGGAAATATTATACAGTCGGGAATTTCTCCGTGAATTAAGACATATAACCTCACAATGCTTCTTCTCATCTTCGAGGCCAGAGATAGGCACACGATGGTGATGAGCCGAACGATCCATGGCTTTCTAGTCTGTAACGAATATAGAAATTTATTATTTTAAATCATATCGGACATCAAGGACTAAATATTACAGGAATTTCTCGCTTGGAGAAGAATCGATCGATATAGTTGACAGAGATGCAAGTCAAAAATGGATGGAGTTCAATGTGAACTGAACCTTAAAAATAGTCTAAAATAAAAAAATTCGTCCTATCGATTTTTGAACTTTCAATTACCTAAAGCAGTAAGGAGAAGACATCGTGGCGGGAGCATTACAAACAAACTCGCAAACAATAGTTATGTTATTTCATCTTAGTGTCCTCCACATGATGTAGAGGGAGCATTTTCTAGTATCTTTGATTGGTGTAGAGTGGTAACCCATAACCTATTTGCACATGATCATCACACATTAGACGATAGCAACAACTCTATAATAAAAAGAGAGAAAGATCATTAACATATTTGAATCATTTCCCCCCCTGAAATTCACAAAGTAAATATGCAACCAACAAATATTATTTATATAGAATAAATTACAGAATCGATTACCAGAAACCAAATGATATCGGCACTTGACACTCAGAATGTCTGGCGGAAAGAAAAACTCTAATGATAATACAATAAGAAAGCTTTGGCATTCTTGATTATTTCAAGATAGTATGGTACTTGAACAATTATTATATATTATCACTGAATTAGTTTATTATCTATTTGATGTTTCTTCTAGGAATTTTTGGGACTCCTGTCAATGGTTGTACATGACTTTGACACACAAACATCTATACAGGAAAGTAGTCCTTAGATTAAAGCATCAAAATCACAATCATATTTTAAGCTCCATGTAGATATTTTAGCAATTGAATGATGTGATCAACTACCTTTAACCGCCTAGATAGCTCATTGCATGGAGTATGTTCTCTAGTTTGGAGCGACAGTAAGTGTCATAAGCTTTGTATCTGCCAGAAAAGGGAATTTATGATTCCTACTTGTACAAAAAGAGTTACTGTAATATAAAGTGCAACTAAAGAAGTTTTAAGGTACCGATATTTGTCATTTATCTTATCCAAATCAAAACATGATCCATCGCCTGTCATGTGGGCTGAAGATGAAACATAGACTATTCTTCCTTGTATTCATGTCTCTTTGGATGTAACTTTTATCTTCTCCAGGAGGAAGTTTGTCAGTAGAAAATGTCCTGCATTTTTATAGAATATATGATTCATCAATGTATTAAAATTTCCCCTATATTGTGTATGCAAATGGGGATAGTAGAAGTTTTGATATTTGTAGGAAATTGCAACTCTATTTCATCCTTTGATAGTTTGAAGGGGCACCCCATTATTCCTGCATTATTGCTGTTAAATGCCCAAATCATGTGAAGGCTTTGTTAAGATAGTCAAATGTAAATCCAAGTTTTATAGATATAATTCTTTTAAGTTTCTTTATAATAGTTTATATCCAGGAAATTTTGCTTGTTGCAGAGAGGATTGTTCCTTTCTTTCCTTAGAATTTAGGTTTGCTAACTGTAGCTTACATGAATTGAAGGAGCGTGCAAAGGATTCAACTAAGTCAATGGAGCTGAGGTCCATCTCCAAGACTTGGATCTTTGCATCAGGATCATGTAAGCTCCTCCCTCAATCAACGATGTGATACCCTTCAGATCTGCACTTGGATCAGGCAAAATCACTGCAAAGATTAGTCCTTTGGTAAACAAAGAATCCACCCTTTTCTTAAAAAGAAAAAAAATCAAATATCCCAAGAAAAATGAAAATCTTTATTTAGACAGTGATGCTCAGCTCAGATGACTAAAAAGGATACACATGACAACAATATGAAAATCAAATATCCCAAGAAAGAAAGAGAGAGATTAAAATCTCCTTGCAAACATACATAGTTCAGAAGATAACAAATGGATACACATGAACAACAATATCAAATCAGAAAGAAATGGATACACAATAATCTTTGGCAAATTACAGAACATCACATGTCAAAAACATGCAAAAAACACAATATGAAATTGAAGAAAAAGGTGAGATTTTTATCCATGATATGAAAGGCAACCATAATAATATTACTTGAAATTGTGAATCAAAATTTGTTCTTGCAATTGTAAAGAGGGGAAGTTTAAATGTAGGAATGATCTCTCACCATGGAATCAACCCATCCAACTCTGCATGGAAGATCAATAAAGATCCTGGGATGTTTTTTCTGAAAAGAGAATGAAGATCATGAGACACGAAAAAAACAGAAAATCCCCAAAATTGAAATGTTTTAAGCCTAAATTTGATAGAAACATACCAAATAGATCTAGAAGGAATAAGCCCTAGATCGAGCGAAGCAGCCAATGAGCCAATTACCTCGTACCGATGCTTCTTGATCCATCGTCCCTCCTAAATTTGTGCAAGATGCTCAAAAACCGAGTCTCAAAACGCTTCTCGCTGCCACCGAGGAGAGCGAGCGAGCGAGCGAGGGGGGAGAATGAGAGAGGGGGAGAGTTGGGAGACTGAGAGGATGAAGCGAGATCTCCATTGAAGAGTAAATGACAGGTTTCTAAGGTTTGGGCCGGGCATTCCTCCTCAGGCTCTCCGTCGTGATCTTCCCCCTCTCTTTGAATGGTCGTAAGGATGAAGGGGTTGAGGCAGAGAGATGAGTTTCCCCCCAAATTTTCGATCTCCCCCCCCCCCCAATTTTCGAGTCCCCCCCCCCCCAAATTTCGAGATGGTTGGGAGTTCAAATTTTCGAGATGGTTTTCTGCTCCCAACGCGCCTGCGAAAGCGTGCACACAGTTCAAATTTTGGATGACTGGGACATTCTTGATGACTGGGATAAACAAACTTATGACTGGACTTATGACTGGGACAAAATTCAAAAAATGCTCTGTTTTATAGAATAGATATATCGGTTACTTCATTTCGCATGTGTCGGGATTCCACAATTAAGGACTAGGACAACCCATTTAGCATATGCTCTATTTAGCGAGAATAGTTTCCTTTGCCCAAGTGTTTAGATTTCGACTTCTTTTTTGTTTTACTTGGTGCAAATCCCCTCGTCGTGTACCGTTCTCCCACTTGGGAGAGTACACATGTGTATAGCCAAAAACCCAAAAATCCAAAAAAAAGAGAAAAGAAAAGAAAAAAAAACCCAAAAAGAAAAGAAAAGAAAAATTTTGTATAGCCAAAAAGCCAAAAAAAATACAAATACCCAAAACCCAAAAAAATTTCAAGTGTGAATATTTTTCCTATCTACCGAGAATAAAGGGAAGGCGAGAATTTGCACCGAGTGTTCTACTCCACATCATCTCAACCCCCATCGTTTTCGAAAACACTTGGCTTAGGAACTTTTTAGCTAGTATCTAGGCTATAGTGGCGTGATTTCCTTAACCCTAGTTGTGGAGTCCCCGATGCATGATACGCTTCTATTCTTTTACTCTTCTCATGCATGCTTGAACTAATATTCACCGCAATTTCAAATTTGAATCGGTATTTGGGTCGTTTCCAGGGTCCATGTATATCGAGCTTTATTACACATCGTAGATAGCGACACCGACTGCTAGCGCACGACCACACTCACTCGCGCTTCACCGCGTGGGCCCACGACACTTATTTGGACTCGTTTTCCTAGGTTTAGTGATGTGATTTGACGTTTACTTGCTTGGTGTGTCGTTTTTGATTTCGTTGGCTCTGACGGACGATCTAGGATATAGAGTTTTCTTTTTCTCTCTTTCTCTCTATTTTTCCCCTCCGAGCTCCTACTCTCACTCGTCTTCCTCGAGGACGTGGAAGAGTTCAGCTTGGGGGATTTTGACGTGCGTTTATATTTCATATATTCACGCACGTTTTCTTTTGTGTTTCTCCGTATTTTCCGCCGTCTTTTATTCGTTTTCTCGTATTTTCTCGTTTTCTTTCACTTTTCTTTGTTTCTCCATGTTTGCAGGAGATTGCCCGTATAGGGGACGTTTAACGACGATATCTCAAGTCTCCGGAGCAACGGGAGGAGTCACGCGTGACCTAAGGGGTCGAACGACGAAGATTACATCTTTCAGCCCCTCACCCGGTCGGTTGGTCATCTCCAACCGATCGGGTGATGCACGCGTGCACCACCCGGTCTCAGCCGGAGCTCAACTGAAAGTCACCCGACCGGTTCACAGGCCGGTTCAACGGGGGCCAACTCTCTGTCTTTTCGAGCCAAATTCCAACCGATCGGGTGACTCTCACCCGATCGGTTCATCTGTAGCTGATGCTGAGGAGTCGAGACACGGGCACCCAACCGATCCCTTCACCCGATGGCACCAAGATCCAACCGGTCACTCCAAGAACTCAACCGACCGGTTCATATGACCGGGTGAAAGTCCGCCGTTTTCTGTTTATTATCTGAAACGGATCACCCGATCGGTTGACTTGTCAACCGATCGGGTGATACGAGATCCTATAAATAGGACCCCTAGGGTTCCAGAAACGGGGGAGCTGTTAGTTTTTACTGTTTTCTCCTATTGTGACGGCTGTAATTACTTTTCTATTGTAAGTTTTCAGATCTTTCTTAAACTTTAGTATTATCTTAATTGCTCTATTTCCTTCGCATTCCAATCGTCTGATTATGATTCCAACGGTTCATTTTCGTTTAGATCGCTTTTTAATGAATATTTGTGAGTAGTTCCCAAATCTGGGATTTTGGCGGAAACCCCTTCGGGGGCTCTTCCCGATGCATCCATAGAGTTAGGAAATCAATAGGGGTTAGGAATCTAACGGTTACGCGGGGTGTTTCATTTTCATCGGAGGGAAAAAGACCGCCTTTGACCGTTGGGCCAAGGGGGAATAAACTTGGCGGTTGACTCCCTAGCCATAGCTCACGCCCTTAGCGTAGACGCCGAATCCTAGCGTGCGGGAGCGGCAGTATGAGACGTTGGGAGTTATCGTTGCGAGCTTAGTGCTCCCGGAATCAATCAGTGTTAATGGACACGGGAGTGCCCACTGATCGAATCCAGGAAGTCTGGTGTGTCATCATGGGCACCGACCGGAATATCGGGCCCATGGGATGCCGGGGGTACCACTTTCAGAGGCAACGTCTCACCATTAGACCCCAATTTCGATCCCTTTCCTACCCGTAGGCCGTATCGGCGAGAAGCGCTCGTTGGAGTGGAAACCAAAGTCCCGGGTTTATTTTCTTATTGTTCATACCTTGCATTCCTTTCCGTGACAACCCACCAACCGATTCGGGCTAGCTCGCCCATGGGGTGATTTTGGTCCTCCTTGACACAAGCACATCCTAGCCTACTTGTGTTCGACCCCCAAGCCACACTACAACACCGTGCGCTTGCAGTTATAAATATCTAAACCCCTATGCGGGTCCCCGGCCATTCGCGGCATAGCGAACCGGGGGCACACACGCGTGACGTCATAACCACAGCTGGGTCACCTGATCAGTGAGAACTCTTTGTCCCATCTCCAGCTTCAGGTTTATCTTCTCCTGGTTGGTGATGTATTGAGTCAAAAGGGACTCAACCGGAGAGATGGCCCTCTGCTGGCCATATTGTTGCTGGGTGGGCTGCTGATTCCTTGGAGCATACTGCTGAAACTGTTGTGGAGGTTGTTGCTGCTGAAACGCTGCTGAGGCCTAGCCGGCTGATATATATGTTGTTGTTGCTGCTGAGTCGGCTATTGATACGGCGCCCGGTAGCTAATGTTAGGATGATTCTGGTTGTTAGGAGAGTAGGCCGGGTTGGAGCTAGTCCGTGGTGGATACGGCGCATTTTCCGTAGGATTGTAGAACAGTGCGCTCGCGTGGTCCAACGGTGGTGAGATGTCACCACCGTCGAATTTCCCCATGACTTCTGTTTCCACCGCGACAATATGTTGTGTACCGATGCCACCGGCTCCTACCATCAATGCGGAGATCTGGGTCGACAGCAAGTCAAACTTGCTGGATAATTTGTCGACGTCCTCGACCCTGTGGATGCCTCCAGATCTAGGTGTGGCTCTCTCGTCACACCACCGCTCATTGTTTGATAACATATTTTCTAGAATTTGTCCGGCAACTTCTTCACTTCTTGACATAAAGGACCCTCCAGCCGCGGCATCCATGGAAGATTTCAAATCGTCCCTCAACCCATTATAGAACAGATTTATGATCTGCCACTAGGGGAGCTCATGGTGGGGACATCTTCGCTGCATCTCCTTGTATCTGGTCCAGGCTTCGTGCAGAGACTCGTGGCTGGCCTGGGAGAAGGAGGAGATCTCACTCCTCAGCTTCATGGTCTTCCCCGGAGGAAAAAACTTTGTCAGGAAAGCATTTGAAAGCTTCTCCCAGGTGTTGAATGTGTTCGGGTCCTTCCCCCTAAGCCACAGCTTGGCCTTATCTCGCAGAGAGAAGGGGAATAGCTTCAGACGGATAGCCTCAGTTGTGACACCGTTTATCCGGAAGGTATCACATTTCTCCAAGAAGGAGTCCAAATGTTCAATAGGGCTCTCTATGGGTGCACCCGAAAATTGATCCTGCTGGATCCACGTCACCAAAGACGGCTTAAGCTCGAAGCTTTGCGCCGTAATAGCAGGAGAACGGATGGTGGAGGTGGACTCGATGGATGGCATCGAGTACTCCAGCAGGGACTTGTGAGGCGGGGTGTTCTCCCCCATAGTTTCAGGATCCTCTCTTCTTCGCTTCTCGGCGGCCAAATGCCTTAGGGTGGCGTTTATCTCTGGATCAACGGGAATCAAGTCGTCGAGACTTCTTGAACTCCTGCGCATGAAAAACAACAAACACCCGTGAAGCGAAAAGTGGGAAAGAAACAGATAAGATAAAAAATAAAAATAAAAATAAGAAAATAAAAAGGAAAAAGAAGAATGCGAAAATTATCGCGAGATAGAGATGTGAGCTAGACTCAAGGGTTCATGAAATCCTAAAATAACAAGCACGTTGCCTCCCCGGCAACGGTGCCATAAAGCTTGACGTCCCTCGGCTTTGCGCGTCTGAATGTGTGTGCAATATATAATTGGGGGCGTGAGATTTAAATATTTGTAACCGCAAGCGCACGGTGTTGTAGTGTGGCTTGGAGGTCGAACTCAGGGAGGCGTGGTTGTGCTTGTGTCAAGAAGGATCGGATTCACCCCGTGGGTGAGCTAGCCCGAATCGAATAGTGGGTTGTCACAGTAAATGGAATGCAAGGGATAAACAATATAAAGGGAAACCCCGGGACTTTGGTTTCCACCCTATCGTGCGATTCTCGCTGATACGGCCTACGGGTAGGATAACGATTGGAATTAGGGTCTAATGGTGAGACGTTGCCTCTGAAAGTGGTACCAGCGTCCCATGGGCCCGATATTCCAGTCGGTGCCCAGGATGATACGCCGGACTGCCCGGGTTCGGTCAGTGGGCACTCAGTGTCCATTAACACTGACTGACTCTGGGAGCACTAAGCTCGCAACGATAACTCCCAACGCCTCATCCTACTGTTCCCGCGCTCTAGGATTTGACGTCTACGCTAAGGGCGTGAGCTATGGCTAGGGAGTCAACCACCAAGTTTATTCCCCCTTGGCCCAACGGTCAAAGGCGGTCTTTTTCCCGTCGATGACAATAAAACACCCCGCGTAACCGGTAGATTCCTAATCCCTATCGATTTCCTAGTCCTATGGACGCATCGGGGAGAGCCCATGAAGGGGTTTCCACCAAAATCCCAGATTTGGGAACTACTCACACATATTTAGTAAAAAGCGATCTAAATCAAAATCGACCGTAAAAAGCATGATCAGGCGATTGAAAGGCAGTAAGAGCAATGCTAATAACACTATATTAAATTTTGGTAAAGATCAGAAAACTTACAAATATCTGAAAAATTACAGCCGTCAAGAGAGAGATAAAACAGCAAAAAATAACAACTCCCGCTTCTGGAAAACCTAGGGGTCCTATATATAGAATACGATATTACCCGATCGGTTGAAAAGTCAACCGATCGGGTGACCTGCTTCGTTTCTTCGGCAGCTCAGAATAGGACTTCACCCGGTCCCACGGCACGGTCGGTTGAGGGTTGAAGCTGATCGGTTGGATCTTCGTGCCGTCGGGTGAACCGGTCGATTGATCTCTCCGTGTCTTGGCTTCGGAGAATCGGTTACAGGTGAACCGATCGGGTGAAGGTCACCCGATCGGTTGGCATTCAGCATCAAATTCCAGAGAGTTGGGGTGTTTGAACCGGTCTCTGAACCGACCGGGTGACTTCTTGGCCGCTCCAACTTGTGTCCGGGTGGTGCACGCGTGCATCACTCGATCGGTTGGAAGTGACCAACCGGTCGGGTGAGGGGCTGAAAGATGCGATCTTCGTCGTTTGACCTCCTGGATCACGCGTGACTCCTTCCGTTGCTCCGGGGACTCATGATATCATCGTTTTATGTCCCGTACGCCGGTAAACTCCTGCAAATATACAAAAACACGGAAAAGTGAAAGAAAACAAGAAAACACGAGAAAACGAATACAAGACGGCGGTAAATAGCGAAAAAACAATGAAGAAAACGTGCGTTAATATATGCAATATAAACGCACATCAGCTAACACCATGCATTATTGGAGGGGGAGTAAGTAATTATTTTTGAAATTTCATTGTTATGTATCCAATTGTTTGCCAACATCAAAAGAGGAAGAATGTTGGTTATTGCATCACCCAAAGGTTAGTTTTGATGATATGTGATGTGTCAGTTTTGATATTTATACCGCAAGTGCACGGTGTCAATGTAGCACTTACATGTCGATCCACAAGGAGGTTGTCTGACAGAGTTCTAGCCAGTCCCAGGTTATGATTAGCTATATGGGTAATGTTTATGAAAAGAGAACAAGGATAATAGAAAGCTCTTGGGCTAGGTATCCCCTCTATTGTGGGTCGAACATGGAATTGAACTCTTTATCTAACTATTGAATTAATCCTAGGGTAAGGTCACCTAATGTTGTCACTTACCCCCCACTATCATGATTCTATGATAGGACTACCCATCATATGGCAAAGCCAACTATCGTTGGTCATCAACATACGATGGGTGCATGACGCACGATAATATTCCTCAACCATCGTACACGCCACTATTGTGGATAGAACTCAGGTCATCACAGGGTGGCTCTAATTTACGCCTAACTATCATTGGCAACATAGATAGTGAATAATTCTAGTAAAACATCCATGGAACCCTTAATTCGGTATTCAATAGCTAAAAAAAGATTCAATCCCATATTAATCCCCTAATGGGGTTCTATCATGCCCTAGATAAAAGATTACTAAATATAGATTAAGGAAATCACAGAGATCATACATGAACAAATTGAAAGCTTATAATAAAAGAAAGAAGAAAGAAAGCACTAGCTTCAAAGGTTGCAATACAAAGATGTCTTCAAAATACAATCTTGCTACAAAGAAAAGCTCCAAATAAAACCCTAATCGAACCTACTCCTACTCCTAAACTAATAAGAAAGGTAGAAGATAAAAAACTAGATAAAACCGAACTTCCCCCAAGTCGGTGCCCCCAAAAAGCATAAATACAACCCATAAAAACCCTAATGGGTCGGACAAAACCCAATGCAACACGACCGTGTCGATAATCGACACGGTCATGTCGATTCAGCTCAGAAAATAACTTTGTTTGGCTTCATGAAATGTAGCTCGACATGGCCGTGTAGAAGTCCTACACGACTATGTAACTGCAGCAGCAGAAACAACTCTTCTGTCTTTTTTCATCCTCTTCAATGACATAGACGTGTCGAATGTACACGACCGTGTACATTTCTTGCTCAAGCCCTTTAGCAAACGGCCCACAAGAGGGGTCTTCATTTGTGTCTCTCTCACACGGCCCATGTGTGATGCACACACGACCGTATGCAGCTTCTTTCTTTGGTTCTTATGGTGATGTTCTCGCACATGACCGTGTGTGATACTATACACGGTCGTGTATGGACTTTTACTCTTCGAATCATCATCATTATAATTCCTTCGCTCTACCCTCTTCATCTCTTTATTCCATGACTCCTATTTGCTCCGAATAGCCTGATATTAACCTGAAACGCACAAAAGCACCTAAAGAGTGAAAGTTAATGAAAATAGAGTGAATGACGTACAAAGTGGGGTTTAATATGATATAATATATGAATGGCTCTCAATAAAACATGGAATATAATCTCTCATCAAAATCTCCAAATCTAAACTCTTCATTGACCTCAAGGAAGGGAAGAGAGAGTAGGGAATGTGGCTATGCATGCATGCAAATCAAGAATTCCAGAAGATCAAGCATCATACACATGGATAAGTGAAAGTTTCAGATTTTGAAAATTATAGACATATCAATTCCTTTCAATTACCAAGGCATAGCCTAGAGCATTGTTTCTAGCAAAAATCAAACACACAATATACATAATCATAGTCATGCTCAAATCCTAAGATATTTCCTCCATCCCGTATTATGTTATTAAAATGGGAATCGAAATTATGTGATGATCATGAGAAGAATTAATAACGTATAATGGCCTACGAATCTTTTAAGGAGATGGCTCTCATAATATGCCATCGATCCTTGATTTGCAGCGTTGCTAGCTTTACTCATGTTTTTATTCTTGTCTTTTTTTCTTTTTTAATGTCCTAGCTGGTTCGCGTAAGGAGCGTTGGGTCAATGACTCCAGGATCCGATGACATTAGGGCATTGGGCCAAACAGGACACCTCGGACCGACTAGCTCAAACCAACTATAAATATTTATTCATATGCACTCCCCCAAGGTAAACCTTTCAGCACGAATTCCAATTCTTCCTAAGGCACGAGGACCCGGCTCATCAAGATTTTCCTGAGCTGTCGCCCTAAATTGACTAGCAGCAATCTGAGCTTGTCTCCGCCGCCGGCCGGCCGGCCGGCCCGTCCTCGACGCTGGTCCTCTCTCGTACCCATCTCTAAGCTGGTCCATGGGTTGAGCTCTCTTCTTCAGGTCGGGTTCTTCGTGGGTTGCTTGCAAATCTCATCTCAGATCTGGTTTTGCAATGCCCTGTGCTACTTGTCGTTTATTCGAATCTCTGACATAGCTGTCTCCGGCTTGTGGTCTGAGCTCCATAGAGTCTGATCTTTTCGACTTCGCCATTATCTCCGATCTGGGGCCTGATTTCTCAGTCGGTTTTGGGGAGCTCGTTCTTTGTGGACCTCGCCGTCTTCTTCTTTAGGTAGCTCGATGTCAGATCTGGGATACTCGCAGCCGTCGTCGACTTCTTTGGTGCTCAGGTCGCATTTTGTCGCCGCGTGCTCTTCTATGATCCTGATTCTACCCTGAGCTTCTTGATTGGGATCAATTTTTTTCGATTGATCCTTGATCGTGGATCGGGATCTGTTCTTGTGTTTGCTCAGTTCGGTCTGTCGTTTCTTGTCGGATTTGGGTTACTCACCGTCGTCAGTCTTCTTCTTCGGGTTGCTCGCCGTCTGACCTGAGCATCTGACCTCCTAGGCCTTTCACTGCTCTAGTCCCCTTTGGAGTCGTCGGACCTACCTGGCCACGGGTCTGGGTCAGCATCCATGGCGGCTTCTTCTTCTTGTTCTCGCTCCTGTCCTGCTATGCCTTCTTCCTCCATGGGAGGCGTTCTGCCACTGCCATCATGGGCCGATGTCCCAATTGTCTCAGCAGGGGCAGGTGGTGATCCCGGTGGTTGGACTCTGGTGGCTATGCGTCGTCTCTAGGGTAAGGCCATTTCGGCTCCTGCTTGCGCTGGTAGTAGTGGTGGCCGGGGGTCTGTGCACAGCGTTGGGGTTGATGCCGGCTCTGTCCCCCCTGCGTCACTGGTTGGGCACACTTTTGGCCGCCAGAATCTTGGCTCTTTGCCCAATCGTCCTGGTCCTCGTAGGGCTAGCGCCCCTCTGGTCCCGTGATCCTCTTACTCCTTTATGCTCTCTTTTCGTGACATCTGTTCCTCTAGTCTGGCTGTCCCTTTTATCTGCGAGCTCCCGTTCTTCCCCCGTCCTCTACTCCGTTGGGGGTGATGGTTGACGTCCCTCGGGACGAAATTATTGAGGCTACCGGCCGTTGGGCCAACACTCTCGTCGGCTATGTTATGGGGGCTAGGCCCTTCTACGGGCATCTCCTATCTTGGGTTGGGCGGGCATGGAAGATCAAGGGGGATCCACATCCACACTTGCGAGAACGAGTTCTTCTTTTTCCAGTTTGATGTGGAGGCTGACTGCTCTGGCGTCCTCCATGGGGGCCCTGGTTATTTGACGGGCGTCTTATGGTGCTTCGACGGTGGGCCCCAATATTGGCCTCACCCGGGATCTATTATCAGCTGTCCCTATATGGATACGCTTCCCCCGGCTTCCCCTCCAGCTATGGTCTTATGCTATCATTGGGAGGATAGCTAGCACTGTGGGTCGGCCCCTTTTCTCTGATGAGGCCACAGTGAGTGCTTCCCGTCTGTCTTTTGCCCGTTGCTTCGTTGAGATTGATTCCAGGTCCGATTTACCTGAGGTTATTACAGCGTGCTTGTTTGACGGTACCCTTTTCTCTGTCGCGGTGGAATATGAAAGGAGACCTCCTCGTTGCTCCCATTGCTGCTGCTTTGGGCATGACTTCTCTCAGTGCGCCTCGCCGACCAGGCCTCCCCCTTGGTAGTTGCTGTGCTAGGTCCCCTTCCCCAGCTGCAGTCACCGCTATGTGCGAAGCCCCCTGCTGCTGTGGGCTCTTCAGTTCTCGTGCATCCTGCGGCGACTGCTTCCTACCTGGCTTCTGCCGTTGCTGGTGTTGTTGAGTTCGCTCATGCTGTGGATGACCTTCTCGACTCAGATGTTGAGGTAGATATAGTTACCAATGTGGGCGAGCCATCCTGCTCTGCTGCAGACGACATTGGGGTCGATGTTGAGTCTACTACCGTCTTGGGTGCTCCTTTGTTGGTGGAGGGGAGTGGTGTTATGGGTGCTGTTAGTGGGGTCCCTGCTATTACCTTGGTAGAGGGAGAGAATGCCTTGGAAGAGGGGGAGTTTGATATTGGGGTAGTCGGAGATTCTGGCGTCTCTGATGACACTGATGTTGGCTTGTCGTTGGATGAAGATTTGGTTGTCGTTTCTGATGAGGAGCCCATCGTTAATGACCTCAACCGGACTGACGAGCGGGATGAATGGATTGTGGAGGTGGAGCATCTCAGTGCCTTCCTCCCCAATGTCCTAATGTCCGTCCAGCGTTGCGCTCGTCGGCCCTGTCGGCGGAGCCTCCAGATCATGCAGAGTTCCCTTCGTTGACTGATGGTTGTTAGTATGGGTCTTGGCTAGAGAGTCTTCTTTGGCCTGGTTATGTGGTGTCTGCCCTGGTGTGGGGCATGGTTGGGTGTTGATTGGAGGATTCAGGCCTAGGTTTTTGGGTGTTGGCCTTGCCACCTCCTTTTTCCCCTAGGCTCGCTTTCTTCCTCCTCTCTGTGTGTGTTGTACTGTTGGGTCCATCTCCCTATTCTGGTGCTTGGTGACTGCTTTTAAGAGCCTCTCCCAAGTCTGTATAGTAGTTGTCTGGCCCGGCTAGTTTCCTTTCTATTCTTAATATACTTACCTTTCAAATATATATATATATTATACATTTTTTATTTTCCAAACATGAATAAGCTAGGCAACATTACTCCTCGGTACTGAATATGCATGCCATTATCCAAATCCTATCAGATTGTTAACCATCATTCTCAACTTAAACTTTCAAGATGCATGCATAAGATGGGTTCCCAAGAAAAAATATAACATAGGCTGTTTCGAGTACTTTATCCTAGAGATTATGAACATAAGCATAAAAAGCATATTATATGAGATCTAACACTAAAAATAGCCATATGCATTAATCATGATCGACGTCAAGAAATTGAACGTAAAGATATAAATCTGAAAATTATTCACCAAAACACATGCATATAAAAACTTGACATCGTGGAATCCTAGTTAAAATGAAAAAAAGTTGAAAAGAAAGTGAAAATGAGAAGATAGGATTTAAATGCACCTAAAATGATGTGCATGAGATGCAAATGCATGGAAATGTACATACCCAAGCTTGAATTAAGCATTGTTCCCAATGCTAAAAAGATTCTAAAATAGCGGGACCAAAAATATGGGGGAGGGTTGTTTAATGATAACAGAAAAATAAAAAAGAATGAAAACCTAAAATAAAAGTGAAAGGAAAGTGAAAGGAAAAAAAGAAAACTGCATGGGAATGCCCCCAAATACATAGAGAATTATGATATGCATGAAATGCCTCTCCTATGCTTAAATGGAACATACCCTGAATAAAATGGGGAACTATAAAATGATGTCCTATGTGTAGGTCATGTCTCTGGGTGGTAGAGTCATATATAAATAAACTTAAGGCTCAGCGAGGACAATATAACACATAATGGGTTTTGGGGGAAAAAATGAATATGTGTGTGCACCGCATGAGAGGAAAGTGGTTTAGTCATAATTTTTTTCAAATCTAAGAAGAAAAACAAATGGTCCTAATATGATCCCCTCTCTATTGAGAGGAGACGAATACAACTATCTTGAAAGCAGGTAAAAATCTACACTTCATGATTCTTGTACACCATGACAAAAGGTGGATCATGAATCTGAAGTAGAGCAGGTAGCTGCTTTATCTGCTCCTTTCATGGTTCAGCGAGCTGCTTTCCACGAACTCCATAGGATCCCAACAACACTCCTCCCAGCATCTCTCGAGGACATCCACATATAACCTGCGAGAAATGAGGAATTTCAATCAGATGGAGAAAATTTCTCGCTGTAATAAAATTATCCCAAAGAGAATTGTCAAAATAATTTGGAAAAATTGAAATAGGATGGATACTGATCACTCCGTATTTTACACCTTTTTTCTGCATGTTTGCATGCCATTTAGATCGCTCAAATCGTGTTTTTCACGTTTATTCGACAATATTGCGATGTTTTTCACGATTTGTTGTTTTTGTCGTATTTCAGGAGATTTGGAGCGATTTGGAGTGATTCTGAGATGCACCCACTCCGGAGTGTTACCGACGACTCTCTTGAGGGGTATTCTGCGATTGGAGAGGAGTGGAAGAAGAAAGAATGTCGTAGGAGCGACGAGGAGGCAAAAATACAAAGAATGGGCATTTTCAGCATGCCACTCGGCCGAGTGAAGGAGTCACTCGGCCGAGCATAGACAGCCCGCTCGGCCGGCCAGATCGGACATGCAACAGAGCTAATATCAGCGTGCACTCGATCGAGCATCGCCAGACCACTCGACCGAGCTCCGAGTCATCCCTCGCCCGAGTGGAGCCAATACGACGGCAACCAAAAATGTTGAACTCTCTGGAATCCGTCAGTCAGCCCCAAAGACCGACTCGACCGAGTGACGAACGCCGTCCGCCCGAGTGAAGAACGCCCATCGGCCGAGTGAAGAAAAGTCACTCGGCCGAGTGACTCCCGAGGAGATGACCCCCAAGACCCCCAACTCTCTGGAATCCATCAGGGTCTCTCACTCGGCCGAGTGACATTTGTCACTCGGCCGAGTGAGCCGCGCTGCCTGTAGCGTAAGTTGCGATTTTGAGGCTGCGCAGGGGCAGTTTCGTCACAGTTTTTGGGCGATTTTGGGGGGTATTTAACCCCAGTTTTTAACCAAGTTTACAGAGCTTTTTCAGAACTTTTTGCAGCCTTTTTTAGATTACTTTTAGGAAATAGATTTAGCTTTTAGGGAGGAGAGAAAAGTGTTAATTTGTTGGATGCTATTTTGTTCTTCATTGGTTTGTCTCTCTCTCTATCAAAAACTCCATTTTATTGATATATTGAATATTGCTATGAATTCTATTGATTTTATTTGTGAATTTCTATTGAATTTCATTATGAATTGTGAGTAGTTTTATCGTCTTAGGGCGTAGGGATGAACCCTACGAACCCTATTTCTAATTTGTGATGAATTGGTGAAATTATTGCTAGAATTGATTAGGGTTAGTTTGGGATTGATTTAATACGAATAGCTAGGGATTCATACTGACGTGCGTTTATATTTCATATATTTGCGCACGTTTTCTTCCGTGTTTCTCCGTATTTTCCGCCGTCTTTTATTCATTTTCTCGTGTTTTCTTGTATTTTCTAGTTTTCTTTCACTTTTCCGTGTTTTTTCGTATTTTGCAGGAATTTACAGCATTTGGGACATAAAACGACAATATCATGAGTCCCCGGAGCAACGGGAGGAGTCACGCGTGATCCAGGGGGTCAAACGACGAAGATCGCATCTTTCAGCCCCTCACCCGACCGGTTGGTCACTTCCAACCGATCGGGTGATGCACGCGTGCACCACCCGGACACAAGTTGGAGTGGCCAAGAAGTCACCCGGTCGGTTCAGTGACCGGTTCAAACGCCCCAATTCTCGGGAATTTGGAGCTGAATTCCAACCGATTGGGTGACATCTCACCCGATCGGTTCATCTGTAGCCGATTCCTCCGATCGACGACCCGGTCACGCCACCCGCTCTCCTCTGCGCCCGGTTGAAGCTCCCGAAGGCGACGGCCGAAGCAACAAGCTGTCACCCGATCGGTTGACATTTCAACCGATCTGGTGGCCTTTTCGTCCCCTTTCGCACACCGCTGCTCATTCATTGAAGATCTTCTATCATTCCAGAAGGATTTTGGGTGATCTCTTATTTTTTTAGCTTCGGCATCGTCGTTAGCTTTCCAACGATAGGTCGCATGCCCAAATCCGATTTTTCTATATTTTTTTGGAATTTTCTGAGCGCAGCTATGTGCTGAAATTGACTGCTGTCTGAAATTTCACTTCAACCGATCGGTTGGGAGTCCAACCGATCGGTTGAAGTCAATTTCAGTAGTTTCGTGCTCTCTGTTTATTCCATCCGATCGGGTGAGTTTTCGCCCGATCGGGTGGGCCTGTTTTAACAGTTTTGAGTGGGTTTTGGACCCGAACTGTGAAGGGTTTTTTGAGGGGTTTTAAATACAAGTTTGAGCATGATTTGGGGGACTTCTTCCTTAGTTTTTCTAGGGCTTTTTGCCCCTTTCTCTTGTGAGTTTAGATTAGGTTAGATTAGGTTTTCTATTGTAATAAGTCTTGTATTGGATTGAAGATTCAAACTCAAGATAAGTATTTTCTTCTCTCATTTTCTATTGTATTGTGTTATTTTCTTTGTTGCTTGATGGTGAATGTTTGTTTGTCATTACTATTGCTTTCTATCATGTTCTTCACCATTGAGTAGTGTTTGATGAACCCTAATACGGGTTAGGGTAGGATTGATGCTTGGAAATTTACATTTGGCTTGGTTGCATGGCATGTGTTCGATGAAATGTGTCAATGGGGATTTCTAGCAATCTGAGTCCAATTCGTATGGCAACACACTAGTTGTGTTGGGGATTGGGGTCAGGTGCTTGTCCAGTCAAGATCCGCTTCGATGTATTGCTAGAAATCACATTCGACCTATTTGGCCATTAGGGTTACGCGAGGGCGTTTCATTGTCATTGGCGGGAGAAAGACCGCCTTTGACCGTTGGGCCAAGGGGGAATAAACTTGGCGGTTGACTCCCTAGCCATAGCTCACGCCCCTAGTGTAGACATCGAGTCCTCACGCGTGGGAACGGCTTGGATGAAATGTTGGGAGTTATCATTGTGGCCTTAATGCTCCCGGTTGCGAAAGGTGTTAATGGACATGGGAATGCCCACCGTCCAGAACCGGGTAGGCCTAGCATGCTTGGCACCGACCGGAATATCGGGCCATGGACGCTAGGTACCACCTTTTGGGGCAATGTCTCACCCTGGGTCAAGTCAAATGCCAAGTGTCATGAGTGCTCTAGCCCGTGTTAGCGGGGATTCATTTCGTGTCTTTTTATTTCTTCTCTTATTTCTACACTTCACCCATATCATCCGCATAGCTAGCACACAACCTAGGCGAGGCTAGTAGCCACTCAAGCCATCCACCTCCCTGATTTCGATAAACCCGCACCCTACACTAACCGTGCACTTGCGGTAAAACGACACCGCGCCCAAACCGTAAACGGGGCGCCGGTCAAGTTTTTGGCGCCGTTGCCGGGGAGGCGTTCGGTTTGATATTAGCTTATCTTGGGTTCGTTAGACTACGCATAAAAACACAAAAAAAAATTTCTTTTTCTTTTTTTTATTTTTTAAAAAAATATATTCAATAACCAAGAAAATTTTCCCCCACCATTATATTATCTTTTTGTTATTCTCTTGTACTATTGACGCTCCTCTCTAGTTTTCTTATTTTTGTTGTCCAGGTATCTTTGATATTACCATGTGGAGATCAAATTTCGATGCTCAGATGGGAGGATACGATCCTTATCCAGTTGTGGTTTGTGAGACTTGTGTGATGGCCGGGCACGTGTATTACGATTGCCCATTTACGCTTGAGAGCCTCCCCCCGCTCCAAGGCCAAACATTTTCCCACAACCTTAGCCCAAACACCTCCCATCCATTTCCTCAACCTTATACCCCTCCACAAACACAAGAAGAATCAAGCCTCGTGTCTCTCCTTGAAAGTGCCATGTTTAACCAAGGCCAAATATTACAAAACTTGATGGTACCAATCACTGAGCCGACATCGAGGAGCGGGGATGAAGGAGAGGATATACCCACCTTCATGGTTGAGACCACCATGCCATCGGCCACCATAGACATATCTCATGCTGATGCCCCAATTTTCCCAGACTACCACTTGGATGACGAATCATTTTTTGATGATGATAGTGAGGATGGGGAGATTTCTCTAGGATCTGTAGGAGAGACTTTTCATCTTTATCTGGATACCCCATATGAATCCTATGAGAGCACCGAGGAGACCACAGAGCTTATGCATACCGGCGAGGAGGATGTGCGTGAGGACGACGACACCACGACCACATACGAGTGGTCCGCTCCACATCCACCTCCACAGCCATCTCTGTCACAGCTTCCTCCTTGGTCGGTGGTCAACCATGAGGATGTCATTCAGGACATCGGGCAGATGGAGGAGCATGAGCATATCGTCGAGGAGGATGTACATGAGGGCTTGGATACGATCGTCCACTTCATGGAGCCCGAGCCACATCTACCACTACCGTCACGCTCCACTTCTTCTGCGGCTGAGCATCTACTTGAGCATATTGCCCCTATTCAGGGAGATTTTCATACTCACTCTCACTCCACATTTGAGTCTCGCTTTTCACGTCCTATTTCTTTAGACTCATATATATTTGACACAACATATCTCTCACAGGACACAGGATCGACTTCCCTTGAGGTATGTTGTGGTGTGTCACCACCTGGAGAGCAACTTCACATGGAGAGCGGGGATTTGATCGTCGCTAGCACAGAGGATAGCATACCATTTCCAGGGAGTGTTCTCCACATTTCATATATTTTACCATCATTTACCGGCGACTATCTCTGGGATAAATTTATTTTGGAAAATAATTTCTTGCCATGGACTAATGCACCTCGTCCTTTGCAGGTCACAGGTGGACACCTATGAGGGATGCTTGGAGGTGCATTGCTTGGGTCCATAGGCACACGTGGCACAACGCTTCTGGCGGAGCCACAGAAGGAGCAGTTAGAGCAGCTACCTGCCCCGCTCCAGATCTTGGATCCACCTATGCTCAGGTGTATCTTAATCCAGTAGTGTAAAAATTTACCGCTTTCTAGTTTAGGTTTGAATAATCTCGTATCCTCTCATTAGCGAGGGGAGCGTATCTAGGGTTTGCTTTTGCATCTTAATAACCCTTCATGTCGTGCCCTTCTATCATTTCACCCTCATCCTCTTCCGAGGAGAATGAGCACACCGTCTCTCCTGCATTTTGATTTCTTTCTTTTCTTTTCCGATCTTCCCCTTGCATATTTCTGCATCACATTGATCATATCGTTTCACTGGCATTGTCATGTTCAGCTTGGGGGAAATCGATTTGTGTGCATGTTTTCGTGTGTCGTTGTTGTGTGTCTGTGTCTAGGTGTTCTTTTGTCGTGTTTTATACCTTTTATTTGAGTGTTTCTTTTTCTTTATTTTTTTAGTTTCGCTTATGTGTTTTTCATGTTTTTCATTTTTTGTGTCGGTGCGTAACTCCCCCCCATTTTCATTGCCCTCTCGTATTCACTACTATTGCATTGAGGACAATGCAAGTTTCAGCTTGGGGGAGTCGCACTTCGTGCGTCATTTGTCTCTTTTTCTTCGTTATTTGAGTCGTTTTTCTCCGTGTTTTTCTTTTTCTTTTTCTTTTCTTCTTTTTATCTCTTTCTCCTAGAGATGAACCCTATGATGAATTGCCACGAAAATCACACGCGCACCTTGCACAGCTTCGATAATCACATTCACTAACCCTAGGATATCGAGTCCTCTTGCATTTCATGCATCGCGGGTCCACTTAGCTTTTTGTGAGTCGTGCGTCGTGCCTAGCTGTTTGGTGTGCTTCTACCTTGTGATTATGTTTTATATACCTATCCTTGGTTGACCCCTAGATTATCATGCTTCGATTTGAATATGCGGTATTTGCTTCTACTATCTGCTTCTATATGCATGCTATATTTATATCGTATATTTCAATTCGCATGTGTCGGGATTCCACAAACAAGGACTAGGATAACTCATTTAGCCTATGCTCTGATTAGCGAGAAATATCTCCTTTGTCCAAGTGTTTAGAATACGATTTCATTTTTATTTTACTTGGTGCAAATCCCCTCGTCGTGTACCGTTCTCCCACTTGGTAGAGTACACATGTAAATATCCCAATTCCCAAAAATCCAAAAAGATGAGAAATGAAAAGAAAAGAAAAAAATACAAATACCCAAAACCCAAAAAAAATTCCAGTGTGAATATTTTCCTACTTGCCGTGAATAAGGGGAAGGCGAGAATTTGCACCGAGTGTTCTACTCCACATCTTCTCAACCTCCATCGTTTTCGAAAACACTTGGCATAGGGACCTTCTAGCGATTACCTAGGCTATAGTGTGGTGATTTTCTAGTCCCTAGCTGTGGAGTCCCCGATGCATGATATGCTTCTATTCTTATACTCTTCTCATGCATGCTTGAGCTAATATTCACCGCAATTTCAAATTGAATCGATATTTGGGTCTTTCTTTGGGCATGTGTATATGGAGCTTCATTGCACATCGTAGATAGTGACACCATCTGCTACCACACGACCACACTCACCGCGCTTCACTGCGTGGGCCCACGACACTTGTTTGGACTCACATTCCTTGGTTTAGTGTTGTGTTTTGTCGTATGCTTGATTCGTGTGGCGTGTTTGATTTTGTTGGCCCTTACGGGCGATCTAGGATATAGAATTCTCTTTTTCTCTCCTTCTCTCTATTTTCTCCCTCCGAGCTCCTACTCTCACTCGTCTTCCTCGAGGACGAGGAAGAATTCAGCTTGGGGGATTTTGACGTGCGTTTATATTTCATATATTTGCGCACGTTTTCTTCCGTGTTTCTCCGTATTTTCCGCCGTCTTTTATTTGTTTTCTCGTGTTTTCTTGTATTTTCTTGTTTTCTTTCACTTTTCCGTGTTTATTCGTATTTTGCAGGAATTTACAGCATTTGGGACATAAAACGACAATATCATGAGTCCCCGGAGCAACGGGAGGAGTCACGCGTGATCCAGGGGGTCAAACGACGAAGATCGTATCTTTCAGCCCCTCACCCGACCGGTTGGTCACTTCCAACCGATCGGGTGATGCACGCGTGCACCACCCGGACACAAGTTGGAGTGGCCAAGAAGTCACCCGGTCGGTTCAGTGACCGGTTCAAACGCCCCAATTCTCGGGAATTTGGAGCTGAATTCCAACCGATCGGGTGACATCTCACCCGATCGGTTCATCTGTAGCCGATTCCTCCGATCGACGACCCGGTCACGCCACCCGCTCTCCTCTGCGCCCGGTTGAAGCTCCCGAAGGTGACGGCCGAAGCAACAAGCTGCTCACCCGATCGGTTGACATTTCAACCGATCGGGTGGCCTTTTCGTCCCCTTTCGCGCACCGCTGCTCATTCATTGAAGATCTGCTATCATTCCAGAAGGATTTTGGGTGATCTCTTATTTTTTTTAGCGTCGGCATCGTCGTTAGCTTTCCAACGATAGGTCGCATGCCCAAATCCGATTTTTCTAGATTTTTCTGGAATTTTCTGAGCGCAGCTATGTGCTGAAATTGGCTGCTGTCTGAAATTTCACTTCAACCGATCGGTTGGGAGTCCAACCGATCGGTTGAAGTCAATTTCAGCAGTTTCGTGCTCTCTGTTTATTCCACCCGATCAGGTGAGTTTTCACCCGATCGGGTGGGCCTGTTTTAACAGTTTTGAGTGGGGTTTGGACCCGAACTGTGAAGGGTTTTTTGAGCGGTTTTAAATACAAGTTTGAGCATGATTTTGGGGACTTCTTCCTTAGTTTTTCTAGGGCTTTTTGCCCCTTTCTCTTGTGAGTTTAGATTTGGTTAGATTAGGTTTTCTATTGTAATAAGTCTTGTATTGGATTGAAGATTCAAACTCAAGATAAGTATTTTCTTCTCTCATTTTCTATTGTATTGTGTTATTTTCTTTGTTGCTTGATGGTGAATGTTTGTTTGTCATTATTATTGCTTTCTATCATTTTCTTCACCATTGAGTAGTGTTTGATGAACCCTAATACGGGTTAGGGTAGGATTGATGCTTGGAAATTTACATTTGGCTTGGTTGCATGGCATGTGTTCGATGAAATGTGTCAATGGGGATTTCTAGCAATCTGAGTCTAATTCGTATGGCAACACACTAGTTGTGTTGGGGATTGGGGTCCGGTGCTTGTCCAGTCAAGATCCGCTTCGATGTATTGCTAGAAATCACATTCGACCTATTTGGCCATTAGGGTTACGCGGGGGCGTTTCATTGTCATTGGCGGGAGAAAGACCGCCTTTGACCGTTGGGCCAAGGGGGAATAAACTTGGTGGTTGACTCCCTAGCCATAGTTCACGCCTCTAGTGTAGACATCGAGTCCTCACGCGTGGGAACGGCTTGGATGAAATGTTGGGAGTTATCATTGTGGCCTTAATGCTCCCGGTTGCGGAAGGTGTTAATGGACATGGGAATGCCCACCGTCCGGAACCGGGTAGGCCTAGCGTGCTTGGCACCGACCGGAATATTGGGCCATGGACGCTAGGTACCACCTTTTGGGGTAATGTCTCACCCGTGGTCAAGTCAAATGATTCATACCGATTGGATTTGCAAGAGATTGGATCCCAACTCGATAGGAAGCCCTAGAAATTCGAATTGGGTTGCAATTGAATTTCTCCGGAATCGGTTTGCAAGAGATTGCACCGAAACTAGGGTTTTCGATTGTAATTCTATACCAATACCCGTTTGCAAGAGATTGGACGGGTAGGAACTATCCCAACCTAGGTCGTAGCTCGAGTTTGCACGAGAGTGGGCTCGAGATGCGATTGAACGATGATGATGTTCTTCATGCTAGCTTGCCTAGGTTAGGGTTTGCAAGAGATTGGACCCTACCCTAGGTTTGCTATAGACCGGCAATAGCACAAGAGTGTGAGCTTGGTTCTCCATTTAGTTGCAACTAGTTCACCTGAATTTCAAGTCTAGCAATTGTGACACCTACGAATCACAATGACGAGATACGGTTTGTAACGGGGATTCCCTACCCCTAGGCGTCCTTATTAATTTGTTATTTCTTTTATACAATTGAACGACTATGACCGCTTTATAGCGAATATTTCTCTACTGTTCCTATAGCCAGGTTGACTGAAGAAGACACAGGCATACATCCTCCTCTTGTTCGATACCCGCTCACCGCTATACCGTGCGCTTGAGGTAAGACTACATTGTCGTCGTCCCAGGACGTGTATCCGGGGCACGATCAAGTTTTTGGCGTCGTTGCCGGGGATGGCATTTTGACGGAGTTCGATTTGGATCACCCGGTTATTTTTTTCAATTTCTTTATTTATTTCTTCATTCTTTTCTAACTCTGTTTACAGCCCTATTTTGCAAGCTCTCCCGAAATTTTCCACAAGATCTTAATAGGTAAAATGGGGGATGCAATTCCAATGACTGAGTCTGGCCAGGGAGATGATGAATCTTTTGTGGAGCTCCTTAAGGAACTAATTGATGAGGTCCACGCTACCGGAGCTTTTGCTATTAATATCGAGGACCCCGTCGAACAATTGTTTGCTAGCTTTATGATGGATCAAATCTCCCCGGATGGGACTATTGGGGGTGATATCAGAGTTGATGTGAGGGACGGCAAGCTATATTTTGATGGCGATAGAACATGCGTCGAAGAGTGCTACACTCCCGAGGAATACTTCGAGCAAACCGACATTCAAGGAGTTATACTCTACAACCCCCACTCTTACAATTATGAATCTGCTGACGTATTTCTCGATTTCTGGAATGAACCAGAGCAAGGAGGTGGTCCTATGATGCTAGCGCAGAATCGGAGAGCGTCTATTCCGATGCACCGTCCTCACTAGGAAGCGAATCTGAGCCTCCACTCGAGAGTGAGCTAAACTCAGATGTTGAAGGAGAAGCCAAACTCACACAAGATGACGAAGCAGAGGGTACGTCACCCTTTGAGGTAGAGCTTAAACAATTACTGCCGAATCTGAGGTATGCTTTCTTGGGTAGTAAATTGACCTTCCCGGTGATTGTTAATGCCCACCTTGGCCAAGATCAACTTGAAAAACTATTAGAAGTCCTTAGGGATCACAAGGATGTCCTTGGCTACACTATCTCTGATCTTAAGGGAATAAGCCCTAGGCTATGCACGCATAGGATCCACTTGGAAAACACTGAAGCCACTTCTATTGAGCCTCAAAGGCGGTTGAACCCTAATATGAAAGAGGTAGTCAAAAAGGAAATCCTAAAATTGCTTGAGGCCGGAATTATCTACCATATCTCTGACAGTAGATGGGTTAGCCCCGTTCACGTCGTCCCCAAGAAAGGGGGGATGACCGTTATAAAAAATGAAAAAGGAGAGCCCATTTCTACACGCACTGTCACAGGATGGCGGATGTGCATTGATTATCGAAAACTAAATAAAGCCACCCGAAAAGACCATTACCCACTACCCTTCATAGATCAAATGCTTGAACGGCTTGCTAAACATAAATACTTTTGTTACTTGGATGGGTATTTGGAGTTTTTCCAAACCCCTTTGCATGAAGACGACCAAGAAAAGACCACATTTACTTGTCCTTATGGCACTTACGCCTACCGTAGAATGCCCTTTGGTCTTTGTAATGCACCCGCCACCTTTCAGAGGTTCATGACCTCCATCTTTTCCGACTATATTGAAAATATTATGGAAGTTTTCATGGATGATTTCTCAGTTTATGGAAGTGAGTTTGATTCTTGTTTGGCTAATCTTACCAAAGTTCTTAAAAGATGTCAACAAAATAATCTTACTCTTAATTGGGAGAAATGTCACTTCATGGTCACGGAAGGGATAGTGCTTGGGCACCTTGTCTCCTTAAGAGGGATTGAGGTTGATAAGGCGAAGATTGAGGTAATCGAGAAACTCCATCCTCCTATTAATGTTAAGGGCATTAGGGGCTTTCTTGGTCATGCGGGGTTTTACCGCCGCTTCATCAAGGATTTCGCCTTGATTGCCCGGCCCCTTACCTCCTTGCTTGCTAAAGATGCTCCATTTGTTTTTTCAGGAGAATGCTTGCGGGCGTTCAACACATTGAAGGAAGCACTAATTTTTGCGCCCATCATACAACCACCGGATTGGAACATTCCCTTTGAGCTCATGTGTGATGCAAGTGACCAAGCCATTGGGGCGGTATTGGGGCAAAGGAAAGATAGAAAGCTTCATGCAATATTCTATGCAAGCAAAACGTTGGATGACGCACAGAAAAATTACACAACTACGGAGAAAGATCTTCTAGCGGTCGTGTATTCCATTGAAAAGTTCCGCTCATATCTCCTTGGATCCAAGGTAATTGTCCACACCGACCATGCGGCATTGAAGTATCTCCTAAACAAGAAAGAGGCCAAACCTAGGTTGATAAGGTGGATACTTCTATTGCAAGAGTTTGACTTGGAAATCAGAGATAAGAAGGGTACGGACAACGTTGTGACAGATCATTTATCTAGGCTTATTCGTGACAAGGAGGACGAAAGCTTGCCCATCGATGACTCCTGTGTTGATGAGAGGATATATGCCATAAGGCCCGGGGAAGTCCCTTGGTATGCGGACTTTGTCAATTACTTGGCTTGTGGGATTAAACCATGTGGGATGCCCACACAGCAAAAGAGGAGATTTATGCATGTGGTCCGTAGCTATTTCTGGGAAGATCCGTATCTCTTTAAGATATGCAAGGATGGGGTTATCCGGAGATGTATTTCTAAGGAGGAGGCCACCTCTATCATCTTGCATTGCTGACGTGCGTTTATATTTCATATATTCACGCACGTTTTCTTTTGTATTTCTCCGTGTTTTTTCGCCGTCTTTTATTCGTTTTCTCGTATTTTCTCGTTTTCTTTCACTTTTCTTTGTTTCTCCATGTTTGCAGGAGATTGACCGCGTAGGGGACGTTTAACGACGATATCTCAAGTCCCCGGAGCAACGGGAGGAGTCACGCGAGATCCAGGGGGTCAAACGTCAAAGAATACATCTTTCAGCCCCTCACCCGGTCGGTTGGTCATCTCCAACCGATCGGGTGATGCACGCGTGCACCACCCGGTCTCGGCCGGAGCTCAAGAGAAAGTCACCCGACCGGTTCACAGGTCGGTTCAGCGGGGGCCTGTTCTCTGTCTTTTCGATCCAAATTCCAACCGATCGGGTGACTCTCACCCGATCGGTTCATCTGTAGCTGATGCTGAGGAGCTGAAGACACGGGCACCCAACCGATCACTTCACACGATGGCACCAAGATCCAACCGGTCACTCCAAGAACTCACCCGACCGGTTCATATGACAGGGTGAAAGCTCGCCGTTTTCTGTTCATTATCTGTAACAGATCACCCGATCGGATCTTTCTCAAATTTTAGTATTGTCTTAATTACTCTATTACTTCCGCATTCCAATCGTCTGATTATGATTCCAACGGTTCATTTTCATTTAGATCGCTTTTTAATGAATTTTTGTGAGTAGTTCCCAAATCTGGGATTTTGGCGGAAACCCCTTCGGGGGCTCTTCCCGATGCATCCATAGGGTTAGGAAATCGATAGGGATTAGGATTCTAACGGTTACGCGGGGTGTTTCATTGTCATCGGCGGGAAAAAGACCGCCTTTGACCGTTGGGCCAAGGGGGAATAAACTTGGCGGTTGACTCCCTAGCCATAGCTCACGCCCTTAGCGTAGACGCCGAATCCTAGCACGCAGGAGCGGCAGGATGAGACGTTGGGAGTTATCGTTGCAAGCTTAGTGCTCCTAGAATCGATCAGTGTTAATGGACACGGGAGTGCCCACTGATCGAATCCGGGAAGTCCGGTGTATCATCCTGGGCACCGACCGGAATATCGGGCCCATGGGATGCCGGTACCACTTTCAGAGGCAACGTCTCACCATTAGACCCTAATTTCGATCGTTACCCTACCTGTAGGTCGTATCGGCGAGAGTCGCTCGTTGGAGTGGAAACCAAAGTCCCGGGTTTATTTTCTTATTGTTCATATGACCGGCGCCCCGTTTACGGTATGGGCGCGGTGTCGTTTTACCGCAAGTGCACGGTTAGTGTAGGGTGCGGGTTTATCGAACACAGGGAGGTGGATGGCTTGAGTGGCTACTAGCCTCGCCTAGGTCGTGTGCTAGCTACGCGGATGATATGGGTGGAAGTGTAGAAATAAAAGAAAGAAATGAAAAAGACACGAAATGAATCCCCGCTAACACGGGCTAGAGCACGCATGACACTTGGCATTTGACTTGACCCAGGGTGAGACATTGCCCCAAAAGGTGGTACCTAGCGTCCATGGCCCGATATTCCGGTCGGTGCCAAGCACGATAGGCCTACCCGGTTCCGGACGGTGGGCATTCCCATGTCCATTAACACCTTCCGAAACCGGGAGCATTAAGGTCACAATGATATCTCCCAACACTTCGTCCAAGCCGCTCCCGCGCGCGAGGACTCGATGTCAACGCTCGGGGCGTGAGCTATGGCTAGGGAGTCACCGCCAAGTTTATTCCCCCTTGGCCCGACGGTCAGAGGCGGTCTTTCTCCCGCCAATGACAATGAAACACCCCCGCGTAACCCTAATGGTCAAATAGGTCAAATGTGATTTCTAGCAATACATCGAAGCGGATCTTGACAGGACAAGCACCGGACCCCAATCCCCAACACATCTAGTGTGTCGTCGTACGAATTGGACCCAGATTGCTAGAAATCCCCATTGACACATTTCATCGAACACGTGCCATGCAATCAAGTCTAATGAAACAACCCAAGCATCAATCCTACCCTAACCCGTATTAGGGTTCATCAAAACTACTCAATGGTGAATAACATATAAACAAACAACACAAAAGACAAACTTTCACCATCAAGCAAAATAAACACAATACAAACAATGGAGAAAAGGAGAGGAAAATACTTATCTTGAGTTGAATCGTCAATCCAATACAAGATTTATTGCAATATAAAAGCTAATCTAATCTAATCTAAACTTACAAGAAAAAGGGGCAAAAAGCCCTAGAAAAACTGAGGAAGAACTCCCCTCCATCGTGCCCCAAAACCCTATTTATAAACCCATCAAAAACCCTCTTGGGTCGGGTTCAAAACTGTCAAAAAAGGCCCACCCGATCGGGTGAAAACTCACCCGATCGGGTGGAATAAACAGAGAGCTCAGATACGCAGAAACAGATCTCACCCGGTCGATTGACAAGTCAACCGATCGGTTGAAGTGAAATTCCAGACTGCAGCCAGTTTCAGCACATAGCTGCGCTTAGAAAATTCCAGAAAAATCTAGAAAAATCGGATTTGGGCATGCGACCTATCGTTGGAAAGATAACGACGATGCCGACGCTAGAAAAATAAGAGATCACCCAAAATCCTTCTGGAATGGTAGCAGATCTTCAATGAATGAGCAGCGGTGCGCGAAAGCGGAAGAAAAGGCCACCCGATCGGTTGAAACATCAACCGATCGGGTGAGCCGCTTGTTGCTTTAGCCGTCGGGCTTCGGGAGCTTCAACCGGTCGCTGAGGAGAACGGGTGGCATGACCGGGTCGTCGTTTGGGAAACTTCAGCTTCAGATGAACCGATCGGGTGAGATATCACCCGATCGGTTGGAATTAAGCTCCAACTTCCCGAGAACTTTGTTGGGATGAACCGGTCGGCGAACCGGTCGGTTGACTTTGCACTTTTCTCCAACTTCAGTCCGGGTCGTGCACGCGTGCATCACCCGATCGGTTGGCTGTGTCCAACCGATCGGGTGGGGGCTGAAAAGTGGCAATCTTGGTCGTTTGACCCCCTGGATCACGCGTGATCCCTCCCGTTGCTCCGGGGACTCATGATATCATCGTTTTATGTCCCAAATGCTGTAAGTTCCTGCAAAACACGGAAAACACGGAAAAGTGAAAGAAAACAAGAAAACACGCGAAAACAAATAAAAGACGGCGGTAAAATATGGAAAAACACGGAAGAAAACGTGCGCAAACATATGAAATATAAACGCACGTATAAATCCCCCAAGCTGAACTCTTCCTCGTCCTCGAGGAAGACGAGTGAGAGTAGGAGCTCGGAGGGAGAAAATAGAGAGAAAGAGAGAAAAAGAAAACTCTATATCCTAGATCGCCCGTCAGGGCCAACAAATCAAAAACGACCCACCAAGCAAGCAAACGCCAAATCACATCACTAAACCAACGAATACGAGTCCAGACAAGTGCCGTGGGCCCACACGGTGAAGCGCGAGTGAGTGCGGTCGTGTGCTAGCAGACGGTGTCACTATCTACGATGTGCAATAAAGCTCCATATACACATACCCAAAGAATGACCCAAATATCGATTCAAATTGAATTAAGCGGTGAATATATGGTTCAAGCATGCATGAGAATAGAGAGAGAATCGAAACATATCATGCGTCAGGGACTCCACAACTAGGGTTAAGGAAATCACCACACTAAAGCCTAGATAATAGCTAAAAAGTTCCTAAGCCAAGTGTTTTCGAAAACGATGGGGGTTGAGATGATGTGGAGAAGAACACTCGGTGCAAATTCTCGCCTTCCCTTTATTCTCGGCAAGTAGGAAAAATATTCACACTGGAATTTTTCTTTTTGGGTTTTGGGTATTTGTATTTTTTTTGGATTTTTGGCTATACAACTTTTTTTATTCATTTCTTTCTTTTTGGGTTTTTCTTTTCTTTTCTCCTTTTTTGGATTTTTGGATATTGGGGTATATACATGTGTACTCTCCCAAGTGGGAGAACGGTACACGACGAGGGGGTTTACACCAAGTAAAACAAAAAAGAAATCGGAATCTAAACACTTGGGCAAAGGAAACTATTCTCGCTAATTAGAGCATGGGCTAAGTGGGTTATCCTAGTCCTTAATTGTGGAATCCCGACACATGCGAATTGAAATATACGATATAAATATAGCATGCATATAGAAGCAGATACCGCACATTCAAATCGAAGCATGATAATCTAGGGGTCAACCAAGGATAGGTATATAAATCAAAATCACAAAATAGAAGTACACCCCTAGCTAGTCACGACAAACAACTCACACAAAAGCAAGGTGAACCCACGAAGCATGAAATGCAATGGACTCGGCTTCCTAGGGTTAGTGAATGTGATTATCGAAGCTATGCTAAGTGTGCGTGTGATTTTCGTGGCAATTCATCATAGGGTTCATCTCTAGGAGAAAGAGATAAAAAAGAAGAAAAGAAAAAGAAAAAGAAAAACACGGAGAAAAACGACTCAAATAACGAAGAAAAAGAGACAAAAGACACACGAAGTGCGACTCCCCCAAGCTAAAACTTGCATTGTCCTCAATGCAATAGTAGTGAATACGGGAGGGCAATGAAAATGGGGGGGAGTTACGCACCGACACAAAAAAATGAAAAACACGAAAAACACATGAGCAAAACTAAAAAATAAAGAAAAAGAAACACTAAAATATAAAATATAAAACACGACAAAAGAACACATAGACACAGACACACAACAACGACACGCAAAAACATGCACACAAAAGTCGATTTCCCCCAAGCTGAACATGACAATGCTAGCAAAATGATATGATCAATGGGGAAGTAGAGATATGCTAGGGGAAAATCGGAAAAGAAAGAAATCAAAATGCAGGAGAGACAGTGTGCTCATTCTCCTCGGAAGAGGATGTGGGGTGAAATGATAGAAGGGCACGACATGAAGGGTTATTATGATGCAAAAGCAAATCCTAGATACGCTCCCCTCGCTAATGAGAGGAGACGAGATTATTCAAACCTAAACTAGAAAGCGGTAAATTTTTACACTACTGGATTAGGATACACCTGAGCATAGGTGGATCCAAGATCTGGAGCGGGGCAGGTAGCTGCTCTAACTGCTCCTTCTGTGGCTCCGCCAGAAGCGCTGTGCCACGTGTGCCAATGGACCCAAGCAATGCACCTCCAAGCATCCCTCGTAGGTGTCCACCTGTGACCTACAAAGGACGAGGTGCATTAGTCCATGGCAAGAAATTATTTCCCAAAATAAATGTAACCCAGAGATAGTCGCCGGTAAATGATGGTAAAATATATGAAATGTGGCGAACACTCCCTGGAAATGGTATGCTATCCTCTGTGCTAGCGACAATCAAATCCCCGCTCTCCATGTGAAGTTTCTCTCCAGGTGGTGACACACCGCAGCATACCTCAAGGGAAGTCGATCCTGTGTCCTGTGAGAGATATGGTGTGTCAAATATATATGAGTCTAAAGAAATAGGACGTGAAAAGCGAGACTCAAATGTGGAGTGAGAGTGAGTATGAAAATCTCCCTGAATAGGGGCAATATGCTCAAGTAGATGCTCAGCCGCAGAAGAAGTGGAGCGTGACGGTAGAGGTAGATGTGGCTCGGGTTCCATGAAGTGGACGATCGTATCCAAGCCCTCATGCACATCCTCCTCGACGATATTCTCATGCTCCTCCATCTGCCCGATGTCCTGAATGACATCCTCGTGGTCGACCACAGACCAAGGAAGAAGCTGCAACAGAGATGGCTGTGGAGGTGGATGTAGAGCAGACCCCTCGTATGTGGTCGTGGTGTCCTCGTCCTCACGCACATCCTCCTCGCCCTTATGCATAAGCTCTGTAAACTCCTCGGTCCTCTCATAGGACTCATGTGGGGTATTTAAATCAAGACAAAAAGTCTCTCCCATAGATCCTAGAGAAATCTCCCCATCCTCACTATCATCATAAAAAAATGCTTCGTCATCCAAGTGGTAGTGATGGAAAAATGGGGGATCGGCATGAGATGTGTCTATGGTGGCCGACGGCATGGTAGTCTCAACCATGAAAGTAGGTATATCCTCTCCTTCATCCCTTCTCCTCGGTGTCGGCTCGGTGATTGGTACCATCAAGTTTTGTAATATTTGGCCTTGGTTAAACATGGCACTTTCAAGGAGAGACACGAGGCTTGATTCTTCTTGTGTTTGTGGAGGGGTATAAGGTTGAGGAAATGGATGGGCGGTGTTTGGGCTAAGGTTGTGGGAAAATTTTTGGCCTTGGAGTGGGGGGAGGCTCTCAAGCGTAAATGGGCAATCATAATACACGTGCCCCGCCATCCCACAAGTCTCACAAACCACAACTGAATAAGGATCGTATCCTCCCATCTGAGCATCAAAATTTGATCTCCACATGGTTACACCAAAGATACCTGGACAACAAAAATAAGAAAACTAGAGAGGAGCGTCAATAGTACAAGAGAATAACAAAAAGATAATATAATAGTGGGGGAAAAATTTCTTGGTTATTGAATATATTTTTTTAAAAAAAAAAGAAAAAGAAAAAGAAATTTTTTTTTGTGTTTTTATGCGTAGTCTAACGAACCCAAGCTAAGCTAATATCAAACCGAACGCCTCCCCGGCAACGGCGCCAAAAACTTGACCGGCGCCCCGTTTACGGTATGGGCGCGGTGTCGTTTTACCGCAAATGCACTGTTAGTGTAGGGTGCGGGTTTATCGAACACAGGGATGTGGATGGCTTGAGTGGCTACTAGCCTCGCCTAGGTCGTGTGCTAGCTACGCGGATGATATGGGTGGAAGTGTAGAAATAAAAGAAAGAAATGAAAAAGACACGAAATGAATCCCCGCTAACACGAGCTAGAGCACTCATGACACTTGGCATTTGACTTGACCCAGGGTGAGACATTGCCCCAAAAGGTGGTACCTAGCGTCCATGGCCCGATATTCCGGTCGGTGCCAAGCACGAATTGGACCCAGATTGCTAGAAATCCCCATTGACACATTTCATCGAACACGTGCCATGCAATCAAGTCTAATGAAACAACCCAAGCATCAATCCTACCCTAACCCGTATTAGGGTTCATCAAAACTACTCAATGGTGAATAACATATAAACAAACAACACAAAAGACATATAAACTTTCACCATCAAGCAAAATAAACACAATACAAACAATGGAGAAAAAGAGAGGAAAATACTTATCTTGAGTTGAATCGTCAATCCAATACAAGATTTATTGCAATATAAAAGCTAATCTAATCTAATCTAAACTTACAAGAAAAAGGGGCAAAAAGCCCTAGAAAAAACTGAGGAAGAACTCCCCTCCATCGTGCCCCAAAACCCTATTTATAAACCCCTCAAAAACCCTCTTGGGTCGGGTTCAAAACTGTCAAAAAAGGCCCACCCGATCGGGTGAAAACTCACCCGATCGGGTGGAATAAACAGAGAGCTCAGATACGCAGAAACAGATCTCACCCGGTCGGTTGACAAGTCAACCGATCGGTTGAAGTGAAATTCCAGACTGCAGCCAGTTTCAGCACATAGCTGCGCTTAGAAAATTCCAGAAAAATCTAGAAAAATCGGATTTGGGCATGCGACCTATCGTTGGAAAGCTAACGACGATGCCGACGCTAGAAAAATAATAGATCACCCAAAATCCTTCTGGAATGGTAGCAGAGCTTCAATGAATGAGCAGCGGTGCGCAAAAGCGGAAGAAAAGGCCACCCGATCGGTTGAAACATCAACCGATCGGGTGAGCCGCTTGTTGCTTTGGCCGTCGGGCTTCGGGAGCTTCAACCGGTCGCTGAGGAGAACGGGTGGCATGACCGGGTCGTCGTTTGGGAAACTTCAGCTTCAGATGAACCGATCGGGTGAGATATCACCCGATCGGTTGGAATTAAGCTCCAACTTCCCGAGAACTTTGTTGGGATGAACCGGTCGGCGAACCGGTCGGTTGACTTTGCACTTTGCTCCAACTTCAGTCCGGGTCGTGCACGCGTGCATCACCCGATCGGTTGGCTGTGTCCAACCGATCGGGTGGGGGCTGAAAAGTGGCAATCTTGGTCGTTTGACCCCCTGGATCACGCGTGACCCCTCCCGTTGCTCCGGGGACTCATGATATCATCGTTTTATGTCCCAAATGCTGTAAGTTCCTGCAAAACACGGAAAACACGGAAAAGTGAAAGAAAACAAGAAAACACGCGAAAACGAATAAAAGACGGCGGTAAAATACGGAAAAACACGGAAGAAAACGTGCGCAAATATATGAAATATAAACGCACGTCATCATACCTTTCATTTCTTTCCGTGACAACCATTTACCGATTCGGGCTAGCTCGCCCACGGGGTGATTTTGGTCCTCCTTGACACAAGCACATCCTATCCTCCCTGTGTTCGACCCCCAAGCCATACTACAACACCGTGCGCTTACTGTTACAAATATTTAAACCCCTTCCCCGCCACGCGGCTGCGCGCCGGAGCGGCGGGGACCGGTCAAGTTTATGGCGCCGTTGCCGGGGAGGTAACGTGCTTGTTATTTCAGGATCTCTTGAACCCTAGTGTCTAGCTCTCATCCCTACCTCGCGATAATTTTCGCATTCTCCTTTTTCCTTTTTATTTTTCTTATTTTTATTTTACCTGTTTCTCTCCCATTTGTCGCGTCACGAGTGTTTGTTTTTTTTCATGCGCAGGAGTTCGAGAAGTCTCGACGACTTGTTTCCCGTTGATCCAGAGATTACCGCCACCCTTAGGCGTTTGGCCGCCGAGAAGCGAAGAAGAGAGGATCCCGAATCCATGGAGGAGAACACCACGCCTCGCAAGTCTCTGCTGGAGTACTCGATGCCATCTATCGAGTCCACTTCCGCCATCCGTCCTCCAGCTATCACGGCCCAAAGCTTTGAGCTAAAGCCGTCTTTGGTGACATGGATCCAGCAGGATCAGTTTTCGGGTGCACCAATGGAGAGCCCGATCGAGCATCTAGACTCCTTCTTGGATAAATGTGACACCTTCCGGATTAATGGTGTCACGACTGAGGCGATCCGTCTGAAGCTGTTCCCCTTCTCGTTGCGAGACAAAGCCAAGCAATGGCTTAGGGGGAAGGACCCCAACACTTACAATACCTGGGAGAAGCTCTCCAACGCTTTTCTGACGAAGTTCTTTCCTCCGGGAAGACCATGAAGTTAAGGAGTGAGATCTCCTTCTTCTCCCAGGCCAGCCACGAGTCCTTGCATGAAGCTTGGACGAGGTACAAAGAGATGCAGAGAAGATGCCCTCACCATGAGCTTCCGAAGTGGCAGATTATTAATCTATTCTACAATGGGCTGAGGGATGACCTGAAATCTTCTATGGACGCCACGGCTGGGGGTTCCTTCATGTCAAGGAGCGAGGAAGATGCCGGACATATTCTAGAAAATATGGCATCCAACAATGAGCGGTGATGTGACGAGAGAGCCACACCCAGGTCTGGGGGTATACACAGAGTCGAGGACGTCGACAAACTTTCAAGCAAGTTCAACTTGCTTTCGACCCAGATCTCCGCACTAATGGTAGGAGCCGGTGGGGCCGGTGCACAACAGATTGCAGTCGTAGAATCTGAAATTTTTGGGGAATTCGACGGTGGTGACGTCTCACCACCGTTGGATCAGGCGAGCGCACTATTTTACAACCCCACAGGAAATGCGCAGTATCCACCAAGAACCAATTCCAACCCGGCCTACTCTCCAAACAACCGAAACCACCCTAACTTTGGTTACCGGGCGCCATTTCAGCCCTCGCCACCTCAGCAGCCGCAGCAACAAACATATCAGCCGGCTAGGCCACAGCAGAGTCAGTTTCAGCAGCAACAATATCAGCAGCAGCCTCAGCAACAATTTTACGCCCCCAGGAATCAGCAGCAGCAGCAGTATGGCCAACAGAGGGCCGTCTCTCCGGTTGAGTCTCTCTTGACTCAATATATAACCAACCAGGAGAAGATCAATCAAAAGCTGGAAATGGGTCAGCGGGCCCTCACGGACCAAGTAGCCCAGCTGGGGTTACAAGTGGTGAACCTCTCAAGGTCATAAACCCAATTGCCACCACAACCGGAGGTGAACCCGAGGGGAGCAACCCAAACATCGGCACTCGTGCACGTGCACGCAAATGTGTCCGCTATCGTTCTGAGAAGCGGGACACAAATTCCTACTAGAGTGCCCCCTAACAGACCGGAAGCACCGTTGGTCGTTGAGCGACCGATCGAAAAATCAAACAACGCCGGTGCTTCGTCATCAAATCCTACGACTCCGGAGGGAGACTCTGAAGAAGAGAAGAAGAAGAACGAGGAAGGGAGCCCGAAAGTGTTCAAACCCGTTGTGCCATTTCCACAGCGGTTAGCTCAGGCCAAAATCGACGAGAAATATGGCAAGTTCTTTGCCATGGTCAAGGACCTGAGCTTGCAAATCCCCTTCCTAGAAGCAATCGAAACAATCCCCTCCTATGCGAAATTCCTGAAAGATTTGGTTACTAGAGGGTCTAGAAAGGAGAAAGTAGTGTTAACGGCGGAGTGTAGCGCTCTTATCCAGAGGGCAAATCCACCGAAACTTAAAGACCCGGGGAGCTTCTCAATTCCTTGCACGATCGGGGCCGTGAAGATTCATCGTGCACTCGTCGATCTCGGAGCGAGTGTAAGTTTGATGCCCTTGTCGATGTATAAAAGGATAGGAATGGGTGATTTGGAGCCCACCGGTATGACCCTACAACTAGCTGACCGGTCAGTCAAATATCCGGTGGGGATTGTGGATGACCTCCACGTTAATGTAAAAGGGGTGCATGTGCCATTGGACTTTGTAGTCATGGACATTCCTGAAGACGCACACACCCCCATCATCCTGGGACGGCCTTTCATGGCCACTGCTGGTGTTTTGATTGATGTGAAGAACGGAAAAATTTCTCTAAACGTCAGCGGAGAAAAAGTTGAATTTGATCTGGGGTTATCCATGAAGTACCCCGATCCCCCAGACGACCCTCGGTGTAATTTGCTGGAGATGGAAGAAGAAAAAGCTGCTGAAGAGAGCTCATGGGAGATTCTCTCAAGAAACCCCCCCCCCCCCCCGATGACTTGGGGGATTCAGAAGACCGAGACGGTCCCAAGAACGATGATGCTGCTGGGAAAGCGAGTGCAGCAAGAACGACCCCTCCCGGGTTCCCCAAGGCTCCTCCTGCAAGGAGAACAGGGAAAGAACCCATGGGCCTCACCAAAGACGAGGTCCGGATCCTAAAGAAGATGGCGGTAAGCGCCAATACGAAAGAGAAGCCCCCGGATCCCAAGATCAAGGAGAGGGTAGTCGAGCAAATCTTTCTCCAGCCGCTGACTACTCCAAAGGCCATAAGCTCCGATGAAGAAGAGATGCCGAACTTCGGGCATCACCCGTATCAACCACCGTGAACATCTCTTACGGGCGTCGAGCCAACGACATTAAACAAGTGCGCTTCATGGGAGGTAACCCATGTTCTAAACTTTTGCCCCGCTTTTTAGTGTTATTTTTGAATTTATTTTATCTATTTTTATAAATAAAATCAGCCGCGAGAACATCCGTTCAAGGACTTAGACAAATCTGTTGGTTTTTGCAGGAAACGAAGCCCCAACCGATCGGTTGATAACTCACCCGATCGGTTGGGATGTATCAGATACAAGCAGAAATCTGTCCCCAAATGAACCGATCGGTTGAAGAATGGAGAGACCGGGAGACAAACCGGGTGATCTGGGGAGAATTCTCGGGAAATTTTTGGGGAATATCAACCGACCGGTTGAGTTAGAGCACGATCGGTTGAGGCGACCAGGTGAGCAGTCCTCAATTCTCGGGAAAATGAGTGGAGCGGCCAACCGATCGGTTGAAAAGTCAACCGACCGGTTCGACTGTAGCACTTCTTCGGCAAGAATTTTTGACCTAACCGCCAACCGATCGGGTGACAAGTCACCCGATCGGTTCGTCTTAAAACCCTATATAAACCCCCGACCACCCGTTCGTTTTCACCCTCGCCCGATCGCCATTGTCGTCGTCGTTTCGCCTGCCTCTCCTCCCCAACGGCCAATTCTCACTTCCCTACCTCCTCCACTCCTCCAATACTCCCTATCTCCACTTCCTCCACCAATCTCTCCATCAATTTCACTCTCTCCCCCCCTTCATTTCGAAATTCTGACCTAATTTCCCCCAAACAACACCCATTTCGAAAATTCTTGCTGAAAGAGGTCGTCGCGGCTCCACGCTACTCTCATTGCACAGTGTGGGGACTTCTACGAGCAAGCTTCGCCATTTCGCTTGGGTACACTCGCTCCACGCTCATATTTCTATTTTTGCCCTATAAATTGTGCTTGCTCATTTTGCTTGTGTTAGTGTGCATTCATTGCTTTTGCACTCATTCATACACGCACACTCACACATGGCTAAGGATAAAGACAAGGGGAAGGAGTTTATGCGGGAGGAGGAACCGTCTCGAAAGAGACGAAAACAAACACGTCCCCCTTCCCGCACACGAGCACTTACACTTGGCCCTCCCCCGCCTGTTATCCCCCTTGTGGACCCAATGTTGGGCCCGCATGGGTATATCTTTAGGAACCAGGAGCACAAGGATTTTTACCGTAGGCTCGATGCTCGGGGGCATCTATCTACTAAGTTCCCGCACACACAAACACTTGTCGATCTCAGTGTCTACACCGAGGTTGAATCTCTTTTCGCTAACTTAGGATGGTTGGCCTTCCTTAATGCTTCTGCCATATCCTACCCGGCACTCACCCTCGAATTTCTCTCTACACTTGTTTGGGAGTCCGGGTCGATCATTAAATTCTGGGTGCGTAACCGGAGTGTCACCACAAATCTGAACACAATTAACGATATATTTGGTTTCCCCAATCTTGGGGATGACCCCATCCGACACTACGGGTACACGCCCGAGTTTAACGTCGATCAATTCTGGTTCCGCCTCACACTGCTCCATGACTATCCCCGAGGAAGGGCCAAGGCCTCATCCATCATTCATCATGTGTTTCGTTTGGCCCACAGGATCATATCATCTGCATTTTTTCTCAGGGACGAGTCCGGCACCGTGACTATCCCTGACCTTTTTATCCTCTGGGCCATGACATTCCCTTTTGTCCGGGACGATGATGGAATTAGCTTCAGGGCCCCTACCGTCCCCATCCATGGCGGCGATTGGCTTGTTTACAAGCTACTCGAGATCAGCCGGGCCGGTAAGGGGAAGTTTTGTTGTGGGGGCATCATTACTATCATTTGCTCTTGCCCCCAATTTAATATTCCCTTCCCCAATAATCTTCCCGCTGCCGCAGGACCCTCACAGCTAGATATTGATGTCTTGCGGCACATTCACATGATTAGACCCCACTCCGATGGCCGCTTCATCTTCAATTATGGCCACCCCCCAGCCCCGTACACCATTCTCCCCAACCCCGCTCGCATGACCATTGCTCTTGTGGGAGATTGGACCTTCCCACCTGATCCCAACTTCCTTGCGGGGTTGAACCTTCCTTTCCTCCCCGCGGACGCACGCAGACCACCGTCCCCTGCCGCCCACTTAGGCGAGCAGGATATCCCTGCGTCTCGGGGAGATATAGGGGCTGGCCCGAGTCGTCCTATTTCTGCTCCAGGACCCATCACATCTGAGCACCTCTTTGCGGCCATTTCTGGCCTTGTCTCCTGTGCCGGCATGACCACTGCCGCCGGCACCACTTCGACCTTACCTACCGGTACCTCTTCTGCCTCACGTCAGTCCATATCTTTTGGTCACCGTCAGGTCTCTGCCCGTCTAGGTCTTGAAAGGGAGGTCGCTGCCCTTCGTGAGCTCGCCATGTCCTCTGCCTCCTCGGACCCATCACCGTCCTCTTTTCTCACTCACCCACGTTTCCTCGCACTTGAGAGGAACGTGGCCGCCATTCATCGCCTTCTCACTCACATCCACGGTCCACCTCCACCTTCACCACCTCCACCTTCACCACCTCGGCGATCTTCTCCTCCACCCTCCCACACATCCCCACATCCATCACCCCCCTCACCACATTCTTCTCCCCCCTCATCTATTCCCATCCCGGTATCCACTTCCCCCCTCCTGACCACTTCCATCGCACCCACGCTACCTCCTCCCTCCTCCTCCATCACTACATACGTGCGTCGGAGAAAATTGCCGGTGCGCTCCAGATCTCTCCCACCACCACCCACCACCGTCACCACCACATCTTCTTCCCCCATTTCTATTCCTCTCACCACCGCCTTGATCGTCTTCCTACCACCACCACCCACCTCCACCGACACTCCTCCCATTGTTCACACCACCGCTGCCCCTTTTCCACCACCTCATTCCCCACTTCTCCGCACACCCCCAGCCTCCCCCGACCACCCAATCACACCCTCTTCCGAGGAGGACGAGGACTCACCTTCTCCTGCTTTCTGATTTCACCTTGTTTGTTTTTGACTCCCCCTTACATATCTCTGCATTTCATTGATCATATCATTTTGCTAGCACTGTCAGGTCCAGCTTGGGGGACGTCTATTTTGGTGTGTTGTCGTGTTTTGTTGTTTTTCTCATTTTTTGTGTTTGTGCTTGTTTTTCCCCTTTTGAGTGTCGTGTCGTGTGGTTTTATTTCTATTTTCATGTCGTTTGATTTTGATTTTGATCTTTCTTTATTTTCAGTTTCATCTCTGTGTTTTCCTCGTTTTCATTTCTTTTTGTGTCGGTGCGTATTCCCCCCCCCCCCCATCTTCATTGCCCTCCCATACTCACTCATATTGCATTGAGGGCAATGCAAACTTCAGCTTGGGGCAGTCGCACTGTGTGCGTCATTTGAGTCCTTCTTTTTCGTTTTTGTGTCGTTTTCATCGTGTTTTTTATTTTTTTTTTCTTTTTCTTTTCTTCTTTTTAGCTCTTTCTCCTAGAGATGAACCCTATGATGAATCGCCACAAAATCACACACATCTAGCATGGCATCGATAATCACACTCACTGACCCTAGGATTTCGAGTTCTCTTGCATTTCACGCATCGTGGGTCCACTTAGCTTTTTGTGAGTCGTGCGTCGTGCCTAGCTATTTGGTGTGCTTCTACTTTGTGATTTTATTTTATATACCTGTCCAGGAATGACCCCTAGATTATCATGCTTCGATTTGAATATGCGGTATTTGCCTCTACTATAAGCATGCTATATTTATATCGTATATCTCAATTCGCATGTGTCGGGATTCCACAATTAAGGACTAGGATAACCCATTTAGCTTATACTCTATCTAGCGAGAATAGTTCCCTCTGCCCAAGTGTTTAGATTTCGACTTCTTTTTTGTTTTACTTGGTGCAAATCCCCTCGTCGTGTACCGTTCTTCACTTGGGAGAGTACACATGTGTATAGCCAAAAACCCAAAAATCCAAAAAAAAAGAGAAAAGAAAAGAAAAACCCAAAAAGAAAAGAAAAGAAAAATTTTGTATAGCCAAAAAGCCAAAAAAAATACAAATGCCCAAAACCCAAAAAAATTTCTAGTGTGAATATTTTTCCTACCTACCGAGAATAAAGGGAAGGCGAGAATTTGCACCGAGTGTTCTACTCCACATCATCTCAACCCCCGTCGTTTTCGAAAACACTTGGCTTAGGAACTTTTTAGCTAGTATTTAGGCTATAGTGGCGTGATTTCCTTGACCCTAGTTGTGGAGTCCCCGATGCATGATACGTTTCACTTCTTATACTCTTCTCATGCATGCTTGAACTAATATTCACCGCAATTTCAAATTCGAATCGGTATTTGGGTCATTTCCTGGATTTGCGTATATGAGCTCATAGCACATTGTAGAAAGCGACACCATTTGCTAGCACACGACCGCACTCACTCGTGCTTCACCGCGTGGGCCCACGACACTTATTTGGACTCGTTTTCCTAGGTTTAGTGATGTGATTTGACGTTTGCTTGCTTGGTATGTCGTTTTTGATTTTGTTGGCTCTGACGGACGATCTAGGATATAGAGTTTTCTTTTTCTCTCTTTCTCCCTATTTTTCCCCTCCGAGCTCCTACTCTCACTCGTCTTCCTCGAGGACGAGGAAGAGTTCAGCTTGGGGGATTTTGACGTGCGTTTGTATTTCATATATTTACGCACGTTTTCTTTTGTATTTCTCCGTGTTTTTTCGCCGTCTTTTATTCGTTTTCTCGTATTTTCTCGTTTTCTTTCACTTTTCTTTGTTTCTCCATGTTTGCAGGAGATTGACCGCGTAGGGGACGTTTAACGACGATATCTCAAGTCCCCGGAGCAACGGGAGGAGTCACGCGTGATCCAGGGGGTCAAACGTCAAAGAATACATCTTTAAGCCCCTCACCCGGTCGGTTGGTCATCTCCAACCGATCGGGTGATGCACGCGTGCACCACCCGGTCTCGGCCGGAGCTCAAGCGAAAGTCACCCGACCGGTTCACAGGTCGGTTCAGCGGGGGCCTGTTCTCTGTCTTTTCGATCCAAATTCCAACCGATCGGGTGACTCTCACCCGATCGGTTCATCTGTAGCTGATGCTGAGGAGCTGAAGACACGGGCACCCAACCGATCACTTCACCCGATGGCGCCAAGATCCAACCGGTCACTCAAAGAACTCACCCGAACGGTTCATATGATCGGGTGAAAGCTCGGCGTTTTCTGTTCATTATCTGTAACGGATCACCCGATCGGTTGACTTGTCAACCGATCGGGTGATACGAGAGTCTATAAATAGAACCCCTAGGGTTCCAGAAACAGGGGAGCTGCTAGTTTTTACTGTTTTCTCCTATTGTGACGGCTGTAATTTCTGTTCTTTTGTAAGTTGTCGGATCTTTCTCAAATTTTAGTATTGTCTTAATTACTCTATTACTTCCGCATTCCAATCGTCTGATTATGATTCCAACGGTTCATTTTCATTTAGATCGCTTTTTAATGAATTTTTGTGAGTAGTTCCCAAATCTGGGATTTTGGCGGAAACCCCTTCGGGGGCTCTTCCCGATGCATCCATAGGGTTAGGAAATCGATAGGGATTAGGATTCTAACGGTTATGCGGGGTGTTTCATTGTCATCGGCGGGAAAAAGACCGCCTTTGACCGTTGGGCCAAGGGGGAATAAACTTGGCGGTTGACTCCCTAGCCATAGCTCACGCCCTTAGCGTAGACGCCGAATCCTAGCACGCGGGAGCGGCAGGATGAGACGTTGGGAGTTATCGTTGCAAGCTTAGTGCTCCCGGAATCAATCAGTGTTAATGGACAATGGAGTGCCCACTGATCGAATCCGGGAAGTCCGGTGTATCATCCTGGGCACCGACCGGAATATCGGGCCCATGGGATGCCGGTACCACTTTCAGAGGCAACGTCTCACCATTAGACCCTAATTCCGATCGCTACCCTACCCGTAGGTCGTATCGGCGAGAGTCGCTCATTGGAGTGGAAACCAAAGTCCCGGGTTTATTTTCTTATTGTTCATACCTTTCATTTCTTTCCGTGACAACCATTTACCGATTCGGGCTAGCTCGCCCACGGGGTGATTTTGGTCATCCTTGACACAAGCACATCCTAGCCTCCCTGTGTTCGACCCCCAAGCCACACTACAACACCGTGCACTTGCGGTTACAAATATTTAAACCCCTTCCCTGCCACGCGGCTGCGCGCCGGCGCGACGGGGACCGGTCAATTGCCACGGTATGCCATGCGGGGGACATCATGCCGCTTCCAAGACTACAGCTAAGATATTGCAGAGTGGATTCTTTTGGCCAACCATGTTTAGAGACACGCACGACTTCGTCAAGCGGTGCGATAGATGCCAACGGACCGGGAATATTTCCAAATGAAATGAGATGCCAATGAAGCCCAGTCTAGAGAGTGAGCTCTTTGATTGTTGGGGAGTGGACTTCATGGGACCATTTCCGTCAAGCAAGGGTAACAAGTATATCTTATTGGCCGTGGACTACGTCTCCAAATGGGTAGAAGCCATCGCCACCCCTACCAATGATGCGAGGGTTATCTCCAAGTTTTTCAAGAAGAATATTTTTCCACGCTTTGGGGTACCCCGTACTTTGATAAGTGACGGCGGAAGTCACTTTATAGAAAACAAATTTGAAGCCATGTTGAAAAAGTATGGGGTAAACTATAGAATTGGCATGGCCTACCACCCTCAGACGAGCGGACAAGTGGAGGTTTCAAATAGAGAAATCAAGCAAATTCTTGAAAAGACCGTAGATCGATCTAGAAAAGATTGGTCCATGAAGTTAAACGATGCTCTATGGGCATATCGCGCGGCCTTTCGCACTCCGATTGGCACCACACCGTTCCGACTTGTTTATGGGAAAGCTTGTCACCTACCGGTAGAGTTAGAGCCCCACGCGTATTGGGCCATCAAGACCCTCAATTATGACTATAAGAGTGTGGCGGTGAGGCGACTCTTGGACATCAACGAGCTTGACGAAATTAGAAGAGATGCCTACGAGAGCTCAAGAATTTACAAAAAAGGACCAAGATTCTCCACGATGCACGCATAACTGTCACGGACTTCAAGGTCGGAGACAAAGTCTTGCTTTATAATTCCCGACTCCGACTATTCCCCGGGAAGTTGAGGTCACGGTGGTCTGGACCCTTCACCATCAAGCACATACAACCGGGAGGAGCACTTGAATTGGAAGGGAAAGACGGAGCCACTTTCAAGGTGAATGGGCAACGGCTAAAGCATTATTCCGAAGGAGTCCCTATGGGCGAGGTAAATAGAATATATCTACTCAAGGGACGGCCGGATGACCTTTCATACCTGCTTGATGAGGTCATCGAAGAGGCGATCCCCCACTCCATCGGCGCACCCCACGAAGATAGCTTCGAAGAAGGCCTAGATTTGGCCGAGGAAGAGAAGATGGAGCACTCCCCCGATATCTCCATGGCGATTGATGATGGCGACGCTGATGTCGCAAGAATACGGGAGCTCTGCAAGCTCTCAAAGTTGAGGACTCCGAAGAAAGCTCCACCGATACGACGATCGGTGTCACCGACAAAGTCGAAGACCGGAACAAGCTCTAGCTTTGGGAAGCCACCCCCCAACATTGCCCGTGACGAAGGGGCGCTGAGGAAGACCACACACCACCATGATCCAAATCCGAGCGGTCTTCCCGGCAAATTCGACGGATGCATCTCATATGCACCCAACATCCCGCGCTAAATTGAAAATTTAAAGGGGTCGAGCTCAAGACCCTAAACGAGCGCTTGTCAGGAGGCAACCCGATGGTTATCGCATTATTTCTATTTTAGTTTTTATTTTTGTTTTAGACTTTATTAGCGTTTTTGAGTCGTTTGCCCGAAAAATTGAGACAACGGGTCCTATTTTCTTTGACAAGAGGAGGAGGAAAGGATATCTATCATATGGAGGATGACCGAGGCGAAGAAGAGCGCTCCAGGAATGCGCTCGAGACCTAGGAGGAGGAAGAAACCACCTGGAGGAAGAAAAACAGAGAGTAGAGCCAAAACGGAGCCCCGAAGCAGGAAACAGAGCCTCACTCGACCGAGTACCATAATCACTCGACCGAGCAAAGAAAGCCGTCCGCCCAAGTGGTGCACCAACGAGGGAAGTCTGCTGTACCCAACTCTCTGTCTTTTTTATGATTTCAGTGTAAACTGCCACTCGGCCGAGTATATTTCTTCACTCGGCCGAGTGAAACTGATACCCTCCTAGCCTAAATATTGCCGAGTAGCTTGTGCCACTCGGTCGAAGGAGTTTTCTCCCTTCGGTAGAGTGAACAGAAGCCACTCGGCCGAGTCGTAAGTGGCTGGTGAAAATTTAAAATTCTTCTTATCGATGCGTCACTCGACCGAGCAACATAGTCGCTCGGCCGAGTCGTATCTGTGCCTATATAATAAACTGCGGGCTCGGCGCGAAGTTCAACACAATTATTCCCCAATTCTCACCCGAGCCCGAGCCCTTTCAACTCCCCTCGCCCGTGACGCACCCTCCCGTGCCCGATTGAAGTCGCCGTCGGCCCCGATCGCCGCGCCACCGTCGACGACCGCTCCGGCGACCACCCCCACCGCCGGTGACCACCCTCGCCGCTGACCGACTGCCGATAACCCAAATTTCACCCCTTTGCTCCTTTTTCCCCTATTTTTGACGATCCGTACGCCCATTGAGCCCCTAACTCAAATCGACTTCTTTACTTATCTGTTATACCCCATCTCCCCCATGTATTTTGAATTTTATACGCTGATATCATAGTTTGATGTGCATGTTATCTTGGGGGAGCTTAGGGGAGCTTTCAGATGCGCTATTGGCTTCGTGGAGGCGGCGTCTTCGCACTTATCTGATGTTTTGCTCTCGCGGCGTGTTCAGGTACCTTTATCACGCCCCGCTTCCCAAAGCAATGGAGGCGAGACGTGAGAAGGTCCGTACAGACGTAGAGCTGTGAAGCCATACGCCTGATAAGCGTCAATTTAAAATTTCAAAGTAGGTCCCTGTAACTGCAAACGGAACAACAATAATAATAACAAAGAAAGAGAGACTGATATATAAATAATCCACTCTCAGAAATTGTCCACAATAATATTCAACATCCAGAAAAGCCACCAGGCTAAAGGAAAGAGTCTAAAGGCCCAAAACATGGCCAACAAAACGACACCATAACAAAGTATTGGTGCTCGCACCGAAAACTACAGCAGTCTAAAATAAAAGGGAAAGCTCAACGAAGACACTAGGACTGGTCCCCGGTGTCCACGTACTCCTCCTCAGCAAACACGGGTTCTGACTCAGTGTCAGCAAACACCACGTCCTCTCCAACGAACTCTGGCTCAGGATCTAACATGTGTCACCCAAAAGAGAGAGGGGCACATGTCAGCAAGTTTAAAAGACTTGGGCAAGGAAACTGAAAGTAAACTAACAACCTAACAGTTCAAGTAAGATGCAATGACATGACATTTAAGTATGATGCAACAGTTAAAAGGACAATAAGGGACAAGCACGCACGATGTAGCAAAAGCTACCAAATCACTAATTCACGAATCACTTATCTCAATTTTCACTTATCACGAATCACTTGTCACGATTTTCACTTTGTGCTCAGAGTTTCCGTCTTTTGGCTGAAGTGGCAGTACGGGCTCACTTCTACGCTAAAGCGACCGTTTAACCCTACCCCTCCACGTGTATCGAGCGTTGGGATTAGCAACACACTAGCTCACTTCTAGATCACGAGCCAGGAAGTGTATTTGGCATAGGGGTGCACCTAGCCTCAAGTCACGATGTAGGAGTCAAAATCCTACTCGCCGCAGCTTACATTTTAAAGTAGCGTGTGCTACACAAACACGATGAACAAGCAAGAAATGCAATGACATGAACAGATATTCGCGTACCATTAATTGAAATTAAACATGACATACAAGCATGATGAAGGTGACGGATCTAGCTTCGTTGTCAAGCTAGATCAATGGCGTCTAGGCAGCTATCCTTTCACTGCCTAGTCTCGTTTACGCTAAAACAAGTAAATGGCCTAAGGACATGGCCTAAAACCCTAAGTGGCAAGTTTCACTTGCCTAGCACCGAGGATGACGATCGCGAAGGTTCGTCTCACAATCACTAATCTACGGGGAAAGTCGCTGTTATGGAGAAACAACTATCAAAACAACATCCATTTTTATTAGGGTTTACAAAAACACAAATGGGTTATTAGAATATTATAGGATCGAGTTATTACCGAATCGTTAGCGGAAGAACGATGCCGAGCAAGCACGGCGACGGAAGAACGACCCGAAGAACTACGGCTCAGATCTGGAATGGATGGAGAAACCTGGAGAAAATGAGATTTGATGGGGTTTATGGGATTTTGGGGAAGGCCGACGGCCTAGAGGAGGTGGCCGGTGCAATGGTGGTGAGAGGGGGCTCCGGGGATGAAGGAGGAGAGCTAAGGGAAGATGGATGATGATTTGAGGAAGAAGGAGGCTCAGAAGAAATGAAAGAAGAAAGAAAAATGATTGGGGGGTTTAAATAGGAAAAGTTGCGGCGGCTGGAAAACCTAGGGTTTCGACAGCGATTAGTCGGTCAAAGAAGGTTGGCTGACCGACTAGTTTAAGAACTAGTCGGTCGATCGTTCTACTGTGACCGACTAAGAGCAAGCAGCGAAAAAGGAATAAAATCTGGGAAATTGAATTAGTCGGTCTGTGAAGGCCCGTCGACCAACTAGTTTGCAACCTAGTCGGTCGGTGAGTGTTCATAAACCAACTAACGATAAACAGTAACTCAGGTAAAATTAATCAAAGGAACTAGTCGGTCTGAGAGCAAGTTATGACCGACTAGTTGTGCATCTAGTCGGTCGGTGGTTGTTCTTAGACCGACTAAGAGTAAACAGTAACTCGACTAGAAACGCCTGACGTAAACTAGTCGGTCCGAGAAGACTTGCCGACCGACTAGATCTCAATCTAGTCGGTTGGTTCCCCTTCTTGAACCAACTAACGTGAACGAAAAGTGCCGAATTGAAGCACGAAGCTTCGGAAAGATTTCTATGGCTTCTAAGATCACTCTAACTCTAAAATATGAGCGATTTGAAGTTTGTCATGAGTGACTTACTCCAAGATCACCGATTTAAGGAAGAAGCTAGAAAATCGCGACAAAACGATCGAAAACGAAAGCTACGGAGACGAAAACAACACATAAGGAGAAAATCCACCAAAACATATATATATAATATAGATAATCCAAGTACATGAAAACCAGTCGTTACATCCTCCCCAACTTAAGAAAATTCCGTCCTCGGAATTTCCCAACACTCACGTGTCCGGGAACAAAAGTGGGTAACGCTCTCGCATCCCATCCTCTCTCTCCCAAGTAGACTCTCCTGGCGAGCCGTGTCGCCACATCACCCTCACAAGATTGACAACCTTGTTCCGAAGTGACTTCTGACGCCTATCCAAAATCTGCACTGGCTGCTGGTCATACGTCATATCAGGGCGAACGGTAAGCTCTGTAACGGTCGGTTTCTGATTGTACTTTCGTTGTGCACGTGCTCTTAATCGTGCACGTGTTTATTTTAGACTATATTTGATTTTGAACATTATTGTGTGATATGTTGATGTGATCGTCTCTGAAAGTATTAGATTGTGGAACAACTTTGGAACGACATATCTCGAGTCGTTCTTCCGCGATACTATCTTATTTGATGTGACGTCGCGACTTTCTGTTTTGACGCGAGACGTTACTATTTTTAGTTTCGTCTCTCGACGTCGAAATTTAGATCTGTATTCTCCACTCTCTTTCTTTCGTCGCCCCGAACACCCCATAATTATTTTACAATTTTTAGGCTTAATTTGACCTATTTCCATTTTTTGGAAACTTTTAAATAATTTTTAAACCTATTTTTAAAGTGTTTTAATTATGATAAAACTCCTATATTAAAATAATGCTTTAAAGAATTTTTTGACCAAATTTCAAAATTTTTGGCCGCACCCATCTTGCGTGAGGGAGAGGAGAGTAAATTTATTTTTAAATTAATTATTTTAATTATTTAATTATGTTTTCTTAAACCTTAGACCTAACCCTAGCTCACTCCTATTTATATTAACCCTAGGCTAGGTTATTTCCGCATTACACAAACCCTAGCCATCAAAAACTCCTTCCCAAGCTTCGTCGCAACGTTGCGACGAACACCCCAGTGCACGACCGACGGCCGCCCCTGCAAATCCACGTGCCCGACCGGAGCCGCTCCCCGCATCACCCGCTCGCAACGCTCCGCTGCAAGCCCCCTCGCTGTCGCCCGATCCGACCGAGAGCATCGCTCGGTCAGACCGAGCGCCCGCTCGGCACCCCGCTCCCCTCCGCACCCCGCACCGTTGCAACCCCGCCTCAGCGCATGACCGACGAGATCTTTCGCACCGATCGAGAGGCCGCTCCGCATCGCTCCGTAGTGCTACACGCCCGCACCCACCGTGTCCGACCGAGAGGCCCGCTCGGTCTGACCGAGGAATTCCCTCGCACAGCACCATGACCCCGCCTCCGCTGTGCTGCACCACGCCCGACCGAGAGCTTCTCTCGGTCTGACCGAGAGAAACCCTCGCACCGACGGTGTCCGACAGACAGCACATCGTCGCAACTTGGTTTCTCCCACACCAACTCCTGTGGTGGGCCCCCCAAGTTCTCCAGAGGTGTTGTGGGTCCCCCATTGACCCCTAGCACTGCTGTGGGCCCCACTTGGGTGCGCTACTTCGTGGATTTGCCGTCTACGACGTTGCGACACGTCGTAGGCTTTCGTCGCAAGTTCCAGCTTTTGGAGAATCGTGCGAGGACCAGATCTGAAGCTGAGGAGTTCTCCGATCAGACACGACATCCATTCTACGACAAACTCCAGTTCAGGTTGGTTCCCTGAAACTCGTAGAAACCCCCAATTTAGCTGACTGAACCCTAAACTAAAAATCGTCAACTTGAACTAAAATTTATTTCCAGCACCAGTAAAACGTTGTACGAACATAGAAAATCGACGAACGGATTTTGTTGACTGTGCACATATGATAGATCGTCGATTAGGCTGAAACATCAAAATGTGACTTTTGACAAATAGGATAGTCCCGATAACCTAGAAACGAAACATAATAGGATTTGATGAAATTGATACCTGACACCGTCGCCGTGGCGATATTTCAAACGGACTTCCGCGGATGAGACGCTTGGACGAGACGCTTCGAGAGGACGACACACTCGCCATCCCAGGCAAGTGTATCCACTTGTACTTTTGGTCGTGCTTAGGCCTTAGTTGGTTAGAATTGATAACTGTGAACAAATAGAACCGGACGTGAAATGATAGCGTCCGGGACGACTCCTGACGGCTCAGACTTGATGAGGAAGTCTGAGCCTGACAACAACAACTTGCTATGGTAGGGCTATCATGTGTGTGCGTGTATATGGACACCCTAGAATAACCCTTCCTGTCTTGTCACGTCCTATCCCGTCTTGCACAGCCCGCTGGGCAATAGGGCACTCTTCGAGTGATCCCTTGTACTGATTCACAGCCTGCGGGCAATAGGACACTCTCCAAGCTAGAGAGAGTGATCCCTTGTACGGATACACAGCCTGCGGGCAATAGGGCACTCGCCAAGCTAGAGTGAGTGATCCCTTGTACTGTTGTCTTGTCTTGTCTTGTCTTGGCGTTTGGGGTTGGGTTGAGCGCGCGCACGGCAAGAGGGTCTGATCCCTCTCAAACCGTAAGGCGTGAACCCTTTCGTGTCTCACTTGTCTTGTCTTGCCTTGTTTCCGTCACGTCCCGACTTGTCATGACACCTGTAGGTTAGTCCCGTAGTTGGTAGCACATGCTACGAGTACTACTTGCTGCGCTTTACTTTCCTGCTGCGTTACTTCTGTTTGTTACTCAGTTATAACCCCAGCATGCTAATCAACCAGTAAAACGTTGTCTAAAAGTTGATACACTTGTAGTTTGGTCTAACCCTGTTTGTAGACCTTACCTGACGTACAGTTCCCTCTTTTGGTGATGTACGTCAGGTGTTGAGCCATAGTACGTCGACGAGGCAGACCTGCCAGCTGACGGAGAGCCGGAGGACGTTAATCCGGAGTACGACCCGGAGGAGGACCAGAGTTAGAGGTCTTTAGTTGCTGATCCAGAGTTCTGTTCCAGTTTAGATTGGGTGCGTAGCACCTGTTGTTTTCTTGTCTAGGTTGGGTGCTTTCACCGGTAGTTTCTTTTTCTGTAGTTGTAGCCCTTCGGGTGTTTTAGACTCTCAGTACTTTTGGATGTTATATTTTGGAATAAAATGAAATGATATCTCTTTTCAGTACTTTTGTTGTTTCCGTACTAACTTGCAGGGACCTGTTTCCTTCGTTTGAAATACCACAGACGCTTATTGGGTCTGGGCTCTCAGCCACGGCCTAAGCGGGCCTTAGTCACGCTTCGCCTCCGTCTTTTTGGGAAGCGGGGCTGGACAGGTTTTAGTGGTGGCCCATGCAGGTCCCCTTTTCTGTGAATACGGAACAATTGAAGTATTGAAATTCATTTTATTACCCTCCAGTAATTGTACGAGTCTAACCTCTGTGTTTCTATCAATAGGATGGCAGTACGACGCGTTACCCGATTGGGGAACTTAGGCGATGGAGTTCCGGAGGACCAGGGCGGAGACTTCCGTCAGTTTCTGGGTGTGATGAGGGAGATGCTGGATGTTCAGCATCAGTTGGTTCAGCAGTCCCAGCGTGCTGCCCAGGCTGTTCCAATTGCACCACCACCTCCTCCGCCTGCCCCACGAACTGCTCCAGGAGTGAAGCAGTTCAACGAGCTCCAGCCGAAGTCATTTTCGGGGAAGGAGGGACCCCTAGCTGCTGACGAGTGGATCCAGAGCACAGAGGAGAAGTTAGTTGCTGCGAAGATTCCTGACGATACCTGAGTGGAGATAGCGAAGATGCAGCTGACGGAGAATGCGAGGAACTGGTGGCGCATCGAGGAGAGGCGTCTTGAGAAGCCAGTGGGGTGGAAGACCTTCAGATCGATGTTCAAGGACAAATATTTCACCAAGTCTGCTAGGAGGGAGCTGCTGAGCAAATTTATAGATCTGAAGCAGTGGGATATGACCGTCGAGGAGTATGAAGCTGAGTTTGAGATGCTGAGCCGTTTTACCCCACATATGGTGAGGAAGGAGGAGAAGCGAGCTGATCGCTTTCGTCAGTGACTGCGTCCGAAGATTCAGGCTTCTATGTCTTCGACGAGTTTCTCGACTATGAGGGAGGTGCTTGATGCTGCGAAGAATCATGAGCTCATAGCTCTTCTGCCTGACCCTCCAGCTGATAAGGGGAAGCGTCCCATAGAGCAGTACTGGCCACCTGCTAGGCCGGCGATGAGGCCAGTTCAGACGGTACCATTCAAGAGGCCTGGAGCACCAGTTCAGATTCAGGGCAAGGGCCCGTGCCACTTCTGCGGAAAGCCTGGACATTTTCAGGCCACCTGCAGGAAGAAGATGGGGCTATGCTTAGTTTGTGGAGATGCCTCGCATGCTGCGAAGGATTGTCCGAGAGCTCGTCATGCCGTAGTTGGAGCACCAGCCCCGCTGCAGATGAGAGCGCCTGCTCCAGTTCAGAGAGGACCTGCTGCTCGTGGGCCACCTTTGGCGCCACAGAGGCAGATGTTTCAGAGAGCAGCACAGCCCCATAGGCCGGCGTACACTATGACTGCTGTTGAGACTGAGGAGCTGGATGGAGTTATAGCAGGTAACTCTTGATCCTAGTCTTTCATTTCATAGTTTAGATTTTATTATTTGTGTTGTTTGTTGACTTGTTTATTAGAGTTGCTTGGTTTGACCATAGTTGTTTATATCTTAGGCACCTTCCAAGTGTCCTCTCACCCAGCCTTGGCTTTGTTCGACTCCGGTGCATCTATGTGCATCATATCCCGGAGGTTTGTAACAAAGCACTCCATTCCCACCCATACACTCTCTAAGTGTTGGGACATCACCACAGGGAACGGAGTGGTGACAGTGAACTTGGGATGTCGATCGATTTCTTTGGTGGTCAATGGACACGAGCTCTTTGCAGAATTCATTGTCCATGATCTGCCACACTTCGATGTCGTTCTTGGCATCGATTGGTTGGGAGATTTCCACGCCTCGATCGACTGTCACAGCAAGAGGATGGTGTTCTGGATTCCAGGCCATCCGGAGTTCGAGTTCCGTAGCAGAGATGAGTCGCTTGGGCCCATCAGATATCGGGCCAAGCCGGAGGTACCGATTGTTACAGCCATGCAGATGGAGATGGAGATCGAGCGACCAGTAGTCATCAGAGACTTCGACGACGTCTTTCCGGATGATATCTCGGGTTTGCCACCCGACAGAGCTCTAGAATTTGGTATTGATCTTATGCCGGGAGCGCAGCCAATATCGAAGGCGTCGTACTGTATGGCTCCCGCTGAGCTCGAGGAGCTGCAGAAGCAGTTAGATGAGTTGCTACAGAAGGGTTTCATCCACCCTAGTGTGTCACCATGGGGTGCACCAGTTTTGCTCGTGAAGAAGAATGATGGGTCCCATAGGATGTGCGTGGACTATCGAGGATTGAATGCTGTCACCGTGAAGAATAAGTATCCGCTGCCGTGCATCGACGATATCTTTGATCAGCTGGGAGGTTCGAGAGTCTTCACGAAGTTGGACTTGAGGACCGGGTACCATCAGTTGAAGGTGAAGAAGGATGACGTTCCGAAGACGGCTTTCCGGACGAAGTACGGACATTATGAGTTCGTGGTCATGCCGTTTGGTGTGACCAATGCTCCAGCTGTGTTCATGAATTTGATGAATTTGATTTTCTACGACTTCATGGATAAGTTTGTCGTTATATTTATTGATGACATCCTTATTTACTCAAAGACGGAGGAGGAGCACAGCTGTCATCTGAGGACAGTGCTGGAGACGCTAAGGCGACACAAGCTTTATGCCAAGTATAGCAAGTGCGAGTTCTGGCTGGACAGAGTCGCATTCTTGGGACACGTGGTGTCCGGTGATGGCATATCTGTGGATCCGGAGAAGGTCAGAGTAGTCAAAGATTGGCCGACTCCGCAGTCAGCGTCAGACATCAGGAGTTTTCTTGGCTTAGCAGGCTATTATCGGCGGTTCATCAAGGATTTCTCGAAGATTGCAGAGCCGATGACGAAGCTGACGAGGAAGGACGTGGAGTTTCTTTGGTCAGATTCTTATGAGGAGGCCTTCAGTATCTTGAAGGCGAGATTGACCACGGCACCGGTGTTGGCAGTACCAGATCGAAGCAGAGGTTTCGAAGTTTATTGTGATGCATCAGGGAAGGGCCTAGGTTGCATCTTGCATCAGCATGGCCACGTGGTCACGTACGCTTCTCGTCAGTTGAGGACTCATGAGAAGAATTACCAGACGCATGATCTAGAGTTGGCAGCAGTGATTTTTGCACTGAAGATTTGGAGGCACTTCTTGCTAGGTGAGAGTGTGAAGATTTTCACCGATCACAAGAGCTTGAAGTACATCTTTACACAGAAGGAGCTCAACATGCGTCAGAGGCAATGGTTAGAGCTCATGGCTGACTACGAGATTGATTTGCAGTATCATCCGGGGAAGGTGAACGTAGTGCCGGATGCCTTGAGTAGACTTCCTACTGCGATGATGCATACAGCCGACTGGAGGATTCAGCAGGAGCTGAGAGAGATGGATTTGGAGGTTGTCCTACCTGGTGTAGTCCATTCATTCATGAATTTGCAGATTCAGTCCACGATTGTGGATCGGATCAATGCAGCACAGGCAGGAGATCCGAAACTGCAGAGGATCAGAAGGCAGGTTGAAGCTGGACTACGGACGGAGTTCGTGATTCATGAGGATGGTTCACTGCGGTACGGCAACAGACTCTGTGTACCTGCAGGTGATGTTCGCGAGGAGCTGTTGAGCGAGGCTCATAGCTCGCTATATTCTATACATCCTGGAGGCACCAAGATGTATAAGGACCTCCGTCTGAATTATTGGTGGATTGGCATGAAGAGGAGCGTGGCACGGAGCGTTGCCAAGTGTTTGATATGCCAACAGGTGAAGGCTGAGCACCATCGTACTGCTGGGTTGCTGCAACCGCTTCTTATTCCGGAGTGAAAGTGGCAACATATTACGATGGACTTCGTGACGGGTTTACCTCGGACCCCGAGGCAGAACGACATAGTTTGGGTGATCGTAGATCGGTTGACCAAGTCTGCGCACTTTATCCCATTCCGAGTGGGCCAGTCTACGGAAGATTTGGCGAGGAAATATCTGGAGGTAAATTTCTTTTTACTTCTCTTTTAATTTCCTCTTGAGTTAGTTGTAACGTAGACCCTGTACGTGCAGGAGATTGTATGCTTACATGGAGTCCCCGTGAGCATTGTGTCTGACCGAGACATGAGGTTCATATCTTAGTTATGGAGAAGTCTGCAGGAGCATTTGGGTACGAGTCTGAGTTTCAGCACGGCGTACCACCCGCAGACTGATGGCCAGTCCGAGAGGACTATTCAGATTCTGGAGGATATGCTGCGAGCTTGTACGCTCGATTTGAAGGGATCATGGGAGGACCATCTTCACTTGGTGGAGTTCTCATATAACAACAGCTACTAGGCGAGCATTGGCTTGGCGCTGTTTGCTGCCTTATATGGAAGGAAGTGTTGATCGCCACTGAGCTGGGATGACATCGGAGATCGGGAACTGTTGGGTCTAGAGATGATAGTGGAAGCAGTGGATGTCGTGAGAGACATCAGGGAGAAGCTTAGAGTTGCACAGGATCGCTTCAAGCATTGGGCAGATGCCAAGAAGAGACCTTTGGAGTTTCAGCCTGGAGATCACGTCTTCCTGAAGATTTCTCCGAACCGCGGAGTTATTCGTTTTGGGAAGAAGGGAAAGCTGAGTCCGAGGTATATTGGGCCATTTGATGTGCTAGAGCGTGGGAGCAGTGGCCTACCGCCTTGCTCTGCCACCATCTTTGGAGGGTGTTCACGACGTATTCCACGTATCTCAGCTACGTCGGTACGTCAGTGATCCGTCGCACACGGTTGATTTCTCAGAGATTACGGTTCGCCCAGACCTGACCTATGAACAGTAGCCTATGCAGATCTTGGACCGTCGACAGAAGTAGTTGAGGAATAAGATAGTCGACCTGGAGAGAGTGATGTGGCGTCACGGATCACCTAGAGAGTCCACTTGGGAGCGTGAGGATGATATGAGAGAGCGCTTCCCGCATCTTTTTCCCAACGATGCTTGATGTTGATTTCGAGGACGGAATCATTTCTAAGTTGGGGAGGATGTAACGGTCGGTTTCCGATTGTACTTTCGTTGTGCACGTGCTCTTGATCGTGCACGTGTTTATTTTAGATTATATTTGATTTTGAACATTATTGTGTGATATGTTGACGTGATCGTCTCTGAAAGTATTAGATTGTGGAACAACTTTGGAACGACATATCTCGAGTCGTTCTTCCGCGATACTATCTTATTTGATGTGACGTCGCGACTTTCTATTTTGATGCGAGACTTTACTATTTTTAGTTTCGTCTCTCGACGTCAAAATTTAGATCCGTCTTCTCCACTCTCTTTCTTTCGTCGCTCCGAACCCCCCAAAATTATTTTACAATTTTTAGGCTTAATTTGACCTATTTTACATTTTTTGGAAAATTTTAAATAATTTTTAAACCTATTTTTATAAGTGTTTTAATTATGATAAAATTCCTATATTAAAATAACGCTTTAAAGAATTTTTTGACTACATTTCAGAATTTTTGGCCGCACCCATCTTGCGTGAGGGAGAGGAGAGTAAATTTATTTTTAAATTAATTATTTTAATTATTTAATTACGTTTTCTTAAACCCTAGACCTAACCCTAGCTCATTCCTATTTATATTAACCCTAGGCTAGGTTATTTCCGCATTACACAAACCCTAGCCGTCAAAAACTCCTTCCCAAGCTTCTTCGCAACGTTGCGACGAACGCCCCAGTGCACGACCGACGGCCGCCCCCGCAAATCCCCGTGCCCGACCGGAGCCGCTCCCTGCATCGCCCGCTTGCAGCGCTCCGCTGCAAGCCCCCTCCTGTCGCCCGCTCCGACCGAGAGCATCGCTCGGTCAGACCGAGCGCCCGCTTGCACCCTGCTCCGCTCCGCACCCCGCACCGTTGCAACCCCTGCCTCAGCGCTCGACCGACGAGATCTTCCGCACCGACCGAGAGGCTGCTCCGCATCGCTGCACGCCCGCACCCACCGTGTCCGACCGAGAGGCCCGCTCGATCTGACCGAGGAATTCCCTCGCACCGCACCACGACCCCGCCTCCGCTGCGTTGCACCACGCCCGACCGAGAGCTTCTCTCAGTCTAACCGAGAGAAGCCCTCGCACCGACAGTGTCCGACCGATAGCACTTCGTAGCAACTTGGTTTCTCCCACACCAACTCCTGTGGTGGGCCCTCCAAGTTCTCCAGCGGTGTTATGGGTCCCCCATTGACCCCTAGCACTGCTGTGGGCCCCATTTGGGTGTGCTACTTCGCGGATTTGCCGTCTACGACGTTGCGACACGTCGTAGGCTTTCGTCGCAAGTTCCAGCTTTTGGAGAATCGTGCGAAGACCAGATCTGAAGCTGCGGAGTTCTCCGATCAGGCATGACATCCATTCTACGACAAACTCCGGTTCAGGTTGGTTCCCCGAAACTCATAGAAACCCCCACAATAGCTGACTGAACCCTAAACTAAAAATCGTCAACTTGAACTAAAATTTATTTCCAGCACCAGTAAAACGTTGTACGAACATAGAAAATCGACGAACGGACTTTGTTGACTGTGCACATAGGATAGATCGTCGATTAGGCTGAAACATCAAAATGTGACTTTTGACGAATAGGATAGTCCCGATAACCTAGAAACGAAACCTAATAGGATTTGATGAAATTGAGACCTGACACCGTCGCTGTGGCGATATTTCAGACGGACTTCCGCGGACGATTGACGTGCGTCTATATTTCATATATTCACGCACGTTTTCTTTTGTGTTTCTCCGTGTTTTCCGCCGTCTCTTGTTCGTTTTCGTATGTTTTCCCGTTTTCTTTCACTTTTCTTTGTTTGTCCATGATTGCAGGAGTTCGACCACGTAGGGGACCTTTTACGATGATATCCCAAGTCCCCGGAGCAACGGGAGAAGTCATGCGTGATCCAGGGGGTCAAACGGCGAAGTACTCATCTTTCTGCCCCCTCACCCGGTCGGTTGGTCATCTCCAACCGATCGGGTGATGCACGCGTGCACCAACCGACCGCTACCGCAGCTCACGAAGAAGTCACCCGACCGGTTCACAGACCGGTTCTGCGGGCGGCTGTTCTCTGTCTTTTCGAGCAGAATTCCAACCGATCGGGTGACTCTCACCCGATCGGTTCATCTGTAGCTGAGAAAAAGAGCTGAAGACACGGGCGTCGAACCGACCGGTTCACCCGACTCCTCCAAGATCCAACCGGTCGCTCAAGAACTCACCCGATCGGTTCATGAGATCGGGTGAAAACTCGCCGTTTTCTGTGATTTATCTGTAACGGATCAACCGATCGGTTGACTTGTCACTCGATCGGTTGATCCGAAAATCTATATATATGACCCCTAGGGTTCCAGAAACGGGAGAGTTGTATTTTTTTACTGTTTTATTTCCTTGTGACGGCTGTAATTGTTACTCTTAAGTAAGTTTTCAGATCTTTCTAATTTTTTAGTATTGTCTTTACTACTCCTTTACTTCCGCATTGCAATTGTCAGATTATGATTCTAACGGTTAAATTTCATTTAGATTGCTTTTTCATGAATTTTTGTGAGTAGTTCCCAAATCTGGGATTTTGGTGGAAGCCCCTTCGGGGGCTCTTCCCGATGCGTCCATAGGGTTAGGAAATCGATAGGGAGTAGGAATCTAACGGTTACGCGGGGTGTTTCATTGTCATCGGCGGGAAAAAGACCGCCTTTGACCGTCGGGCCAAGGGGGAATAAACTTGGCGGTTGACTCCCTAGCCAAAGCTCACGCCTTTAGCGTAGACGCCGAATCCTAGCACGCGGGAGCGGCAGGATGAGACGTCGGGAGATATCGTTGCGGACTTAGTGCTCCCGGGATCGATCAGTGTTTATGGACACGGGAGTGCCCACTGATCGAATCCGGGAAGTCTGGTGTATCATCCTGGGCACCGACCGGAATATCGGGCCCATGGGACGCCGGTACCACTTTCAGAGGCAACGTCTCACCATTAGACCCTAATCCCGATCGCTATCCATACCCGTAGGCCGTAGCGGCGAGAGTCTCTCGTCGGGTCGGAAACCAAAGTCCCGGGTTTACTTTCTTTTTGTTCATACGCTTTCATTTCCTTTCGTGACAACCAACCACCGATTCGGGCTAGCTCGCCCCTCGGGGTGATTTAGGTCCTACCTGACCCAAGCACAACCTCGCCTCCCTGAGTTCGATATTCCCGCACCCTACACTAACCGTGAAACTTGCGGTAAACGACACCGCGCCGCCGCGCACATCACGCGGGGCGCCGGTCAAGTTTATGGCGCCGTTGCCGGGGAGGCAACGTGCTTGATATCTTAGGATCTCTTGAACCCTCGTGTCTAGCTCACATCCCTACCTCGCGATAATTTTCGCATTCTTGTTTTTCTTTTTCTTATTTGTTTTTCTTATTTTTATTTCTTATTTTATCTGTTTCTTTCCCACTTGTCGCTTCACGGGTGTCTGTTGTTTTTCATGCGCTGGAGTTCAAGGAGTCTTGACGACTTGATCCCCCTCAATCCAGAGATTAACGCCACCCTTAGGCGTTTGGCCGCCGAGAAGCGAAGAAGGGAAGATCCCGAATCCATGGAGGAGAACACCCCACCTCACAAGTCTCTGCTGGAGTACTCGATGCCATCCATCGAGTCGACTTCTGCCATCCGATCTCCAGCTATTGCGGCCCAAAGCTTTGAGCTGAAGCCGTCTCTAGTGACATGGATCCAGCAGGACCAGTTTGCGGGTGCGCCCATGGAGAGCCCGATAGAGCACTTAGACTCCTTCTTGGAGAAGTGTGACACCTTCAGAATTAATGGTGTCACTACAGAGGCTATCCGTCTGAAGCTGTTCCCTTTCTCTTTGCGGGACAAGGCCAAGCAGTGGTTAAGGGGGAAGGACCCCAATACTTTCAACACCTGGGAGAAACTCTCCAATGCTTTTCTGACGAAGTTCTTTCCTCCGGGGAAGACCATGAAGTTGAGGAGTGAGATCTCCTCCTTCTCCCAGGCCAGCCACGAGTCCTTGCATGAGGCTTGGACGAGATATAAAGAGATGCAAAGAAGATGCCCTCATCATGAGCTTCCGAAGTGGCAGATTATCAATCTGTTCTACAATGGGCTGAGGGATGACCTTAAATCTTCTATGGACGCCGCGGCTGGGGGTTCCTTCATGTCCCGAAGCGAGGAAGATGCCGGGAATATTCTGGAAAACATGGCATCAAACAATGAGCGGTGGTGTGACGAGAGAGCCACACCAAGAACTGGGGGTATACACAGAGTCGAGGACGTCGACAAACTTTCGAGCAAGTTTGACTTGCTTTCGACCCAGATCTCCGCACTGATGGTTGGAGCCGGTGGGGCCGGTACACAGCAAGTTTCTGCGGTGGAGTCCGAATTCCTTGGGGAATTCGACGGTGGTGACATCTCACCACCGTTGGATCAGGCGAGCGCACTATTTTACAACCCCACGGGGAATGCGCCATATCCGCCAAGGACAAATTCCAACCCGGCCTACTCTCCCAACAACCGGAACCATCCGAATTTCAGTTACCGGCCACCATTTCAGCCCTCGCCGCCGCAGCAGCCGCAGCAACAAATCTATCAGCCGGCTAGACCACCGCAGAATCAGGGTCAGCTACAACCATTTCAGCAGCAACCTCAGCAACAAACGTACGCTCCCAGGAATCAGCAGCCATTCCAGCAGCAGCAGTATGGCCAACAGAGGGCCGTCTCTCCGGTTGAGTCTCTCTTGACTAAATATATTACCAACCAGGAGAGGATCAACCAAAAGCTGTAAATGGGCCAGCGGACCCTCACGGACCAAGTAACCCAGCTGGGGTTACAGGTGGCGAACCTCGCAAGGTCACAAAACCAATTGCCGCCACAACCGGAGGTGAACCCTCGAGGAGCAACACAAACATCGTCACTCGTGCACGAGCACGCGAATGTGTCCGCTATCATTCTGAGAAGCGGGACACAAATTCCTACTAGAGTGCCCCCTAGCAACCTGGAAGCACCATTGGTCGTTGAGAGACCGACTGAAAAATTAAACGACATCGGTGCTTCGTCATCAAATCCCACGACTCCGGAGGGAGTGTCCGAAGAAGAGAAGAAGGAGGAGGAAGAGAGCCCAAGAGTGTATAAACCCGTTGTGCCATTTCCCCAACGGTTGGCTCAAGCAAAAATTGATGAGAAATATGGGAAGTTCTTCGCCATGGTCAAGGACCTAAGCCTGCAAATCCCCTTCTTGGAGGCAATTGAGACAATCCCCTCCTATGCAAAATTCTTGAAAGATTTGGTGACGAAAGGGTCGAGAAAAGAGAAAGTGGTGCTGACGGCAGAATGTAGCGCTCTTATCCAGAGGGATAACCCGCCAAAGCTCAAGGACCCGGGGAGCTTCTCTATCCCTTGCACGATCGGGGCTGTGAAGATTAATCGTGCACTCGTCGATCTAGGAGCGAGTGTTAGCTTGATGCCCTTGTCAATGTATAGAAGGATAGGAATGGGTGATTTGGAGCCCACCGGGATGACCCTACAACTAGCTGACCGGTCGGTCAAATATCCGATGGGAATTGTTGATGATCTCCCCGTGAATGTGAGAGTGGTGCATGTGCCTGTGGACTTTGTAGTCATGGACATGCCCGAAGACGCACACACCCCCATCATCCTGGGACGGCCTTTCATGGCCACTGCTGGCGTTCTTATAGATGTGAAGAACGGAAAACTCTCCTTGAATGTCAGCGGAGAGAAAGTTGAGTTTGACCTGGGACTATCCATGAAGCACCCCGACCCTCCTGATGACCTCCGGTGTAATCTGCTTGAGATAGAAGAAGAAAAAGCTGTAGAGGAGAACTCCTGGGAGATTCTCCTGAGAAACCCCCCGATGAATTGGGGAATTCTGAAGATGAAGAAGGCCCCGAAGACGAAGAAGCTGCTGGAAAACCAAGTGCAGCGAGAACGACCCCTCCCGGGTTCCCCAAGTTTCCTCCTGTGAAGAGAACGGGGAAAGAGCTCACGGACCTCACTAAAGACGAGGTCCGAATCCTGAAGAAGATGGCGGGAAGCGCCAACACCAAGGAAAAGCCCCCGGATCTCAAGAACAAAGGGAGGGTGGTCGAGCAAGTATTTTTCCAGCCGCTGACTACCCCGAGCGCCTTCAGCTCCAACAAGGAAGAGATGCCTAAGTTTGGGCATCACCCGTATCAGCCACCATGAGCATCTCTTGCGGGCGTCGAGCCAACGACGTTAAACAAGTGCGCTTCATGGGAGGCAACCCATGTTCTAAACTTTTTCTCTAATTTTTAGCATTATTTTTTTACTTTACTTTATCTATTTCTATAAATAAAGTCAGCCGCGGGAACATCCGTTAGGGGACTTAATCAAATTTCTTGGTTTTTGCAGGAAACAAGCCCCAATCGATCGGGTGATAACTCACCCGATCGGTTGGGATGTATCAGATACATGCCGAGATCTGTCCCCGAATGAACCGATCGGTTGAGTAATGAAGAGACCGGGTGGCAGACCGGGTGAGCTGGGGAGAAGTCTCGGAAAATTTTGAGGAATATCAACCGATCGGTTGAGTTTGAGCGCGATCGGTTGACCTGACCGGGTGAGAAGCCCTAAGTTCTCGGGAAATTTAGTGGAGCGGCCAACCGATCGGTTGACAAGTCAACCGATCGGTTCGCCTGTAGCATTTCTTCGGCAAGATTTTCGACCCAACCGTCAACCGACAGGGTGACTAGTCACCCGGTCGGTTCGACTTAAATTCCTATATAACCACCCCCGACACCCGTTCGTTTTCTCCCTCGCCCGACCACCCATCCCCGCCCTCTTCCGAGGATGACGAGGACTCACCTTCTGCTGCTTTCTGATTTCCCCTCTTTTTGTTTTTGACGCCCTCTTGCTTATATCTGGAGTTCATTGATCATATCATTTCGCTAGCACTTTCTGGTCTAGCTTGGGGGACGTCTGTTTTGGTGTGCTGTCGTGTTTTGTTTGTTTTTCTCATTTTTGTGTGTGTGTTTGTTTTTCACTTTTTGAGTGTCGTGTCGTGTGATTTTATTCTATTTTTATTTTCGTATTGTTTGATTTTGATCTTGTTTTTTTATTTATTTCTTTTTCAGTTTTATCTATGTGTTTTCCTCGTTTTCATTTCTTTTCGTGTCTGTGCGTATTCCCCCCCATTTTCATTGCCCTCCCGTACCCACTCTTATTGCATTGAGGGCAATGCAAGTTTCAGCTTGGGGGAGTCGCACTTCGTGCGTCATTTGTGTTGTTTTTCTACGTTATTTGAGTCATTTTCCATCGTGTTTTTCTTTTTTCTTTTTTCCTTCTTTCTTTAGCTCTTTCTCCTAGAAATGAATCCTATGAGGAATCGCCACAAAATCACACACACCTAGCATTGCATCGATAATCACACTCACTAACCCTAGGATTTCGAGTCCTCTTGCATTTCACGCATCGTGGGTCCACTTAGCTTTTTGTGAGTCGTGTGTCGTGACTAGCAATTGGTGTGCTTCTGCCTTGTGATTTTACTTTATATACCTGTCCAGGAATGACCCCTAGATTATCATGCTCCGATATTGAATATGCGGTATTTGCTTCTATATGCATGCTATATATATATCGTATACTTCATTTCACATGCGTCGGGATTCCACAACTAAGGACTAGGATAACCCAATTAGCCTGAGCTCTATTTAGCGAGAATAGTTCCCTTTGCCCAAGTGTTTAGATTTCGACTTCTTTTTTGTTTTACTTGGTGCAAATCCCCTCGTCGTGTACCGTTCTCCCACTTGGGAGAGTACACAAGTGTATAGCCAAAAACCCAAAAATCCAAAAAAATGGGAGAAAAGAAATGAAAAACCCAAAAAGAAAAGAAAAAGATTGTATAGCCAACAAGCAAAAAAAAATATGCAACTACCCAAAACCCAAAAAAATTCCCGTGTGAATATTTTCATACTTGCCAAGAATAAAGGGAAGGCGAGAATTTGCACCGAGTGTTCTTCTCCACATCATCTCAACCCCCGTCGTTATCAAAGACACTTGGCTTAGGAGCTATTTAGCTAGCATCTAGGCTATAGTGGCGTGATTTCCTTAACCCTAGTTGTGGAGTCCCCGATGCATGATACGCTCCTATTCTCTCTATTCTCATGCATGCTCGAACTTATATTCGCCGCTTAATTTAATTCGATTCGATATTTGGGTCATATCTTGGATTTGTGTATATCGAGCCTCGTAGCACATCGTAGAAAGCATCACCATTTGCTAGCACACGACCACGCTCACTCGCGCTTCACTGCGTGGACCCACGACACTTATTTGGACTCGCTTTCCTAGGTTTAGTGGTGTGATTTGGCGTTTGCTTGCTGGGTGTGTCGTTTTTGATTTTGATGGCTCTGATGGACGATCTAGGGCTTAGAGTTTCCTTTTTCTTTCTTCCTCTCTATTTTTCCCTTCCGAGCTCCCACTCTCACTCGTCTTCCTCGAGGACGAGGAAGAGTTCAGCTTGGGGGATTTTGACGTGCGTCTATATTTCATATATTCACGCACGTTTTCTTTTGTGTTTCTCCGTGTTTTCCGCCGTCTCTTGTTCGTTTTCGTATGTTTTCCCGTTTTCTTTCACTTTTCTTTGTTTGTCCATGATTGCAGGAGTTCGACCACGTAGGGGACCTTTTACGATGATATCCCAAGTCCCCGGAGCAACGGGAGAAGTCACGCGTGATCCAGGGGGTCAAACGGCGAAGTACTCATCTTTCTGCCCCTCACCCGGTCGGTTGGTCATCTCCAACCGATCGGGTGATGCACGCGTGCACCAACCGACCGCTACCGCAGCTCACGAAGAAGTCACCCGATCGGTTCACAGACCGGTTCTGCGGGCGGCTGTTCTCTGTCTTTTCGAGCAGAATTCCAACCGATCGGGTGACTCTCACCCGATCGGTTCATCTGTAGCTGAGAAAAAGAGCTGAAGACACGGGCGTCGAACCGACCGGTTCACCCGACTCCTCCAAGATCCAACCGGTCGCTCAAGAACTCACCCGATCGGTTCATGAGATCGGGTGAAAACTCGCCGTTTTCTGTGATTTATCTGTAACGGATCAACCGATCGGTTGACTTGTCACCCGATCGGTTGATCCGAAAATCTATATATATGACCCCTAGGGTTCCAGAAACGGGAGAGTTGTATTTTTTTATTGTTTTATTTCCTTGTGACGACTGTAATTGTTACTCTTAAGTAAGTTTTCAGATCTTTCTAATTTTTTAGTATTGTCTTTACTACTCCTTTACTTCCGCAGTGCAATTGTCGGATTATGATTCTAACGGTTAAATTTCATTTAGATTGCTTTTTCATGAATTTTTGTGAGTAGTTCCCAAATCTGGGATTTTGGTGGAAGCCCCTTCGGGGGCTCTTCCCGATGCGTCCATAGGGTTAGGAAATCGATAGGGAGTAGGAATCTAACGGTTACGCGGGGTGTTTCATTGTCATCGGCGGGAAAAAGACCGCCTTTGACCGTCGGGCCAAGGGGGAATAAACTTGGCGGTTGACTCCCTAGCCAAAGCTCACGCCTTTAGCGTAGACGCCGAATCCTAGCACGCGGGAGCGGCAGGATGAGACGTCAGGAGATATCGTTGCGGACTTAGTGCTCCCGGGATCGATCAGTGTTTATGGACACGGGAGTGCCCACTGATCGAATCCGGGAAGTCCGGTGTATCATCCTGGGCACCGACCGGAATATCGGGCCCATGGGACGCCGGTACCACTTTCAGAGGCAACGTCTCACCATTAGACCCTAATCCCGATCGCTATCCATACCCGTAGGCCGTAGCGGCGAGAGTCTCTCGTCGGGTCGGAAACCAAAGTCCCGGGTTTACTTTCTTTTTGTTCATACGCTTTCATTTCCTTTCGTGACAACCAACCACCGATTCGGGCTAGCTCGCCCCTCGGGGTGATTTAGGTCCTACCTGACCCAAGCACAACCTCGCCTCCCTGAGTTCGATATTCCCGTACCCTACACTAACCGTGAAACTTGCGGTAAACGACACCGCGCCGCCGCGCACATCACGCGGGGCGCCGGTCAACGATACGCTTGGACGAGACGCTTCGAGAGGACGACACACTCGCCATCGCAGGCAAGTGTATCCACTTGCACTTTTGGCCGTGCTTAGGCCTTAGTTGGTTAGAATTGATAACTGTGAACAAATAGAACCGGACGTGAAATGATAGCGTCCGAGACGACTCCTGACGGCTCAGACTTGATGACGAAGTCTGAGCCTGACAACAACAACTTGCTATGGTAGGGCTATCATGTGTGTGCGTGTGTGTGGACACCCTAGAATAACCCTTCCTGTCTTGTCACGTCCCGTCCCGTCTTGCACAGCCCGCTGGGCAATAGGGCACTCTTCGAGTGATCCCTTGTACTGATTCACAGCCTGCGGGCAAAAGGGCACTCTCCAAGCTAGAGAGAGTGATCCCTTGTACGGATACACAGCCTGTGGGCAATAGGGCACTCGCCAAGCTAGAGCGAGTGATCCCTTGTACTGTTTTCTTGTCTTGTCTTGTCTGTTGTCTTGTCTTGTCTTGGGGTTTGGGGTTGGGTTGAGCGTGCGCACGGCAAGAGGGTCTGATCCCCCTCGAACCGTAAGGCGTGAACCCTTTCGTGTCTCACTTGTCTTGTCTTGCCTTGTTTCTGTCACGTCCCGACTTGTCATGACACCTGTAGGTTAGTCTCGTAGTTGGTAGCACACGCTACGACTACTACTTGCTGCGCTTTACTTTCCTTCTGCGTTACTTCTGTTTGTTACTCAGTTATAACCCCAGTATGCTAATCAACCAGTAAAATGTTGTCTAAAAGTTGATACACTTACAGTTTGGTCTAACCCTGTTTGTAGACCTTACCTGACGTACAGTTCCCTCTTTTGGTGATGTACGTCAGGTGTTGAGCCAGAGTACGTCGACGAGGCGGACCTGCCAGCTGACGGAGAGCCGGAGGACGTTGATCCGGAGTACGACCCGGAGGAGGACCAGAGTTTGAGGTCTTTAGTTGCTGATCCAGAGTTCTGTTCCAATTTAGATTGGGTGCGTAGCACCTGTTGTTTTCTTGTCTAGGTTGGTTACTTGCACCGGTAGTTTCTTTTTCTGCAGTTGTAGCCCTTCGGGCATTTTAGACTCTCATTACTTTTGGATGTTATATTTTGGAATAAAATGAAATGATATATCTTTTCAGTACTTTTGTTGTTTTCGTACTAACTTGCAGGGACCTGTTTCCTTCGTTTGGAATACCACAGACGCTTATTGGGTCTGGGCTCTCAGCTCGGCCTAAGCAGGCTTTAGTCACGCTTCGCCTCCATCTTTTTGGGAAGCGGGGTGTGTCAATCTCCGAGAAATCCACAGCATGAGATGGATCACTAATGTATCGACGAAGCTGCGACACATGGAAAACATTGTGAACTCCTTCTAAAGACGGCGGCAAGGCCAAGCGGTAGGCTACCTCGCCAACTCTCTCCAGAATGTCAAACGGTCCAATGTATCGCAGGCTCAACTTCCCTCGCTTCCCAAAGCGAATCACTCCACGATTCGGGGAAATCTTCAAGAACACATGGTCGCTTGGCTGAAACTCTAAAGGACGTCGTTTAGCATCTGCCCAATGCTTAAAACGGTCCTGAGCAATCCTCAACCTCTCCCGAATGTTCCTGACAACATCCACAGCCTCCACAATCATCTCAGGTCCCAACATCTTCCGATTACCAACGTCATCCCAAGTCAATGGCGATCGACATTTCCTTCCATAAAGCGCGACGAAAGGCGCCATGCCAATACTCGCCTGGAAGCTGTTGTTGTAAGAGAACTCTACCAGATGTAGATGGTCCTCCCACGAACCCTTGAAATCCAACATGCACGCCCTCAGCATGTCCTCCAAGATCTGAATCGTCCTCTCGGACTGGCCATCTGTCTGCGGATGGTACGCCGTGCTGAAACTCAGACGCGTACCCAAACTCTTCTGCAAACTCTACCAGAACTGAGATGTGAACCTCGTGTCTCTGTCCGACACGATACTCACGGGGACTCCATGAAGTCGTATGACCTCATGCACGATTCACGTTACATCACTATCTATCTAGGAAAAGGAAATAGAAACGGAGAGTAAAATAATTTACCTCCATGTATCTCCTCGCTAGCGCCTCAGTGGACTGCCCCACTCGGAATGGAATAAAGTGCGCGGATTTGGTCAATCGATCTACGATCACCCAAATCGCGTCATTCTGTTTCGGACTCCGAGGTAGTCCAGTCACGAAATCCATAGTGATGTGTTGCCACTTCCACTCCAGAATCGGAAGCGATTGTAGCAACCCTGACGTATGCTGATGCTCCGCCTTTACTTGCTGGCAAACGAAGCACTTGGCTACACTCTGAGCCACGCTCCTCTTCATACCATGCCACCAAAAGTTCAGACGAAGATCCTTGTACATCTTGGTCCCACCAGGATGCACAGAATACGGCGAACTGTGAGCCTCCACCATCAACTCCTCTCTAATATCCCCAGCTGGCACACACAACCTGGCTCCAAAGCTCAGCGAGCCATCCTCATGAATCAAAAAGTCAGTCCGTAGACCGGCTTCCACCTGCTCCCGAATCTTCACCAGCTTTGGATCTCCAGCCTGGCCAGCCTTGATCCTATCCACAATCGACGACTGAATCTGCATACTCATCACTGAAGAGGCCTCTCCAGGAAGAACAATCTCCACACCAAACTCGCAAAAATCATGCCGCAATCTCCACTGCGAAGTCAACAACATCACCGCTGGAAGCCTACTCAGCGCATCAGGAACCACATTCACCTTGCCAGGGTGATACTGCAAATCAATCTCATAATCCGCCATGAGCTCCAGCCATCGACGCTGTCGCATGTTGAGCTCCTTCTGAGTAAAAATATACTTCAAGCTTTTGTGATCGGTGAAGATCTTCACTTTCTCACTCAGCAGGAAGTGCCTCCAAATATTGAGTGCAAACACGACAGCAGCCAACTCCAAGTCATGCGTCGGGTAATTCTTCTCATGAGTCTTGAGCTGACGCGAAGTATACGCCACAACATGCACGTGTTGATGCAACACACAACCGAGACCCTTGCCAGAAGCATCACAAAAGATCTCAAATCCACCGCTGCGATCAGGCACAATAAGGATAGGGGCAGTCGTCAATCTCTCCCTCAGAACACCAAAGGCATTCTCACAATCACCCGACCAAACAAAAGGTATATCCTTCCACGTCAATCTGGTCATCGGCTCAGCAATACGGGAAAAGTCCTTAATGAAGCGCCGATAGTAACCAGCAAGCCCAAGGAAACTCCGGATCTCAGATGTTGACTGCGGAACAGGCCACTCTCTGATGGCCTTGATCTTCTCGGGATCCACTGAAATACCATCTCCAGTCACCACATGCCCAAGAAAAGCAACTCTGTCCAGCCAAAACTCGCACTTCGAAATCTTAGCATACAAACGGTGCTTCCTCAAAATCTCCAACACCTTCCCCAAGTGCGAGGCATGCTCTTCCTCCGACTTAGAATAGATCAGAATGTCGTCAATAAAGATAACGACAAACTTATCTAAAAATTCGTAGAAAATCAGGTTCATCAGATTCATGAAAACTGCGGGTGCATTGGTTACACCGAAGGGCATAACCACAAACTCGTAGTGACCATACTTCGTCCTGAACGATGTCTTCGTAACATCTTCCTTCTTCACCTTCAGCTGATGATAACCACTCCTCAGATCCAACTTCGAAAACACCCTCGAACCTCCAAGCTGATCAAAAATATCATCGATGCGATGCAACAGGTATTTATTCTTCATGGTCACCGCATTCAGTTCCCGATAGTCCACGCACATGCGACGCGAACCATCCTTCTTCTTCACCAGCAGCACTGGTGCTCCCCACAGAGACATACTAGGATTAATATAACCCTTCTGTAAGAGCTCATCCAGCTGCTTCCGCAATTCCTCCAACTCGGCGGGTGCCATACGATATGCCGCCTTCAAAATCGGCTGCGCTCCCGGAATAAGATTAATAGAAAATTCCAGAGCTCGATCAGGTGGCAATCCAGACATCTCTTTGGGGAAGACGTCATCGAAATCACGCACCACAGCTGGCCTCTCCAGCTCCATCTGCATAGCCACAATCTCCACTGGCCTGGCCCGAAATCTGACAGGGCCAAGCGAACTGCTATCCCGGTTGAACTCAAATACTGGATGTTCGGGAATCTTGAACACCACCTTCTTCCTCCGATAGTCAATCGTAGCATAGAAACTCGCAAGCCAATCCATCCCAAGGACCGCATCATAGTTGATGATGTCGTGGACAATGAAATCAGCGTAAAGCTCATGTCCACAAACCACCAACGGGCAAGAATTGCAACCAAGATGCACCGAGACCACGCCATTTCCTGTAACGATATTCCAACTCTTGGAAAGAGGGGACGTCGACAAGGAATGCTTCTCCACGAAGCTCCGAGAAATAATGCACATCGATGCACCAGAGTCAAAGAGGACTCGTGCAGGAAATGTGCACACCAAAACCACACCTAACAAGAAATTTGACAATCAAATCCTATTCTAGCAACCAATCATATTCAAGCAAACAACATAATCTAACAAACAAAGCCAAATAAGAAAGGAACAACTAGATTGAGGATTACATGTGATAACCTCATCCACAGCCTCGCTCTCCACAGCGGTCATCAGAAAAGACTGCCTCCTCGGCTGCACGGCCCGCTGAAAAGCCTGCCTCTGCGGCACGAGAGCTGCTCCACGACCAGCAGGAACAGACGCTCTCTGCTGTAACGGCTGAGCCGTAACAGGTGCCCTCCAAGGATGCTTGATACTCGGACAATCCTTTAGAGAATGTGAAGCATCACCACAGCCCAAACACTGACCCAAAAGCCTCCGGCACTGGTCCTTCACATGACCCAGCTTGCCACAATGATTGCAAGTCTTCAGAACAGGCCCACCTAGCCTCTTGAACTGAGCTGGCTGGTTGGGCCTGAATCATGGCCTAACCACTGCTCTGGCCTGCTCCATAGGCCTCTTCCCAGCTCCAGCAACATGTCCCCTCCTCTGGCTCAGGTTCAGCTCCTGCCTCCTCGCAGCAACCAGAACCTTCTGGTAAGAGTCCAAATCAGAGGAAGACACAAAACTCTGAAGCTCCAAAGCAAGTCCCTGCAGGAACCTCTGAGCGCTCTCATCAGCTTCCTGCACCATCTTCGGTGCGAACCGACTCAGTCTGGTGAACTCTTGGTGGTACTGGTCCACCGTCAAGCTCCCTTGCTTCAGCTCAATAAAACGCTGCAGCATCTCCTTCCTAGCAGCCTTCGGAAAGAACTCCTTATCGAACCTGGACTTAAAGGTAGCCCAAGCTATCGGCTCCACCAGCATCTTCTCTTCCGCATCCCACCAGTTCTGAGCATTATCCTTGAGTTGCCTCTTCGCCAGATCAACCCATCCAGCCGGGCTGATCTTCGCCATCTTCAAATTATCCTCTTTGTTCTGAATCCACTCATCGGTAGCTAGAGGACCCTCGGTACCATCAAAATAAGCAGGACCCAGTTCCCGAAATTGCTTCGCTCCCGGCTCGGAGCGAGGGGCATCCTGGATTGCCCGAGAACCCCAAACAACTGGAGCATTCCGGACTTGCAGGAGCACGCCCTGCTGCACCTGCATCATCTGAAGCATCATCTGCATCATCTCCCCATTGGTGGGCTCCCGCTCAGGCTCCTCATCATGAGGGGGCGCACTACCACCACCACGGGTAAATCGCCTTCCTGCCATCTAATGACGCAGAAAACGAAACAATTAGACTCGTAGCTTAGGACTCGGATGTCGAATTTTAGTTGTTGGACAATCTAATATTATTATCGTTGATCCGATAATTCACAGTTACAGAAAGTGACCTGGATGGGCCACCAACAAAACCTGTCACGCCCCGCTTCCCAAAGCAATGGAGGCGAGACATGAGAAGGTCCGCACAGACGTGGAGCTGTGAAGCCACACGCCTGATAAGCGTCAATTTAAAATTTCAAAGCAGGTCCCTGTAACTGCAAACGGAACAACAATAATAATAACAAATAAAGAGAGACTGATATATAAATAATCCACTCTCAGAAATTGTCCACAATAATATTCAACTTCCAGAAAAGCCACCAGGCTAAAGGAAAGAGTCTAAAGGCCCAAAACATGGCCAACAAAACGACAACATAACAAAGTATTGGTGCTGCGCACCGACAACTACAGCAGTCTAAAATAAAAGGGAAAGCTCAACGAAGACACTAGGACTGGTCCCCGGTGTCCACGTACTCCTCCTCAACAAACACGGGTTCTGACTCAGCGTCAGCAAACACCATGTCCTCTCCAACGAACTCTGGCTCAGGATCTAACATGTGTCACCCAAAAGAGAGAGAGGCACATGTCAGCAAGTCTAAAAGACTTGGGCAAGGAAACTGAAAGTAAACTAACAACCTAACAGTCCAAGTAAGATGCAATGACATGACATTTAAGTATGATGCAACAGTTAAAAGGACAAGAAGGGACAAGCACGCACGATGTAGCAAAAGCTACCAAATCACTAATTCACGAATCACTTATCACAATTTTCACTTATCACGAATCACTTGTCACGATTTTCACTTTGTGCTCGGAGTTTCTGTCTTTTGGCTGAAGTGGATGTACGGGCTCACTTCTACGCTCAAGCGACCGTTTAACCCTACCCCTCCACGTGTATCGAGCGTTGGGATTAGCAACACACTAGCTCGCTTCTGGATCATGAGCCAGGAAGTGTATTTGGCATAGGGGTGCACCTAGCCTCAAGTCATGATGTAGGAGTCAAAATCCTACTCGCCGCAGCTTACATTTTAAAGTAGCGTGTGCTACACAAACACGATGAACAAGCAAGAAATGCAATGACATGAACAGATATTCGTGTGCCGTTAATTGAAATTAAACATGACATACAAGCATGATGAAGGTGACGGATCTAGCTTCGTTGTCAAGCTAGATCAAGGGCGTCTAGGCAGCTATCCTTTCACTGCCTAGTCTCTTTTACGCTAAAACAAGTAAATGGCCTAAGGACATGGCCTAAAACCCTAAGTGGCAAGTTTCACTTGCCTAGCACCGAGGATGACGATCGCGAAGGTTCGTCTCACAATCGCTAATCTATGGGGAAAGTCGCTGTTATGGAGAAACAACCATCAAAACAACATCCATTTTTATTAGGGTTTACAAAAACACAAATGGGTTATGAGAATATTATAGGATTGAGTTATTACCGAATCGTTAGCGGAAGAACGATGCCGAGCAAGCACGGCGACGGAAGAACAACCCGAAGAACTACGGCTCAGATCTGGAATGGATGGAGAAACCTGGAGAAAATGAGATTTGATGGGGTTTATGGGATTTTGGGGAAGGCCGACGGCCTAGAGGTGGTGGCCAGCGCAATGGTGGTGAGAGGGGGCTCCGGGGATGAAGGAGGAGAGCTAGGGGAAGATGGATGATGATTTGGGGAAGAAGGAGGCTCAGAAGAAATGAAAGAAGAAAGAAAAACGATTGGGGGGTTTAAATAGGAAAAGTTGCGGCGGCTGGAAAACCTAGGGTTTCGACAGCGATTAGTCGGTCAAAGAAGGTTGGCTGACCGACTAGTTTAAGAACTAGTCGGTCGATCGTTCTACTATGACCGACTAAGAGCAAGCAGCGAAAAAGGAATAAAATCTGGGAAATTGAATTAGTCGGTCTGTGAAGGCCCGTCGACCAACTAGTTTGCAACCTAGTCGGTCGGTGAGTGTTCATAAACCGACTAACGATAAAAAGTAACTCAGGTAAAATTAATCAAAGGAACTAGTCGGTCTGAGAGCAAGTTCTGACCGACTAGTTGTGCATCTAGTCAGTCGGTGGTTGTTCTTAGACCGACTAAGAGTAAACAGTAACTCAGCTAGTAACGCCTGACGTAAACTAGTCGATCCGAGAAGACTTGCCGACCAACTAGATCTCAATCTAGTCGGTTGGTTCCCCTTCTTGAACCAACTAACGTGCACGAAAAGTGCCGAATTGAAGCGCGAAGCTTCGGGAAGAATTCTATGGCTTCTAAGATCACTCTAACTCTAAAATATGAGTGATTTGAAGTTCGTCATGAGTGACTTACTCCAAGATCAACGATTTAAGGAAGAAGCTAGAAAATCACGACGAAACGATCGAAAATGAAAGCTACGGAGACGAAAACCATACATAAGGAGAAAATCCACCAAAACATATATATATAATATAGATAATCCAAGTACATGAAAACCAGTCGTTACAACCTTTGTTCCATTTTTTAGCACGCCGCATTTTTCATTAATTGGGTAAGCACTCGGGGCACACATGCCACCCCGTACACGGCCACGTACTCGGGGAGCTTCCGCCAAGCGGAAGCGGCCGGATGAGCCCGGCCCCTCCCACGCTAGGGAGGACTCCCCTCCACCTTCACCACCTCACCCCACACAGCCATTTCCAGCCGACCCCATCCATCCGTAGCCACTTCCAGCCGATCCCATTCACGCACAGCCGCCACCGGCTCCAGCCGTCGGGCCGCTGGGCATCACGTTCAGAGACGACGCACAGCGCGTCCGATTTGAGCGTATCGCCCAGCGCCCGATAGTACCCTCCAGGTTCGCTCATTTAGCAGACCTAGACCGCCTGGGGGTACTTGAGGGGATGCTCACGTTGTACGACAATGTGGGTTGGTGAGATTTTTTGTCTGTGTCGGCGGACACCTACGTCCGTCCGACACTCGAGGTACTTAGCTCGATCGCCCGGACCGATGAGGGATGCTCCTTTAGACTCATGGATCGAGAGTGTCAGATCACTCTCGATATGCTTAGAGCATTCTTTCAGTGGCCCGTAGTCCCCACGCCCGACCGAGCCTACGCCCCCACACACATCCCTCCGCCATCTTTCGATTCCCACGCCTTTTGGGCCAGGATCACGGGTTTACCACACGCCTTTGACCCTAGTAGGGCCAATGCCTCAGCCATAGTCCACCCCTGCCTCTGCATAGCACAGCGCCTTATGGCGACCACCTTTCTAGCGAGGTACGAGCCTGGGACGATGTCTACGCTTGAGCTCTATATGCTCTACGCGATGACTCGCCCCAGAGTTCTAGATAGGGATGGTGTTGCGATGGTCCCCACCGTTGAGATTGACGTCGCTAGCTGGTTTTTGGACCGCATCATAGTATCGGTGGGCATACGCTCTCCGATATGTTACGGCGGCCTGATCACCCTGCTAGCCCTGATGACCGGCGAGGACCTTCCGGCCGACCTACGTCGACATTCGGGCCCCACTTCACTTTTGATAGACGTCATGGCCCGGATGAAGATGCTTCGTCCCCACGGCCAGCGGCACTGGGTATGGTTGCACGGTCACTTCGGTGCTGACTACATGATCCTCCCGAGCCCCGCTCGAACAAACATAGGACCGGCACACAAGGACTGGCTTCCGGCGATGGATCTCCTGATCCCCGCCGCCTACGTGCTTGAGGCCGAGGAGGCTGAGCAGGCACCCCCTGCACCTGTAGACCCTGTGATCCCTCAGCCCGAGCCTGCACTTTCTGCCACTCCCGACACCACTGCCCACACTTCTGCCGGTGTCGGGAGTACACTTGCTGAGTCGTCCTCCACTTCCACCACGTCTACCACCACCCCCACCACTGCTGTGCCCATGTCGGTTGAGCCCCTCACCTCTTTGCTACCTGAGCATCCACCTTTTATTGTTGAGAGCGGCGAGTCTTCCTTCGCTTCCGTCGTGGAGACCCTATCCACTTTGATCTCCGCTGGGGTCTCACCTTTTGTTCCCCACACTTCCTCCCCAGCGGTCGACCTTTCTGTCTCCACGGCAGCCGTCCTATCCAAGAGTGGCGTGACGTCTGTGTAGGATCCTGTCAAAACAACGTTAAGATCGATAAATGAAGTCGAGACTTACGCTTGCGTACGCGGCACCGTAATCTCGGAACTTCACCCTCGGATTCGCCACAACGGTCGATACTTCGTCACGGAGGATCGAAGCAGAGTTTCACCGCCTAAATCTCTAACTAGAAGAGGATTTTAATGGAAGGGAGAAGAAGAACATAAGGATGCCTTATGCAAACTTATGGCATGGAAAGTGAGAATGAATGCCTTACCCTTGGGTCCTATTTATAGGCTTTAGGGGTAGTTATTGTAGGAAATAACTAAATATAAGCTTATTAGCCTATATTAGCACATTCATTTATCGTCTTCTTTATCCACTTATCAAGTGCCATTTTGCACTTATAAAGTGGCTTTTTCCACTTATCGAGTGGCTTTTTCCACTTATCGAGTGGTCCTTTTCACACGAGAAAAGGTTCCCTTCGCGCATGCCTTCGTGCACGCGACATCTGAGGTCCGTATACCCTCATACATCCCCTCATGGGTGTATTTATGTCGTCCATATCCAACATCTCCCACTCACACTTGAGGGGATTGTAAGGAAACATCTTTCCTTTAACTCTTCTGTTTATCATACCGAGAAATAGGCCGTGTGACCGTCATGCACATAGAGTCCGCTGTTGTGCACTTGTTAGAGATACACAACACTCCTCGAGGTGCAAAGTTGAGTAGATCAACGCATGCTTTACCCTAGATTATTTCTTCACATTTCTTATACTTTATATTCAACAATTGAATCCCATCTGGATTATAATTGGCTGGCCAGCTTTGAATCTTTAAAGTCCAAATGTGAATGCGAAATTAATCTTCATCTTCTTGCGATCCTTTCAATCTTGACTTGACTTGCTTTTCTAACATGCCCCGCCGGACCGAATTAACCATAGTCCATAAGTAACATGCTAAGATAGCAATCACCCGGTCAAATCTAAAGGAACCAATTAGAGTCCATAAGGGTAATGAATTAATACCCATGTGGTCTTTGGGTCTCACATAATAGTAAACTTATTTACTATTCTAACCCATTGGTCAAAAAAATGCATACGTAGTATGAATACGTATTACAACATCGCTCCTTTCCCATGGAGTGTATGTCTCAATGATGTTGTAAGGATGATGATCAGACACCACAATGTCTGACTTTGAGTCCCTTTTTCTACTCAAATAATCCGTTGGACTCACATCCCGCATTTAGACAGATAGGATTTCAAAATCCTCTTAGATCTTCTGTAAGCATCCATATGATGCAGATCTTTCATGCGACCATTTTGTTTAAGTCATGACTCTAAATCATCCGTCTGATGATTTTGACTTTAAACAGGTCTCATCTCTATTCTATCCATCTGATAGAATAAGGCGGTTGCTCATGTGAGAGAGCCAACCTCAATCTGTCCGACATACTAGAAAGTATAGCTGAGATTTCAAAAAATGTACACAAACATTTCTCAAGAAATTCATATGCAATGTTTGAAAAAGAACATATTCTTTTATTAAATTTGATCATTTACAGACATGTGAATTTACATTGGTACAACTCAGCTCTTACGCAATCCTTGGGATGATAAGTGTTTGTAAAACACATCTCTGGGGATCGCCTTTGTGAGCGGATCCGCTATCATCTCATGCATAGATATGTACCTTATGTCCACCTTCTTGGTCTTATCATAGTCTTTTGCAAATTTGTAGCGGATATCAATGTGTTTGGTCTTACAATGGAATTTAGGATCTTTGACATAGGCTATAGATGCTTGACTGTCGCTGTGTATAGGTACATCACTTGAGTCACTTGCATTAATTAGCCTGTCTAAGAACTTCCTAAGCCAAACAGCCTCTTGGACTGCCATGCTAAATGCTACAAACTCGGCTTCCATAGTTGAAAGTGCGATGCAGGATTGTTTCTTGCTACTCCAGGATATCGCACCAGATCCGAGTAGAAAAACATATCCTGAGGTCGATCGTCGCTCATCGAGATCACCCGCCCAATCAGCATCAGTGTAGCCTTTGAGCCTCAAGGCATCTCCTTGATAGCATAAAGCAAAGTCTGCCGTTCCTTTGAGATACCGCATTATCCTCTTAACCGCTTTCCAGTGTACTTGCCCTGAGTTGGATTGGTAACGACTTACCATTCCAACGGCAAAACAGATGTCTGGTCTTGTACACATCATAGCGTACATAAGACTACCAACTGCACTGGAATATGGAACTTTTTCCATAATCTCTTTCTCCTTTTGGTTCTTAGGACATGATTTCAGACATAAATTATCGCTTTTGCTTATAAGAGTATCAATGGACTTGCAGTCCTGCATATTAAATCGTTCTAGAATCTTCTTTATATAAGTCTCCTGTAAAAGAGAAAGAAGTTTCTTCGAACGATTCCTTGAAATCTTAACTCCAAGGATATATGCGGCTTCTCCCATGTTTTTCATCTCAAAAACTGATGAAAGCCAAGCCTTGATATCCATCACAAAGCCCTTGTCATTTCCGGCTATTAAAATGTCATCTACATATAGAGACATGATAACATAATTGCTTTTAATCCTCTTGATATATACGCAGTTATCTTCATCAAGCATCGTAAAACCATTTGATAAGACAACTTCTTGAAATCGTATATACCATTGCCTCGAGGATTGTTTAACACCATATATGGATTTAAGAAGTTTACAAACCTTATGTTCGTTTCCTTCTTTTACAAACCCTGTTGGTTGTTCCATATAGATCTCCTCGTCCAATTCTCCATTGAGAAAGGCAGTCTTTACATACATTTGATGTAATTCGAGGTCTAAGCAAGCTGCCATAGCCAGAATCAGGCAAATCGAGGTAAAACGAACAACAGGTGAGAAGGTCTCTTCGTAGTCTATCCCTTCCTATTGCGTAAAACCTTTCACGACAAGGCGAGCTTTATATCTGTCAATAGAGCCATCAGCCTTATGCTTGATCTTGAGAACCCATTTGTTCCCAATAGCTCTACGTCCTCTGGGTAAGTCAACTAAGTCCCAGACTTGATTAACTTTCATGGATTCTAACTCCTCTTGCATCGCTTCCATCCATTTGTCTTTAGCAGGGCAAGATACGGCCTGTTTGAAAGTAGCAGGCTCGTCATCTTCTTGTAGTAAAGTCATAAAGGTTTGCAGAAATTCATCCTCAAATCTTAGAGGAGCCAACCTTGTACGACTACTATGTCGTATTTGAGATTCTTCAAGTCCTTGTTGACTCGAATTTAGATCAATTCTAATATCACTCCCACTTGGAATGTCGTTAGAATTGCTCCCACTTGGATCATTATTCCCGTATGGAATAGGATAATCGTCATTCGTATAATCCATTGGTGAAGGTTGAAACGTATTTTCGTTTTCACCAAGAATTCTCCCACTCGAATGAGGTAATCCTTCTTGATCATAAATCTCAAATAGAGATAAGTCCTGACTTATCTCGCCCTGTCTTGGAAACTCGTTTTCCAAGAAAGTGACATCCCTCGACTCAAACTCAATTAGCCCACCATTGTCTTCCTGACTAACAAAAACATAACCTTTGGAGTTTTCTGCGTATCGTATAAAGATACATTTCCTTTCCCTTGGCCCAAGTTTGCCATACTTATGGTAGGAAATATGTACGTAGGATGCACAATCCCAAGGTTTCAAAATGTTTAAGTCAGGAGACCTTTGGCTCCACAACTCATAAGGAGTGGAGCTAACTGATTTCGAGGGTACGCGGTTTAAAATGAAAGCAGCCGTCAATAATGCATCACCCCAAAAAGTGATTGGCAAGTTAGCTTGCGCCATCATTGAACGGACCATTTCCATTAAATTCCTATTTCTCCTTTCTGCAACACCGTTTTGTTGAGGAGTATAAGGCATAGTTACCTGATGTACTATGCCTTTTTCATCACAAAGTTCCTTAAAACTTGTTGATTGATATTCACTGCCCCTATCGGTTCACAAGACCTTAATCTTGCGATCTAATTGATTCTCCACTAAACTCATATAGTTTTTAAAGCAAACCAATGCTTCACTTTTGTGGGATATCAAATAGATATGTCCGAATCGGGTGAAATCATCAATAAAAGTGATGAAATAGGACTTCCCGCGTCTTGTCTTGACATTCATCGGACCACATATGTCCGAATGGATAAGTTGTAATGGAAACTCGGCCCTTGTGCCGGTTCCAAACGGCTTGCGACAAGATTTCCCCACTATGCAATGTTCGCAGGTCGACATTTCAACCTTTGAAACATTGGATAGAAGGCCACGTTTGGCAAGTCTATCCATACGCGTTGGTCCAATATGACCAAGCCTTGCGTGTCAACAAATCACATCAAACTCATAAGTCTTAGAATTTGCAATAAGGAAATTTTCATTATATGAGGAATCATACATTGTACTCATTACAATAAATCCTTTAAATGCAAACCCAGTACCAATAAGAGTATTATTACAACTTAAGTCCACATTACAATCATGAAAAAACCAGTTATAGCCAAGACCCATTAACACGACCACAGAAATTATATTCCTTCGAATATCTGGAGCGAAGAGGACATCATGAAGTAGGAGAGTGCGGCCGTTGTCCAAGACTAGCTTACAAGTCCCAACGCCTTTCACTTCAACACGTGTGTTGTTTCCTACATAGATCCATTTCGTTCCTTGGGGTATCCGGTGATACTCCACGAAGGACCGTCTGTCCCTTGCTATGTGGTCGGTGGCACCTGAATCAATTATCCAAAATGGATTAGATTCCACAAGAAATATTGAACTAGAAACACATATGTAACTAGTATAATTACAAGTTACCTCGTCGCTTCCACTCGTACACGAACGAGCATAGTGACCGAGCTTGTTGCACTTGAAGCACTTGATCCTCTTCAAGTCTTTCTTCTTGTGCCATTTCTTGTGCCCACCCTTGTGTTTGGGTTTCTTGGTAGACTCAGGTTGCTTATTACGTTCATAGGTAGATTTCAAACGATCTTTCCTTGTCTTTCCCCCGTGTGAGGAACTAGCAACCATGTGCACTTCTGCACTTGGCTTGGCAGCCGCAAGCCGCTCTTCCTCTAATTCGAGGTGCTTGGAAACATCGCTGAAGGTCTTGATGCTCTCATTGTGAGTGAGATGCATCTTCATTTGGTCCCACCCATTTGGTAGGAAACGTATGACTGCTTGGATTTGTTGCTCATCAGTGAGCACATGACCTACGTCCTTTAACTCAGATTTGATTTGCCATATGTCGCAGATGTTTCCCCATGGAATGATCTGGATGTTTCTTGTATGAATCAAATCTTATAGTTAAGGCGCAAAGTTTGGACACCGATGTGCAACCAAACTTTTCCTCAAGCTTGGACCATATGTCCATGGCTAAGTCATGCTCTCGGAAGATGCGCATTATGTCATCAGCCATACTGCTTAATAACGTGTGCTATCTTGTTCTTTCGAGACCAAGCATCAAAAGCTTCCTTGTCTCGTCTGTGTTGGGCCGTAGTGCCCGACTCGGGTTCAATCATTACGTTCTTTAGAGTTTCGAGCACTTCTTGCTCCTCTAAAACGTATTGTATCTTGATGGACCAAAGTTTGTAATTATCACCATTGAGTTTTTCACCTCTGTTTAACTCAGCGACGATATTCTTTGAAGCAGAAGACATTTTACTTTTAAAATGCTGCAAAAGACACAAAACCGAAGGTTTGATCAAAAACATTGCATTGAAAACTTCTTAAAATATAATTCCCATTTGAAGTGATAATAGAATATCCCATTTGGATAGTTCTAATTTCAACTCCCACTTGGAACGACATTTATAATTTGATAAGTTACTTTCGAAAAATACTGAAGATGTTACCCTAGAATCGGAAAGGTCACTACGTTTCCAATCACCATCTAGAGTAACTTTCAGTATTTCCTCATCACTTTATCAAATAAAAGTACTCTTATAGTGCTTTGCAGCGGAAAAGCGTTTTTGAAAAACGTATTTTTCAAAACGTTAGAAAACGTATTTTTCAAAAAATGCATATTTCAACTTAGTACCCTTATGATACTATTGAAATATTCGGCACTTCCTGCCATTTGCCGGGATGAGTCGTAGTCATAGCCGTGCCATGGCCCTGGCAGAGGCCAGGGCCGACCAGGCCCTGGCCTGAGGCCAGGGCATTGGCCCTGGCCTCTGCCAGGGCCGGCCAGGCCGGTCCCTGGCTTTGGCCGAGGCCGGCCAGGGCCCCCTGGCCCTGGCCTGGTCTCGGCCAGGCCTGGCCTTGGCCACGGCCAGGGCTCCCTGGCCCTGGCCGGGGCTGGCCCTGGCCGGCCCTGGCCTGGCCGCAGCCGGGGCCGGCCGGCCATGGCCCGGCCATGGCCTATTGGCCTAGGCCGGCGATGGCCCTTTGGCCATGGCCGGTCTCCCCCCTTGCATGGGGTGGCCGTATGCACTCCTCCCCCTCGACGGGGTGGTCGTGGTGGTTTTCGTCGTTATTGGCCGTAGCCAACCCCCTCCGCATGGGGAGCGGGGATGCGTTGCCTTCATAGCCCATTTGGCCATGGTGATCATGCACCAAAAGTTATCTTCCCCGATGGGAATAACTACCATCTTCTTCCTCGATGAAGCACCCGTTCGTCGATGAAGCACCCGTTCGTCGAGAAAGTAGTTATTCTCTAATGGCCGTGTGCCAAAATGAAAAATTAACATACTTTAAAATTCGTAAACTACGTGCTCCATATGAAGAGAGTTCACATTCCCTATGAATGGAGACTCAGCATCCATGAAGAGAGCGAGCTTAACGATATGAACGGTCGGTTCTTCCCGTCACAGAGAGTTCCTACCATATCTGTAATGGTAGAAGACCCTAACGTGAAAAGAACAACCGCTGCGTTCTCTCCGTCACGAAGCGTTCCTACCATATCCATAATGGTAGGATACCCATTCGTGAAAAAGACAACGCCTCGTTCATCGGTTCGACAGGGCGGCGGTTTGACCGGGGCGAACCCATATGGCTCTGATACTAATGTAGGATCCTGTCAAAACAACGTTAGGATCGATAAATGAAGTCGAGACTTACGCTTGCGTACGCGGCACCGTAATCTCGGAACTTCGCCCTCGGATTCGCCACAACGGTCGATACTTCGTCACGGAGGATCGAAGCAGAGTTTCACCGCCTAAATCTCTAACTAGAAGAGGATTTTAATGGAAAGGAGAAGAAGAACATAAGGATGCCTTATGCAAACTTATGGCATGGAAAGTGTGAATGAATGCCTTACCCTTGGGTCCTATTTATAGGCTTTAGGGGTAGTTATTGTAGGAAATAACTAAATATAAGCTTATTAGCCTATATTAGCACATTCATTTATCGTCTTCTTTATCCACTTATCAAGTGCCATTTTGCACTTATAAAGTGGCTTTTTCCACTTATCGAGTGGCTTTTTCCACTTATCGAGTGGTCCTTTTCACACGAGAAAAGGTTCCCTTCGTGCACGCCTTCGTGCACGCGACATCTGAGGTCCGTATACTCTCATACATCCCCTCATGGGTGTATTTATGTCGTCCATATCCAACAGTCTGTTCCCACGTCTGTGTCACTGACCTCTCTTGCTGCCTCATCACCAATTTTGTCTTCCACTTCCACTGCTGCTGCTTCCACCTCACACCAGCCTGCGTCCCAGCCTCGCACTGAGGCTGGGCATCCACTAGTGAGCACAGTCCCCTTTCCACATATGCCTGCTGGCCCGATTGTTTACACCGCCCGTGTCCGACAGCCCCGTCCTTCACAGCCTAGACATGTGCGTCCCTCTGCCCCACCTCCCCCGACACTGTACTTCAGAGCATTCGTGCTCTTGAGGGGGCGGTGAGTGGACTCAGAGGCGACCTTAGGACTTTGTCTGCCACAGTCACCGCTATGCAGCACCGCGTCGAGCTACTTCCCGGCATTTACTTTTTCCTGACCCAGATTCTCGAGCGACTGCCACGACCACCACCACCCATCCAGCAGACTGTTACCCAGCCACCACCTCCTCATCCTCCACCTTCGCCTCAGGACGGAGATGGCGTAGCACCACCAGCTTAGGCACACCCTTGATGCCATTGATATTTTTTTTGCCGTTATGCTGCCCATTCTCTGCTTGGTCCTGATGATTTTTGCCCACCCCTCCTCCCCTCACTATTTTTGTCCCCGTTTTGATCATATCATTCTATATCCTTTTTCGGGAGTGAGGGAAAGTATTTTTGGTGACACACACATATCTGCATCACTCTTATCCTTGCATGCATCACATCTACATCATATTTTCATTTTGTTATTTTTATTTCTTTTTATCATGCATGCACCCACCCCACCCACCCATTACACGTCTCTCGGTGTGCCACACTTCGCACATTGAGGACACTGTGCACTTTAGCTTGGGGGAGTGAGTTCTCACGCTTTCCGCTTTTATCACCTTTATTTTTAGTTTTTCCACGTTTTTTCCACTTTTGCACCCATTTTTCATCACTTTTTCATTTTTTTTTACCATGCATCACGTTTTTCTTATTTTCTTTGTGTGCTACATTGTAAATAATTTTTATTTTCTTTTGTCTTTATTTCGTTCATCTTTTGCTAGAGATGACTTTTCTGTGATGATGATGACGTGGTGTTAGCTTTTCTCTATATGCATGCTATATTTGTCGTGTCATAGCTTTTTATTTCTGATATCATATGCTATGTTCTGCTTTGCAGTTAGAAATAGTAACCCACTCTCTTTTGCTGTATGAAAATGGATGAAATTCTGTTATTAGCTGATGTCTGATGATTCATATGTATGCTATCGTAGAAAATGCACCAAGATTCACGCATTGATTGCTTATATCTGGAGTACTGCTTTCTTTTCTCATATCACTTCTTATTGCATGCTTGGTACGCTTCACTTCGGGTTGATTGAATTATTGCTAGCACTGATAAATCTGGACTAGTTTACTTTTTGAGATTAAACTGAGTAGATTATATTACCCTGCTGAAGTTGTCATGCACGTCCTATAGAGTGAACTGAGAAATACATTTATTTCTTTCTCCACATATCTTGAACATTATTTCTCTATTTTTAATTCATTGCTGAATCTCCCCTTAGCGATTCTATTATTGGCACCCCCCATTATTGTATCCCATGCTCCAAATTCCCCAAAGCCAAAAAGAAAAATACTTGTATATCCTTCTCTTTTGATTTGGGAGCATTTGTGTATATATGTTAAAAAAAGAGAAAAAGAGAAAAAGAAAAGAAAAAGAATTGAGAAAAAAAAGGGAAAGAGAAGAGAAAAGAAGTTCGAAAACGATCCCATTTCATACACTTTCTCTCTTTCTTCCCTCTTTTTGTTTTTGTTTTTTCTTTTACTTTTGGAGCTACAAAAGGAAACGGGGATGTAAATATTGTTTTGTATATGCCACCACGCTTATAGATAAGCTTGGGGGAGAGAATCCAATGATGTGTGAGAGAGTGACTACCTGACGGTGCATGACAACCTAGGCTAAGTAATATTTTATACTCGGTGAGATTGCTAAAGTTTCACGAAATCCAGAAATCTACGCTTAGCATTCATTTCATGAAAACCACACTTTTTCTATTCTTACTACTCTATCGTGTGATATCTCTTATACTCCTTATAGAAAGCATTCAATTGAAAAGTGTGTGATCTACGATATTGTATACCGCTTTAGATGCTTCAGACGATGTTAATCTTAGAATTATTCCATTTTTCATGCTATATTGATATTCTTGGGTTTTCTATTTCAAATGCACCATTATACTATGATATCAAAATAAAAGTCTTTGACATGTGTTTTATATTCGATGCATGATATATGAGTAAGCAAAATCCACGTCCTGAGAAAAATGATCTAGCAACTTCCCTCTTCGTTTTCTACTTTATTTTTCATTTTTCATTTTCCATTTCTCCATCGTTTTCTTTATCTTTATCCACCGAGTTTGCTTTTTACTCATCTTCCTCGAGGACGAGTAAGAGGTAAGCTTGGGGGATTTTGATCACTTCGTATTTTACACCTTTTTCTGCATGTTTGCATGCCATTTAGATCGCTCAAATCGTGTTTTTCACGTTTATTCGACAGTATTGCGATGTTTTTCACGATTTGTTGTTTTTGTCGTATTTCAGGAGATTTGGAGCGATTTGGAGTGATTCTGAGATGCACCCACTCCAGAGTGTCACCGACGACTCTCTTGAGGGGTATTCTGCGATTGGAGAGGAGTGGAAGAAGAAAGAACGTCGTAGGAGCGACGAGGAGGCAAAAATACGAAGAATGGGCATTTTCAGCATGCCACTCGGCCGAGTGAAGGAGTCACTCAGCCGAGCATAGACAGCCCGCTCGGCCGGCCAGATCGGACACGTAACAGAGCTAATATCAGCGTGCACTCGGCCGAGCATCGCCAGACTACTCGGCCGAGCACCGAGTCATCCCTCGCCCGAGTGGAGCCAAGACGACGGCAACCAAAAATGTTGAACTCTCTGGAATCCGTCAGTCAGCCCCAAAGACCGACTCGGCCGAGTGACGAACGCCGTCCGCCCGAGTGAAGAACGCCCATTGGCCGAGTGAAGAAAAGTCACTCGGCCGAGTGACTCCCGAGGAGACGACCCCCAAGACCCCCAACTCTCTGGAATCCGTCACGGTCTCTCACTCGACCGAGTGACATTTGTCACTCGGCCGAGTGAGCCGCGCTGCCTGTAGCGTAAGTTGCGATTTTGAGGCTGCGCAGGGGCAGTTTCGTCACAGTTTTTTGGGCGATTTTGGGGGGTATTTAACCCCAGTTTTTAACCTAGTTTACAGAGCTTTTTCAGAACTTTTTGCAGCCTTTTTTAGATTACTTTTAGGAATTAGATTTAGCTTTTAGGGAGGAGAGAAAAGTGTTAATTTGTTGGATGCTATTTTGTTCTTCATTGGTTTGTCTCTCTCCCTATCAAAAACTCCATTTTCATTGATATATTGAATATTGCTATGAATTCTATTGATTTTATTTGTGAATTTCTATTGAATTTCATTATGAATTGTGAGTAGTTTTATCGTCTTAGGGCGTAGGGATGAACCCTACGAACCATATTTCTAATTTGTGATGAATTGGTGAAATTATTGCTAGAATTGATTAGGGTTAGTTTGGGATTGATTTAATACGAATAGCTAGGGATTCATACCGATTGGGATTTGCAAGAGATTGGATCCCAACTCGATAGGAAGCCCTAGAAATTCGAATTGGGTTGCAATTGAATTTCTCCGGAATCGGTTTGCAAGAGATTGGACCGAAACTAGGGTTTTCGATTGTAATTCTATACCAATACCCGTTTGCAAGAGATTGGACGGGTAGGAACTATCCCAACCTAGGTCGTAGCTCAAGTTTGCATGAGAGTGGGCCCGAGATGCGATTGAACGATGATGATGTTCTTCACGCTAGCTTGCCTAGGTTATGGTTTGCAAGAGATTGGACCCTACCCTAGGTTTGCTATAGACCGAAAATAGCGTGAGAGCGTGAGATTGGTTCTCCATTTAGTTGCAACTAGTTCACCTGAATTTCAAGTCTAGCAATTGTGACACCTACGAATCACAATGACGAGATACGGTTTGTAACGGGGATTCCCTACCCCTAGGCGTCCTTATTAATTTGTTATTTCTTTTATACAATTGAACGACTGTGACCGCTTTATAGCGAATATTTCTCTACTGTTCCTATAGCCAGGTTGACTGAAGAAGACACTGGCATACGTCCTCCTCGTGTTCGATACCCGCTTGCCGCTACACCGTGTGCTTGCGGTAAGACTACAGTGTCACCGTCCCGGGACATGTATCCGGGGCGCGATCAGATACTACCTTAGAATGATGCACTACTCTCTACATATGGTACGATCAAACCCTCGTCCTTCTCTTCAATTAAATGTCATCCAGGTGGTGGCACGACCAAGCATACCTGTGATGTATCTAAACATGTGCCCTATAAGAGGTGTGTCATGTCATAAAAGTCTGAATCTAGAGAATTATAAAATGAGGTAAGAGATTCAGAAGTAGAGTTCAGAAATTCTCCCTGGATGAGATCGTTACGCTCGAGTGGATGCTTTGCCTCTGGTGGAGTGGAGAGTGGCTGAGGAGGCAACAGTAGAGGTGAGAATGCTTCGGGCTCTCCTAAATGTAACATAGTATCCATGTCCTCATGCACATCCACCTCGTTAATATGTGCATGCTCTGGGATCTCCTTGGTGCTCTCACATGGCTCATAGTGGGGGATGCAATCAAACGGGAAGAATGGCGTGGGCATTTCAATGTCGAAAATTGTACTTTTACCTAGGCACACTTCGTATCAGTCTTTATCGGAGTAGGATTGCATCATGTCTCCCTTGAGTCTAATGAACGTTCCATCATCCATATCATCATCATCGTCTAGGGTGTAGTAGTGGATTTGGTCATCAGTGACATATGGATCAACAATTGTACCTGCATGAGGGGAGGAAATTATACCAGAATACTCAAAAATAAGCGTAGATAGATTACCTTCTGTAGTGTAGGTGGCCAATGATGTGTTAGACCCAGCAGCTTTCTCCAAGTATTTTCAAGCTGCGTCAGGCGACATATCCAAAAACTGGCCATCATTCAGCTGTACCATGAACTTCTGCATGTCCACTGACAGTCCTTCGGAGAAGAAATGAATGAGGTTGTGTGCATTGATCTCATACAGTGGCAATCCAAGTACTAATGTATTGAACCTCACACAGGCCTGCCAGAAGGTCTCTCCGTCAGTGCGAGTGAAACTTATGATTTGGTCTCCTAATGTTGGGTGCCACTCTGCCTTGTCCCCAATTGTGGATGTAGCTTCTCCACTACCATTCTATGAATGACTGATAGAGATATGTTTTGTGCTAATTGGGTCATTCAACTGCTCCCCTATATGAGGTGTAGGCTCAATGATCTGATCCCTAGCAGGTTGCTTTGATTGCCCTTGTGATTGTGAGATTTGGCTCAAAATTTGGGTAATCTGATTTAGGTGGGTGTCGATCGATGTGGTGGAGAAATATTCTGGTCTGGGTGGAAAGGTGGTTCTCTAATAGATGTTCAAGGCTTGATTTCTCTTGTGGATGTGGGGACATATATGTCTGGGAATATAGATGGGAGGGGTCATGGTAGAGGATGTTGTCATAAGAGTATGGGTTGTATGGGTGGGCATTGTACTGGCATTGGTTGGACATGTTCCCTTGCATCCCTCGGATCTCACAGCTCTCTATAAATTGCAGAAAATTATTATAACCTCCCATCTGAGCACCCTGTGGCATAGAGGTATCAAAATTTGGCATCCACATTGTACTCCAAATCACTTGGTCACACAAAGAATAGAAAGAACTCAGAGAAGATCATCAGTAAAATAAGGAGAATAGTAAAATGTGGGGGGGGGATTTCTTTATACATACATGCATACATACATATATATATGTATGTATGTATATATGTGTGTATGTGTGTGTGTGTGTGTATTTCTTCACGTAGTCTAACGAACCGAAGATTAAACTAATATTAATCAAGAAAAACCCACCTAACAACAGCGCCAAGAACTTGATGTATCAGTTTTAATATTTATAGCGCAAGCACACGGTGTCAATGTAGAACTTACAAGTCGATCCACATGGAGGTTATCTAACGTAGTACTAGACAATCTTAGGCTATGGTTAGCTACGTGAGTAATTTTTATGAAAAGAGAATAAGGATAAAAAAAAGCTCCAGGGCTAGGCATCCCCTCTACTATTGGTTGAATATGGAATTGAACTCTTTATATAACTATCGAATTAATCCTAGAGTGAGGTTGTCGCACCTAATGTTGTCACCTACCCCCTCCCCCCCACACTTTCGTGATGCTATGATAGGACTACCTATCGTATGGTATAGCCAACTATCGTTTCTCATCGACATACGACGGGTGCATGATGCATGACAATATTCCCCAACCATCGATCACACCACTATCATGGATAGTGTTGGAATGTTGAGACCCACCCAAGTGAATTTTAATGATGCGCAAAAGTAATATGTGTACTAATGTGTTTATTTCAAGTGCATATAGATAGACATGGAGAATAAAGCGCATTGTGAAGAAAATCGAAAGACTTAGAAGCCACGATCGAAATTCCACTCTCGAGCAATAAATTGTAGCATTTGAAGGCTCGAAATTATAAAGCATATGAAGACTTAAGATCAAGAGGAAACGACTCAAGTCAAAGATTGAAGAACAAGAGATATATGTGTGTCTAAGTGAGTTATTTACTTAGAAATATAAAAGCCATAGTATATCTTTTACACACACAAAATTTCTAGAAAAATCTTTTTAAAATATATTATTTAATATAATTCTTATAAATTATTTTCCAATTATTTTTAAGTAGAAAAACTCATGTATCCAGAAATAACCTATTATCCTAGTCAGATAGCCGACTATTGACAGTCAGATTTTTTCCTACAACTCTCTGTCAAAATAATAGCCGACTATCCTAGAAAATAGCCGACTATCTTAATGAAATAGTCAGCTATTCTCCAGAATATCTGACTATCTGGGTCAACTATTGACAGTTTTGACAATCTGCCTTGATTTATGCTAGCCGTTGGAAGAGAATTTTGAGCAGGTTTTAAGCTATTTTTCACTCTATAAATAGCAGAGATTTCAGAGTTTTTGTACAACAATTTTAAGATCAAAAGAAAAACCTCTTTCCTCAAGTGCTCAAAAGCTCTATTTTGTTCTTCATAATTTTTCAATGGCTACTGATTTAATTCTTACTTACTCAAACTGCTAAGTTTATTTCAGTTTTGTTTATAGCCTTTGAATACTTGTTTTTGATCTCCAAAGCTTAAAGCTTTTTTCTACTGAGATTCAATGCACAAGTTCTTTTTTAATCTTTGTGTTTTTATAGTTATATTCTTTCAAAGATTAAAAACTTTATCTCTGATCTTTAAAATCCCAAGTGCTTATTTTTAGAAGATCAATTTTCAAGATAACTCATTTGATCAAATTGTGCTTAATTTATAAAAAATTATTTGATCAAAAGTTTTTACGATTTTCTTAAGCCACTTTTTCACATATATACTATTGGCTTTTGGGACATCATTGTACACAATTCTATACTTGTTGTAAATTCTTTGAATAAGACTTGATTATTGAAATTTCCCCGAGTTAGGAAAGTTGTTTGAAAATTCCTAGTTAGTTGTAACTAGGTGTGGAAATTTCTAGCAAGAGGAATCTAGGTGCTTGTATGAAGTCCTCTTTGGTTGTGTTGAGGTAAGGTTGCTCTCATGGAGAGCTAGTGGATCAGTGGCTGGATGTAGGCCAATGTTGGGCCGAACCAGGGTAAAATATGTGTGTTTGTACTGTGATCATATCTCTTTAACTCTTTTATTTTATTATTATTGCTTACATCTTTTAATACCACTGCAACTCTTATTTTATTCAAGCATATAATAATCATTGATTAAGTACAAATTGAGGCAACTTGAATTTGAGACTTAGGAAACAATTAGAAGGATTTTTAATTACGTGAAATGATTTACTATTTGATGACAACCATATTTAAGCCCACTTCTAGTGTTGTCTGCCATCCACAGGATCCAACAGATAGAACTCTGGTCATCACATGGAGGCTCTAATCTACGCTCAAATATTGTTGGCGACATAGATAGTGAATAATTCTAGTAAAACATCCATGATGAAACCCTAATTCAATATTTAATAGCTAAACAAAGATTCAATCCATATCAATCCCCCAATAGGGTTCAACTATGCCTTAGATAAAAGATTACTCAATATACATTAATGAAATCATAGAAATCATACAAGAACAGAAGGAAAGCATATAATAAAAGAAAGAAGAAAGAAAACACTTAGATCCAAAGGTTGCAATACAAAGATATCTTCAAAATACAATCTTGCTCCAAAGGAGCTCCAAATAAAACCCTAACTAACCTACTCCTACTCCTAAACTAAGAACAAAGGTAGAAGTTGAAAACTAGATAAAAACCAGACTTCCCCCCAAGTCAGTGCCCCCAAAAAGATTAAATACGACCCATAAAAACCCTAATGGGTTGGGCAAAACCTGACCCAACATGAGCGTGTCGACAATCAACACGGTCTTGTCGATTTAGCTCAGAAAATAACTTCGTGTGGCATCAAGAAATGTAGCTCGACACGTTTGTATAGAACTCCTATATGAACATGTAATTGCAGTAGCAGAAACAGCTCTTCTGTCTTTTTTCAGCCTTTTTAGTTACACGGTCGTGTGGAATGTACACGACCGTGTAGTTTCTTTCTCAAGCCCTTTAGCAACCGGCCCACACGATTGTGTACATGATCATGTGGGGTCTTCATTTATGTCCCCCTCACACGGTCGTGTGTGATAGCACACACAACCGTGTGCAGCTTCTTTCTTTGGCTTTCCAGGTGATGTTCTTGCACACGACCGTATGTGATACTACACACGGTCGTGTAGGGGCTATTTCTCTTTGAATCCTCATCATTTTAATTCCTATGCTCGCCATGCTTCTTCTCGTTGTTCCATGACTCCTATTTGCTCTGAATAGCCTGATATTACCCTAAAATGCACAAAAGCACCCAAAGAGTGAAAGTGAACGAAAATAGAGTGAAACAACGTATAAAGTGGGGTTTAATATGATGTAATATATGAATGGCTCCTACTAAAAATATGTATTATAATCACTCATAAATATGCAAACAGTTTATGTTGCCAATGATGTTTTTATTAGATTTGTGAGTGTAGGAAACAAAGTTAACATGGTCAACCATTTCACTCAAGCTTACAAAGAATGATGACATGGATTAAAGCTTGATGCGGGTCAAAGCTTGGTAGAGTCAATGCCAATGGATATGGAGCTCAACATGAAGATCAATAGCTTATCCAAGGACTCATGATGTACACAAGTTGAAGCGTTAAAGAAGACACTAAGACTCCAAGATATTGCGTGAGTATTGTGTCAAATTTAGAACTTGTCTTAGAATGTTAAAAGCAATATTTTGAAGCTTGCATAAACGTAGAAAAATGTTTTTATCACTTTGAAAAATATTTTGAACTCATGGAAATACTCTGAAAATGTTATAAATTTGTTTAGATAGAGTATCATATACTTTTCTGATAAAAATCTATGTATCAAAAAATTAGTCGACTCCATGAGTATATGAGTCGACTGCTCTAGGACTTACTAAAATTGCTAGTAGTCAACTCATGTTATCATGATAGTCGACTCATGGCCTAGTAGTCAACTCCCTGGAGTACATGAGTCGACTCCACAGATCCTAATGGGCATATTTGGCTTTCTCCTTGATTGACGCAAGGGTATCAATTTGGAGCCGTTGGAGAATGATTTTAGGGATCTGTTTAATACAAAAGTTATCTTTATAAACATAGAGATGGTTTACGGGTTTCATATGAATTATTGAAGAATTTTGAGCAATTTCTAAGAGCAATTTTCTAGTATTTTCAAAGTCTTCTAAAGTCTCTATTGTTTTTATTTCTAGGCCAAAGTTTTCAATCTCTCAAAGCTTTTAAGCATTATAATTTTCTTCACCATTGCTTTGTGATCTTCTCAAGCTTTATCTTGATCATTTTAAGATTGCAATCAATTTTTTATTTGATATCTATTGCTTTACTTTCATATTTTGTTTGAGATCAAAAAGGTTTTTCATTAGCCACATTTCACTTTCACAATGTGCTTCAACTTTTTGGTTATATGAAGGGTGTGACATATTCATTTTTCAAAAGCAAAGTGTAGGTAAAAACCACACGGTGTTTGGTAAGCGGTAAGTTGTATCGGTTGTTGTACTTGTGGAAAACATCACTTGTTTGAGTTTCATCTTGGTAAAGAGGTTGTTCAGTTATAGAAGCCCTCTTAGAATAGAAGAGGCACGATTGTAAGGATCCCTCATTGTTGTGGCAATTTGCTCTCACTTAAGAGTTGGTTAGTGGATAATCTAATCGGTGCTTAGGACTGGACGTAGCCCATGGAAGGGTGAACCAAGATAAAATTCCTCGTATTTGCATGTGACTGAATCTTGTCTATATTATTCTCTTTACTTGCATAATATTGTTTATTTTCATTGTGCACTAATCTTTGATTGCAGTTAATTGAGTTGTTGATTAAGTACCTAATAAGGTTAAACTCATTTGAGACGTAAGCAATTTTTAGAGGGATTAATTTTTGATTAGCACTTAATTTTTATCAATACTATTCACCCCATTTCCCTCTAGCATTGCTTGCTATCTACATGATCCCAACACGATGAATATATACAAAGTTACATTGGCATATACATTCTCCACAATCATATGGTCAAAGAGCTACAAAAGATATTACAGTCATGTGACAATTATGAACATAAAAACATGTGGAAAGAACATAAGGAGAAAATCTTGCCATGACTGTGTGGAAACATCTTTTGTATAAAAGTATGTGGAAAAAATTCTCATAATAGGCAATATTGAGTCTAGGTCAACATCACCTAATGGGCGTCACGGGGGGCCATCTTTAGAATCTTGCTGGAAACATCTTTTGTATAAAAGCAAGTGGGAAAGAATCGCATATGTAATGAAACATATGTGAAAAATTTATGAAGAGATTTTGTAATGAAACATATGTGAAAAAATCATTTGGAGATAATCATGCTGAAAAGTCATTTTGAAGAGAGAACCATGCCATGCTTATAGTATTCATGGTAAATGTTTTGTGTCTAAGTGCAAACAGGATGCGTGACTCTATCTGAACCGTTTAGGATGTGACAAATGGTTTTGGAATCTATGCATGTAGTAATATCGAGTCTAAGTCAGCATCACATAACAGGTGTCATGGGGGACATCTTTAGATTCCAACATCTCCATCCTAATTCTTGAAATATATGATAATAAAATTTCACCCCAAAACTATTTGAATATAATAGTTCTAATGGACTCAACGTTGTTGTAGATCCTAAGTTGGCAAGTAAAGAATAGTGGGTGGGGAATAGTGTTATCCAATAAAAAATACTAACTTAAAATTAATCCCTCAAAGTATACTTAAGTTTCAAATGAGTGTTACCTCTCTTGGAACTTAATCAACAATTCTTAAATATTTGCAAGAATAGATTTACAGCGGAAATGTAAGCACAATATGCAAATAAATAGATATAGGCAAGAGACAATAAATGCAAGCACAAACACATAGAAATTATACTGCTTCACCACTTCGAGCTACGTCCAATCCCTGGATTTAATCTACTATCTCGAGAATAGTACACTTGACTCTTCTCAACTAAGATGACTTCCCTTGCCTCGCAACTTGAGTGCTTATACAATCGCCACCTCATCAAGTGAGGATTACAACACAATAAACTCTTCAACAAGAGGTCCTCAACACTTGAGGGTTTTGCCAAATAACTCACCACCACACCCTTGTGTGGTTTACAAATCAATAAGAATTACAACAATAAGACTTATCGCCTCTCAATAGAGAGTTTCACAAACCTTTGCCTTGGCGGAGATGTACAATTTTCCTATATCTAAAGATTAAAGCTCTGACGTGTAAAGTGGCTAAGGAAAACTCAAGTCGTGATCTCAAAAGAATAGAGATGGAAGCTATAGGAAATCAAAAACTTTGAAGGCTAAGAATTGCTTAAATGTTATGAATCATCATCTGCAGGAGGAACCCCTAGGTCTTTTTTATAGTAGAGGAGGAGCGTACGGAGATAAGATACAATAGATACGGTCTTATCTATAAGATAAACCATGATCATAACCAACTCAGTAATATTCATTCACAACACTCCCCCTTATCCAGCCATAGGCATGGACTCTGCTCATGAATACTTCATGGAAAAAAACCCTAGTTAAGGAAAAAGGGTACAAATACACTCTAACTCCCCCAGATCTGTACAAGAACTCAAGCTTTTAGATCTCTTAAGCGCATCTCATCATTCTTATATACAACATTTCGAAAATATACACAGATTATAAATATCACCACCATTAAACAGCTGGTGGATCCAAAAACTCTGGAGAGGTGTGCTTATTTTCGTCACCTCTGATGTAGTCTCCTCAAAGTGGGGTAAGATGGTCTTCAGACTATGTGGTCAACTCCACAATACCAGCTTCTATCCTAGTCGTCACTGAGATGTGATGTACCACCAGGCGCCCTCAAATACACCATTGTTGTGTTTCTGGAATGGTGAGGATCTTGGAATGATAGGATGATGTTGCTTTCATAATTTGCTTTGCAGGTCTATGGTAGATGGCCATCCTACTGTGGGTACCCAGTCTGTGATTTCTCAGTATAGGGATCGGACTTGTAACCTGCATTTGCATAAACATGGAGCATGATACTTTATAATGTAAGCCCAAATATTTCGACCCTTGGAGGAAGTATAGAAGATGCTTAACTCCAGTCTAACGGCCCTTTTAAGGTGCCTAACTATCTCTGGCTGGTGAGTTTATTGCAACTTCTATATCGGGACGCGTGCAGTTAGCCAGGAGTGCCTAATTGCACTTAGATAAGGGACTTTAGGACCAATTATATCATCCCCCTCTTCCAGCAAACAGAAGGGGTCTTTTTGTACATCCATAGTGTGTATTACCATAGGTGTACTTTGGATGACAATGGTCCTTGTAATTTCTTCAATGCACTCTGGGCGTATGAATTTTAATGTAACAAGATTCTATAAATCTGTGAGTCGTGACTTAATTTATTTTTGCCTAGGTCTTTCATTTCATGTTTAATAGTTAGGCGTGAATAGATATTTCGGTTTTCTCTTCAGGAGATCCGATGAGATTTAAGTTGTTTGCAACTATGATCTCAAATCATGTCCATTGCTCAGGTGCAAAGACAACCCTTAGCAGGAATCATTGCTTTGTCAAGTGATTCTCTGGGTTGTACATTATTTATTATTCTTATTATTCTTCTTCAATAGAATAGACGTCCCGAAGTCTATTCAGGCATTTAATGAAATGTGGAATTTATCTTTACCAAGATTTCCATAAAGGTATGCTGTCACAACATCCAATAGCAGCATTTCCAAAATTTCCTTTGCCAAATCGTAAGGTATTCGTATTTGATAACTTAGGGAATCTGATACATCATTTATAAGTCATACTCATTTTAATTTGTTCATTCCCTAGTTTCAGCAAAAATATCCTTGAGCTATAGGTTGTACCTTATAGCATATGATTTTGTATTTATTTATTTATTTCTTCTTATGTGTGCAATACTTATTTTACCCACAGGGTGTCTGGACTTCAGGTCCGAACATTTCACGTTTCATAAGTGAGTCCAGCTCAAGTTTTATTGCCGCGTTCCATATTTGGCCAATCTCTACGTTTGCATTTTAGCAACAGAGTATAGAACGATATTCTATAAATATCATTGCTTTTGCGATGTATATGGCAATATGATACGTGAATACATTGTCGACAATTATTTTATATCTGTCCAACACCATCCCAGTACATACAACATTTACTTTCATTTCAGTTTTTCCTGGCATTTCCTCTGCAGTGGATTCCGGGAAGGGGTGAGTGTGTGCACATGAGCTCATTTTCATGTGGTTGTATTGTCTCAAGGTCTCCAGGAGTTTTTTTATTTCTTTTGTTTTTATTTCTTGGATTTCTCTCCTTGGAGCTAGTGGTCTGCCTCTTTTCCATTGAGGAACAGCCACTTCTGCTGCTGATGGATTGCATCCATTCTCGGGGATGTCAATCCTAGCTGGAGTTTTTGCAGCAGGAATGTGTAATCTAACAATCTTCTGGTTGTCAGTAAATGAGTCCAGTAACTGGTGAACAGAGTTCTGTATGTAGAGGATCTTCAGGATCTCATCTTCACATTATTTTGTTATCGGATCATAGTGGGTCAAACTTTTTTGTATCCCACGTTATAATTTGCTTCACGCCAGATTTTCCAAAATCTGGGCCCATTTTGTGGAAACTCGTCTCATCAAAATCACAGTCTTCAAGATGTGCCTTAAATGTGTCCCCCGTTTGGGGTTCTAAGTATCTTATAATTGAGTGTGAGTCAAACCCTACATAGATACATAGGCGATATTGAGGACCTATTTTTGTCCTATGTGGTGGTGCAATGGGAATTTAAACTGCACAACCAAAGATTCTCAAGTGAGAGGTGTTCGGTGGCATTTTATATGCAAGTTGTATTGGAGAGAGACTCTAACCTCCAGAGGTTCTTATTTTTATTAACGATGCAGCATGCAAAATTGCATGTCCCCATGCATCCACCGGCAACTGTGATTTAATTAATAATGGACGTGCAATCCATTGGAGTCTTTTAACAGTGACTCGCCAACCCATTTTGGGTATAAATATGCGATACTGAATGTTCATTTTCTATTTCTGTTGCTTCGCAGTACTCTTGAATTGACCGGGAGGTAAATTTCCAAGCATTAGCCATACATATTTTATTTATTTGGTTGTCGGGAAAATGCGCCCGTAACTTTATTATTTGCGCCAGTAGCTTTGAAAAAGCTAGGTTGCAGGTCGATAGTAGACACATATATGAATATTTTGAGGATGCATTTATCAGTACCCTAAAGTACTGATTATAGCCCACGAGGAGGGTGGACTTTGTTGCGAGATGTATGCCCTCGAGGCAATTTATCTCCGTGTATCTATACAAACATTTTGTTCAAAATAATAGTAAGATGTTTGGTAATAAATTATCTAAGTTAAATTATAATGTAATTATCCTTAGAAATAACTTAGGTAAAGTCCTGAGACTTAATGCGATATATCGAGATGAGTATCTCGATCATGAAGAAATATTTGACCGTCTGTAGCATAAGTATAAAAAGGTTCGTGGTCGTAGATGTTTCGAGAAATGGATATCGAGACATCGGATAGACTATTATGTCTTAGTCTTCACCGTATAGCGGTGACGATGATCTCATGGTCGTTTGACTTGGCGAAGTTGAAGTCGAGACACAGGTGCTCATTGGAGAATGAGTTCACTGAATGACCCACAAGAGTTATCATATGGTTATATTGACCAACCTGTCAATGATAACTCTTAGTGATGATAGGCAAGTTGGTCTTTGACTTTAGGTCATTATACAAACCTGTACGTGAACGATGTCACTTAGATCTCTGACCTAGCTTCGAGGCTAGGCCTATCGAAAGGTCTTTGGTCGGGTTAAGTTTGAAGCATACGAGGAGAGTAATGACCGAGATATGATTCGTCTCCCCCGGTCAATGGGAGTTAGTGTCATAGTGTTAGTTCGGTCTTTAGCAAAAACTCTGGCCAGAGTATGTTGGAAGTTGTCCAACATTATTTGACTAAAGATCGATGGAAACTAACCAGATTCGAGTTATTAGGGTTGAGAGTTCGACCGTACCCTAGACTTGAGTTAAACGACATAGTTCAGACGAAGAGACTAAAACTACAAAATTCATCACAGACACAGCCAGCGTGGTCCCGACAATACTCATGTCGATGAGTCAACCACATAATTATGATATTGAAATAGGGACAGCAACTACTGCTCGTGGTCACTGCCGTATAGGGCTTCGAGCCCAACCTGTAGTAGGGTCAGGCTGTAGGGTCTCACATAGAGTGCGACCTTCGTCTAATAATAGGTAGAATCACTAGGGAGAATATGTATTTGATGCAAGGGATAGAAAATTGCATTTGATGCAAATGATAATTTTAAAGCCTGGATAGGGACTAATTTGCATATGATGCAAAAGGGTTAAATGTGTCTTAAATTGTTTAAAACCATATTTAATATAATAAACGCATGGAAAAGGTTACCTGTAAGATGGAAATGTCCCGCTCTAAACACATGTTCGAATGGCATCCAAATCAGACGCCAAATGCCCAAGTTACGCGCAATACAGATCAAAGGGGTCTTACCCATGCCCAAACTGGGCATAGATCAGACCAGACCAGACTGACCCAGGCCAGACCGTCTGGGTCTGGCCTAGGTGCCTGGCCAGCCAGGGCCAGCCCTGGGCCTGGGTGCCCTGGGCGCCAGGCGGGCCTGGGCCCGACGCCCAGGCGCCAGGCGGGCCTGGGCAGTGCCTCCCAGGCGCCATGGGCGCCTGGGCACCAGGCCCAGGCGCCCTGGCCTGGGCCAGGCGCCCTGGCTAGGTGCACCCAGACCATGTGCCTAGCCTGGTCTGGACTCGCCCAGCTGGCACGGTGGGCCCTGCTGGAATGGGTGCAGAACCCTAGGGATGTGCAGTTTTTGTGACGGCTGATTTTGGACGAAAATCAAGCCTTGGGCTAATCTTTGGGTGATCAATTGAGGGGTCAAACGGACTCTGATTAACTCACCAATTTTTCCAACGCATTCACCGTTGAACGCCCTTCGATTTGATAACTTGTGTCAATCATGAAGATCAACTGTGATGGAGTTAAAATTCACGAAAGTTTGGCCTTAGTGAAAGGCAAACTAAATTGAATTTATTAACTCCAAACTTTAGTCTCACATCGGAATTTGAGTAAAGGAGAGGAGTCAGTCGCCTATATAAACAGGGGTCTACTACTCTCCTCAAAACTCGTCCCAAGCTCCAGATGGCTCCCATAAATGTTGGAACACGCTCGGATCTAGGCTTAAATTAATATTTCTCTTCTCCCTAAATTTCTGCCTTACTCCTGAAAGGCTCTAGCAAAGCCACAAAGGGGTTCGGATCCGATCCAAAATCATGACGAAGGTTCTCACTCGGGTGAAACTTTCTTCGGCGCGTGGTTGGCTCGGCGACAAAAGGATTGCTCGCCTCGGGACGCAGAGCAGTTCGAGGAGTGGTTCAGCACAGGATGGGGAACAGCTCGAAAGACGGTGCGGTACACCTTGCCTGAACCAAGGAAAGGTTCCAGGTATGTGAATTTAATTAGCTTTCTTTCAATTTAATCGCAGTAGTTTAGATCCTTCTTGGGGTGGTCAGATCCACCCCAAGTCAGCAAAGATTCTGGCTAAGGGTCTTGAACCTTAGGGCTTCGTTAAAATAGTTTAACGATTTAAATTATTCTGTTGCATTTTTTCCCTCTATGGTCTGTTTGACTTAGGACGGGCATAGATTTGTGCCCTAAGGGTCTATAAAACCCAACAGATTTGTCCATAACTATCTCCTAATTTTCTTTTGAGGAAGCATGAAGATTCTTTGTCAACTTTTAGTAGAGACTTGTAATTTGTTTTCCCGTATAGCAAGGGATACGATGGAATTCTCCCTTCTAAAGAATCTTCCGGTTCTTCAAGCCATGCCCATAATATTGAGATAAGATGTGGTGCATCATCACTGATCCATGGTGGTCAAGTCTATCATGCCAAAGTAAAAACTTGGCTGATGTCGGACACTTCAGGTGCTCCCGTTAAATTCGCTTCCTCTCTCCGAATCTTTGTATGGTATAGGCCTGAAAGGCTCTCAAAACGTTCAAGTATGGATTTTACTCCTTTTTCTTGAGACGTTACATACAGTAATTCTTTCACATTTACATTTGCTGTTTTCAAATGGAATCCGTTTAAACGGATATCCTTGAAACTTAGAAAGTTTCTATTGGAATTCAGAGAGAATAGTGCATCCTTTTTTTATTTCTGTGTCATTTGGGAGCAACAGTGTTGCGTTCCCAGAACATTCAATATGGCCCTGATATTGGGCTTTGTATTGAAGGATCGTATGTGTTTATTTATTGTCTATTAAGAAGTTATGAGAACAGTTAATCTATTGAAAGATGAATCAGCAAATTTACATTTCAGAAAACAAATTTCATTCAAAACAAATTCATTAATTCAAATGCTCTCATAACATAAAATTTTCTCAAAACAAATTGCTAAGATAAAAATAGAGGCTAATTAAGCAGGTTGTCTGTTTCGAAGTCGTCAGCAGTAAACTGGAGCATTAGAGGTCACCAGGTTTGTTTCAGCTTTCTTTTTCATGTTCTCTTTATACAATTCCTGGAGATGCCATGGAGTTCTGCACACTCTAGACCAGTGGCCTTTTATGCCACAGCTATGGCACTAGTCTTCCCATTCCCTCTTGGGTGGGGGTGATTCATTTCTGTTGTTCTCTTGTTTGGTCAAGTGAACTTCTGCTTCCCTTCATTTCTTCGCTGTTAGACTTGGCCTCTGGGCTTTTTGTTCCATCCCCCTTTCTATGGTCTTTCTTTTCATTTATTGTCTCTCTTCTGTTTGGAATGGGAGGGGGCAGTGCCAAGGGGCGCATGTTGTGAGTGGCGAGGAGAAGCTCTCTGTTTTGTTCAGCCATGAGTAAACATGACAGGAGCTCAGAATACTTGGTGAATTTGCGTTCACGGTATTGCTGCATTAGTATCGCATCTTTCTCATGGAAAGACGTGTACGTCTTTTCTAGCATGCGATCTTCTGAGACTTTTTCACCACACAACTTCAGGCGTGAGGTGATGCTAAAAAGAGCTAAGTTGTACTCAGCTATGACTTAAAGTCCTGCAGTCTCAGGTTCTTCCACTCATATCATGTCCTTGGTAGTATAACATATTTCTGAAGTTTAGATCTATTCTCTAGGGCAGTCTATAGCTCAAGTGGAACTTCGACCGTAAGGTATTCAGCCTTTAGGGTCTTGTCCACATGGCAACGAATATAGATAATGGCTTGCGCCTTTTCTATATCGCTTACATTTTCATCTTTAGTCACAATAGAAATGAGGGACTTAGCCCGCTGGTGAAATTTCACATCAATCTGCCACCAAAGATAATTTCTTCCTGATGCATCCTGCACTTCGAAATCGACACTTGCGATTTTGGCCATTTTATCTAGCAGAACACAAATTTGCATGAGTTAATAATTTATACATTAAACATTTTCATGCGGAGGTAATTTTTAAATAAAGAGCTAATTGCGTGGATCAGCCAGTCCCACATAAAAAAATAGAGTCCAAAGTCCATATTACAGTCCATATTACACAAATGAAAGAGAAAAAAGAGATTACAACTTTGGAAACCCCGTGGGTCCCATTTATAAAATCTTCAGCTTCAAGTGTGGCCTCTGTATCCATGGAAAATAGTCGTCGGTCTTAGACATTACATAATTTCCTCACTACAATTTCTCTCAAAAAGAAAAGAAAAATACAGGAAAAGTAAAATGTGGGACTTAAACAGCCGATCCAAAACCACAATTAGCCATCCATGCAAAAATTTGTGCTCATCAAATATTTTCAGCTGACATTTTCATCACAGGCATCACATGCATCATATTCAAAGAAGGGTAAACAATTTGAATACTTAATAATTATTGGATCAATGTGCAACGTCATACACCGTTAGGTTAGGTGACTAACGGCAGAGCGGTTGCAGGATCTTCCTAATTATTAAGTTAATATTGCACAACAGAATATAAGTTTATCCAAAGAAAAAACTATTTAAAAGTGATGCAGAGCATATAATTATGATCCTAAAAAAGGCATCATATAATGCAAAAAGTTGTGCTTGTTAGGATTATTCAAAAGAGTTTGAAAAGAGCCCAAATTGACATGTTCTACATGAAAAGGAAGAAGTTTTCCTTTTTATTCCCCCAAACAATCCCCAAAAATCCCCAAATGTCCCCTTTTTAGTCCCATATTTTTCATGATTTTTCTGTATTTTTAGATCCCAATAAATCTTTTTATTTAATTTTAAACCCATCCCCCTTTTATTTCTTTTCTGTTTTTTTCAAGAAGAATTCGGCATGCAGGTGGCTGCTGGCTTCAGGCCCGTGCCGATATTTTTTTTGTGATTTGGTGCTGGCTAAGGCCCGCTGGGCAGATGTGGGCTTCAGGCCCACATTCAAATGTTTTTTTTGTTTTTGGGCTCGAAAGCCCATCTTCTGATGGGAGGGGCAGTGGCTAGGGTTTAGCCACCGCCGCCCCTGCAGTTTGAACCGGAGCCCCCCACTGCCGTGCGGGGGTGGGGTCAATGGGGGCGGTGGGTGATTTATACGGCACCCCCCCTAGCGAGGCAGGGGGTTTGACAGGCGGTGCCCCCCCACTGGAGGCGGGGGCGACAGGCGATGCCCTCCCCACTGCGAGGTGGGGGGTAGGATCAGGGACGACGGCCACACCGTATAGGCGGGGGGGATCGGGGCGGTGCCCCCCTCTTGATTTGAGCGTGAGGGGTGGGGAGGAACCCGCCTTCGAGGTGATGAAATACAACGGCGACCGACGACAAGGCCACCGGCAAAGCCGTGAGGGGTTCAACAATTATTATTATCATATATCAAATAAAAAACATGTTAAAAGATGATTTTTAGACGAAAAAAATCGTCGATATAGGAAATTAGCCTCTTGCGAGATCTATGGAGAAAACTATCATGCGCATGATAAAAATTAGATTTTTAGCTAGACATACCTCTGTTGAGTATTGGACTTCTCCCTACTTGGTGTTAATGATGAGCAAACATAAATACTTGTGACTAATTCCCTATTTTGCAGTTAATACATTGTCTAAGCTTACTATGAAGATCAACTAGCAATGGATGACTCACAAACGTGATTGAACGCAAATGATATGAATTGGATGATCGTAGATTGATGATTGAAGCTCAGTAAAGACTTCAAGCTCATACGATGGAAAGAAGAGATTATTCGTCAATGTAATTTTTCTTTTATCTCTTCTAGTATGTAGCTTAGAAGTAGAACTATGATGGAGCACTCACACACATTTACTTTCGGTCATAGGACATCTCTAGACCTTCGTCATTTGATCGCAATCCATTTCTCTTTTGTTTGTGCTAGGATTGTTTATAACAGCCGACTGCTTAACAGTTTGCAGTCGACTGTCTCAAAAACAGTCGACTGTGTTTTGTTCTACAGTCGCATGTTATGCACAGACTATTACAATGCATTTTTTGGGTCCTCTCTGATTATCTCGCACAGGCCACTGTTGAACGTTTATCAGGTGCCTGTCTTAGCGACAGTCGACTGTGAGTGGTTCATCAGTCGCCTGTCTCTCCTTGCCCAAACTCTGTTTGATCCGATTTCTACGGCCAGTCGACTTATGCTGTATATACAGTTGACTGTATATTAGATCAGTCGACTGTCTATGCTGCAACAGTCGCCTGTCTGTAAGTCTAATCTTTGACTTAGCTCTCTGGAAATTTCTCCTGTCTGTGACAGTCGTCTGTTTAAGGTTATACAGTCGCCTGTTCTGATTAACAGTCGACTGTGTTCCTTGCATCAGTCGTCTGTCCTGTATCTTGTGAGATTTCCAGTACTTCTTCTAACTTACTCTTCTCTCGACCAGTCGCCTGTCGAAGAATGTACAGTCGCCTGTTGGTTTTACAGACGACTGTCTTGGCTTCATCAGTCGACTGTCCACGTGGTAAGTTACCGTTATGAATTCTCACCTACCCTTGCTGACTATGCAGCAGTCGACTGTGTTTTGTTCATCAGTCGACTGTTGCGAGTTCAGATTATATCCGTTGAGATTTTTCTCACGGATTTCGATTGGGTTTTTGCCTAAACTGTTTTGTGGATTTGAGAAAGCTATAAATAGTGCTTCTAATGTTTCATTGGAAGGTTACTTACTTACACACTCATTCATTGCAAAATCCTTCAAGATTTCTTTTCCAAAGATCAAAGCTTTCAAATCTAAAGCCCTTAGAATTTCTAAATCTGATTCTCTTGCTCTCCAACCTAGAACCAAAGATTGATCCTCTAGGCATTTGGTGCAGTCAAGAGAAATGGCTTTCCTCCTCTCTTCCAAGAGAGTTCTTCAACACACATCACACTTCTCCTTCAAGTTCTACTTCAAGGCATATGTGATTATAAGTGTTGCTTTCAGATTTCATAACTTCATTATTTGAATTGTGCTCTCAGTTGTGAGAGTGGTTTTTGCTTGCTCCCTGGTTGTGGGAGTCAAGGACATCGATTGTCTTCGATTGCACTTGTAGGGTTGCTACAAGTGGGTTTTTAAGGAAACCTCAAGTTAGGGTTCTAACTTGAGTATCCGGTGGTATCCGGGTGGTAGGGACGTAGGATTACCGGGAACAAGTCGGGAGTTGACTTGGGTAATCCGAACCCTTGAAACATAACTGCGTTTGCGTGTGTTTCTCCTTGGGTTGTTTTCTATTCCGCAATATTTGTTGGATTGCATTTTATTTGGCGTAAATTCCTATTAAATTTGCATAAACACTATTCAACCCCCTCTTCTAGTGTTTTCCCCATAGACAGGATCCTTACAATTGGTATCAGAGCGCAAGGTTTTATCTATGGCATCCAACAACAACAACGTTCCTCAGCCGCCTACGTACAACAATCACGACCGTGATGGAGCGTCCACACTTTTCGAAGGTCAATCTACGGTACGTCCTCCACGTTTCAATGGTACTAACTTTGGTTATTGGAAGTGTAGGATGGAGACATTCCTTAGGAGTGCTTCTCTTTGGAGAACTCTCCACAAGGAGTATGTCGAGCCCTCCGAAGATGATTTCGAGAAATGGACGACTTCCGAAAAGTCCGCCGAAGTCAACAACGCTAAAGCAATGAACGCTCTTCATTGTGCGTTGGACCCGAATGAGTTCAACAAGATATGCACATATAAGAGTGCATATCAAATTTGGAACCATCTCATCGTTACCCACGAGGAAACGAATAAGGTAAAGCTTTCAAAGTTATATGTTGCCGTGCAAAACTTCGACTTGTTCCACATGCAGGAAAATGAGAGCATTGCGTCGATGTACGGACGCTTTACCGACATCACAAACGAATTGGAAGCCATTGGCCAAATCTACACCGAACCTGAAAAGGTAAGGAAGATTATCATGTGGATGACCTCCAAATGGGAAAGACGAGCAATCGCCATTGAAGAGGTCAATGATTTGAAGAACTACACCGTGGTGAATCTCATCGGGACTCTTATGTCTTACGAAGTAAGACGGGATAACCGATTGAAGATTCGAGCCATGATGAATCCCTCGGAGGCCAAGAAGAAAGCTTTGGCGTTCAACGCCAATTCGTCATCCTCCGAAAGTGATGAATCCGAGAACGAGATGGATTTGGGTGAAATGGCCCAAATGGCGAAGAAGTTCCAACGCTTCTTCCGCAAAGGTAAATTTCCCTCCAACAAACGTCTTGAATCTACTAATGCTACTTCCTCTCTTTGTTATAAGTGTAATAAGCCAGGGCACATCAAGAGGGATTGCCCAATGCTAAACAACAAAGAAAAGTGGAAGGCACCAAAGTACCACAAGTCCAACAAGAACAAGAAAGACAAGAAGAAAGGACTCGTCGGTACCTTTGATGACTCAAGTGATGACTCATCAAGCAATTCCGATGATGAGAAGGGTGAGAGCGCCCACATGTGCTTCATGGCACTTGAAGACCCACTCTCGGATGAGAGTGATTCCGATACGGATAACACCGAGGTAACAATGGATGAACTTTGCATAGCTAATGAAGAACTATTTGCTAAATACCAATCTTTAATGCTTAGATATTCTAGCTTAAAGAAATCAAAAGTTAGCTAGTCATCCATTCCATGCATTATCAACAATGACACCATTGTTGATACTTTAGCCCTTGAGAAAGCAAACTTAGCTTCTCAAAATGTCACATTGAGAAATGAGGTGAATTCCCTCAAATCTCAACTAGATCAAACACATCCCATGGATAATAGTGATCTAGTTACACGCCACACACAATTGGGATTAGAGAATGATTCTCTTAAAACCCAAGTGCATGAGCTCAAAGCACGGGTGTCCACCTTGGATACCAACATTTCTTCTTTAAAGGAGAAATATGAGCTCATGTCCTCCCGTATTGTGAGATTCAATAAGGGACAAGGACAATTGGATGATTTGCTTGCAAATCAATTTCCGGCCACACATCGTGTTGCCCTTGGATTTGTTAAAGCAAATGCTTCTAATGATCGCACCTCCTATAGTGGTGTCACTATAGATTTTGTGAGGCCTTCCTCCGGTGCATCCACAAGTGGTGTCAAAGACACTATAGGTAGCAATCCTACCAAGAATGTCACCACATCACTTTCTCTTCCTTTTGGCAAGAAACCCACTAAGGGTGGAAACCAAAAGCAAGGCCATGCTTATATGTACACTAATACTCATCCACGTAGGAAACATCCTTCTTCACAAGTGGATAAGCATGACACATTTTATGCTCCGCACCCACGGACACGTACACAAACACACATGAGAAATACTCATGTACGTGCTCCCATACACCCATATTTTCATACGCATCATTCTTTCATATATGATAATTCTCCACATGTCATGCATGATCAATATCCTTCATATAATATGCATGCTCCCAAGAATTCATATCATTCAAGAATGTACAATGCACATCCTCCACCTCATATATATGCTAGAAATCATGTTCCTAAGAAGCATGCACCACATAGAAATCCAACTCATATGCATGCAACTAGGAATAGGACTCCCAAGATGTACATTATTTGGGGTCCTAAGAACACTAGTCTAAATGTTAGGAATGCTTATGTTGATTCCTACTTTCATGATGTAATTAGAAATAGTAACTATGTTGGGAAGCGGAAGTCCACTTGGACTTGGCTTCCAAAGGGCTAATCCCCTTGGACCCAACAAACATTGGGTACCATAAGCTTATGGTATATTATATAGGTACCCAAGAGAAAGAAGAAGAGCAATAAATGCCTTATTAGCTCTAAAGGGAAAGGATGGATTCTTGATAGCGGTTGCTCCAAACACATGACGTGAGATCCCTCATTGCTCTCCGAAGTGATTAGCATCAAAGATGGTGCAACGGTCACTTTTGGAGGTAATCAAAAGGGAACCATCATTGGAGTAGGTATCGTTGGTAATCCTTCCAAACCCCTAATTACTAATGTTTATCTTGTTAGTGGTTTATGTCACAACCTCATTTCCATAAGTCAACTTTGTGACAAAGGTTATAAGATTAACTTCGGAGAAGGATTGTGTACTATTGTTGATTGTGATTCAAATGTTTTATTTTCCGGTATTACGCGTAAAAATATTTATTATTTAAGCTTGCCTAAAACCGTAGAACATTGCTTAGTTGCTAACACAAGTGAACAACTATTATGGCATCGCCGTTTTGGTCATGTTCACTTCAAGCACTTATATAAGTTAGCTAAGCATGATCTAGTCAAAGGTTTTCCTAAGATTGCTTTTAATAAGAAAAACTTTTGTGATTCTTGTCAAAGAGGTAAACTAAGTAAATCTTCATTTAAGCTTAAAGAAGGGATTACTTTTAAGAGGCCCCTAGAACTTCTACATTTAGATTTGTTTGGGCCAACTAGAACCGCTTCTTTAGGTAATGCTCATTATGGACTAGTTGTCGTTGACGACTTTTCTAGATTTACTTGGGTTTCATTCTTAATTAATAAGAATGAAGCTCATGAAGAGTTTACCAAATTTGCAAAGAAGATTCAGAATCTTTTTGGATCCACCATTATCACTATTCGTAGTGATCATGGAGGAGAATTTGAGAATGAATCTTTTACTAAGTTTTGTGATGACTCCGGGATAACTCATAACTTTTCCTTTCCTCGTGCACCACCACAGAATGGTGTTGTAGAAAGAAAGAATAGGACTCTTATTGAGTGTGCTCGCACTATGCTCCATGATAGTCATTTAGGACTACAATTTTGTGCAGAAGCGGTGCACACGGCATGTTATGTGCTCAATAGAATCCTAGTGAGACCCCGAACAAACAAAACTTGTTTTGAGTTGTTTTACGATAAAAAGCCTCAAGTGAAATATTTTCGTGTCTTTGGTTCAAAATGTTTTATAAAGAACACCTTTGGTAATTTAGACAAATTTGAGCCAAGATCCGATGAAGGAATCTTTGTTGGATATTCCACACGTAGCAAAGCCTACCGGATATACAACAAAACTTCTTCAACGATTGAGAAATCATTTCACGTATCGTTTTATGAAGATTTTGATTTTCCTCATGTTGATGATGATAATGTAGACATTCTTTGTGATTCTCTTAATAATGTCAAGATTAATGATAATATTGTTGAGACTAACACTTCTAACGAAGTTGTTGAAGTTGTTCCTAGTGATCCAGGTTCACCCAAAGCTTATCCAACTGTTCGCAACCATCCTCATAACCAAATCATTGGAGATATTAGTGTGGGTGTTCGAACGAGATCAAGAATTGAAGAATTCTCCCATTGCGCATTCGTCTCTACCATTGAGCCAAAGAACATTCAAGAAGCTTGTGAGGATAGTTCTTGGATAGTGGCTATGGAAGAAGAACTAGCGCAATTCGAGAGAAATGAAGTTTGGGAACTTGTACCTCTTCCAAGTGGTCACCAAGCTATTGGGACCAAATGGATCTTCAAGAACAAGACGGATGAAAACGAGGTAATCACACGGAACAAAGCAAAGTTAGTAGCTCAAGGCTATCGGCAAGAGGAAGGTATTGATTTCGAAGAATCCTTTGCCCACGTAGCTAGATTAGAAGCTATTAGGTTGCTTTTATCTTTTGCATCCCATAAGAATTTTAAATTATTCCAAATGGATGTTAAAAGTGTATTTTTAAATGGATTTGTAAATGAAGAAGTCTATGTTTCTCAACCTCCCGGTTTTATTCATGAGAAATTTCCAAACCATGTTTTCAAACTTAAGAAAGCGTTGTATGGATTAAGACAAGCTCCTAGAGCTTGGTATGATCGCCTTAAGACCTTTCTTTTGAATTTAGGTTTTAAAATGGGAGAAGTTGATTCTACACTTTTCATTAAAGATTATGAAAATGACATTCTTTTGATTCAAGTTTATGTAGATGCCATTATTTTCGGTTCTACTAACTTTAATCTTTGTCAAGAATTTTCCAAATCTATGAAGGATGAGTTTGAGATGAGCCACATGGGAGAGCTCACCTACTTTCTTGGATTGCAAATTCGACAAATGGAGAATGGCACTTTCATACATCAGACAAAGTACACAGGGGAGCTTATTAAGCGATTCGGGATGGAATTGTCTTCAAGCAAACGGACTCCCATGAGTACTACTACACATCTACACAAGGATGAAAGCGGAAAAGATGTAGACGTTCGTCTATATCGAGGTATGATCGGTAGCTTACTTTACTTAACCGCTAGTAGGCCCGATATCATGTTTTCCGTATGTATTTGTGCTAGATATCAAGCAAGACCTAAGGAGTCACACTTGATTGTGGTTAAACGAATATTTCGTTATCTCAATCAATCCCTAGATTATGGGTTACTTTACCCTAAGTCTAGCACATATGAGTTAATCTCATATAGTGATGCCGACTTTGCCGGATGCAAGTCCGACAGGAAAAGTACTAGTGGCACATGCCATTTCTTAGGAAATTCCTTAGTTTCTTGGTTCTCTAAGAAACAGAATTCGGTGTCATTGTCCACGAATGAAGCGGAATATATTTCCGCGGGTCTTGCATGTGCACAAGTTCTTTAGATGAGACACACTCTTAGTGACTATGGTGTATATTGTGATACTTGCCCTATCATGGTTGATAATCAAAGAGCTATTTGTCTTTCCAAGAATCCGGTACACCACTCTCGTACCAAACACATAGACGTGAGACACCATTTTATAAATGATCATGTAGCTAAGAAGGACATCATCCTAGAGTACATTGAAACCCAAAAACAAATTGCTGATATCTTCACTAAACCTCTTAAAGAAGATTCATTTGTGAGGTTGCGTGGAGAATTGAGAATTATGGGTGAATCTGAAATCTAGAAGCTCAATTTTCATGCTATAACTCCTTATTGAGCTCATATATATTTGATTGTCTTTCTTCGTGTGCTTTATTGTTTTATGAGATTAAGAAAGGCAATTGTGACTTATTTGATTTCATGAGTTTTCAAAGTTGATTGGAATAATTTGTGTTTCAATAGATTTACTGTTTTCATAATGATTGTAAGATGTATTTGTGATTAGAGTATAGGTCCTTGGGTGAGTGTTCTTATTCTCTGGAATTCTATCTCACTGTGCATTTTTGGACCAGGACAGACGACTGTGTTTCTTTTGACAGTCGACTGCCCTACTATATATCCTTCATATGAAAACTGATATCTTTCGCTCAGCCGACTGTTGACTGTTTTACAGTCGACTGTTCATGTAACAGGCGACTGCAATTTAGTCATCAGGCGACTGTACTCTCTGTCGAACTTTTTACAGTATTCTCTGTTTTTCTTGTGATCTGTATTAATTCTCGGCCAGCCGACTGTTGATTATATGTCAGTCGACTGTCCAGCGGACAGGCGACTGTATTTTACTTGTCAGTCGACTGCCCATCTTTCTGAGAATTAATTTTATCACTTCTTACAGTCGACTAACTTTTGTTCTCCAGTCGACTGTCTCCTGCTGTGTCGGTTCATTTGATTTGATCCGAGCCATCGATTTTTTGATCCAATGGCTCAGATTGATTTTCCCTCATTTATATACAATCGACGCGATCATTTCACCTCGTCGATTCTCTCTCCTCCGCATCGACCGTTCAACTTCCCGCTCGATTCTCTCTACAAAATCAATCGATTTCGTGTCTTCAACCGTCGATCTCCTCCCAATCGTCGCTGTCAGTCGTGCTCTACCGTCGTATTTGATCTTCATCTTCGCGATCGTCTATCTTCCTTCGGTTGGTGTGTTTTCTCTCTCTTGACTATCGTTGTTTCTGGTTGTTGCGTTTGATTTTCCTCTCTTGTTCCCATGGCTCCTAAACCTAAGGGAAAAGAGAAGATCATTGCTTCTAAACAACCTAGGGCTCCTAAGAAACTCATCGCCAAGAGAAAGAAACCCTACAAAGCTCGAACCAAGTTTGCCCAGTCACCCATACGTTCATCGTCACCGGGTTATTCTCCTTCTTCTTCGTCGAGTGATGCTCAGCCCTTGATTCGTCGTCAGCGCAAGCCTACTGGTATTCACATCAGTGAGCCTGCTGCTGAGAGTCCTCATGTGTCTCCTTCTGCATCTAGTTCGTCTGAAGAAACTCCTGCTGTACCCCCCTCTGATCCCCTGGTTCCCGTTTGCAGAGACGATCTTTGTCTGGCAAAGTTCCATTCTCTTCTTGGGATCAATCTGCTTAGGGAGCGGTACATTGCTTTCCCCGCATTTACTGCTGAGAGACTTTCTGACATTCTGTCCGCTACTCATCTGGCCGATCTTTTTCGCTTCTCTCAGAGCGAGTCCCCTAGAGCCTACCCATTTCTGGTGAAGCCCTTCTATGCGAACCGCGTTCGCGGTGAGTATTCGACTACTGGCATCCTTGATACTGTCGTCCAGGGAACCCACATTCAGCTCCTCCCTCTCTTTTAGGGACTATCCTTAGGATTCCTTCTGTCGGTTCCCTCCCCACTGATATCAGCTTCTCTGATATTGACGATCTTGATCAGTCTGTTCTCCGGGATATGTTTCGAGAGGTTCCTTTAGCTCTTGATTCGGGTGTCAGATCATCCATGTTTTCTGCACGGGGTTGGGCTGTTCACCTAGTGGTGAAGTCCAACATTCTGCCGAGATATGGATCGTCCGATCAGCCGTCTCAGGATATACTAAAGTGTATGTATGCTATTCTCTCTAGCATGCCCGTGAACTGGGCCGGTGTCCTCCTTGACAGGATGGACAAGGTTAAGTTCACGTCCTCCTCATCTCACATTCCCTTTGGTGGTCTTTTGACTCGTGTCTTCCGTCACTTTGGTATTGACCTGACCCATTACGAGCCCATGCCCTTTGGCCCTCTCCTCGACGCTTCTGCGAAGTCGAAGTCCTCTTCGGCTCTGCAGAATGCCTCGAAGAAGAGGAAGACTATTTCTGCTCCATCCTCATCCACTGTGCCTCCAACCGATTTGCCTTCATCATCATCTGCTCCACCGTCTCAGGATACTATTTTTTCGATGATCTCTGGTATTTACCGGCTGCTGTCTCTCTCTCTCCTCCATCAGGGAATTCCCTTCCCTGAGGATTTGAGACAGTATCTTCCTCAGACCCATGTGCCTCCTCAGCCTTCTGGTGTCGTTGAGCCTCCTGGTGTTGCCTCTACACAGGATGCTGATGCTGCTGTTGCTTCTGTTGCTCCATCTGATCCTTCTCCAGAGGACACTCCTGCTGAGTCAGAGCCTGCCCCCTCGTCCGCAGACCCTGGAGACACTCACCCTTAGATCGATATTTATGAGTGATGATATATGTTTTGTCGTTGTATGATGGATGATGATGTATGCGATACTTTTATATATGTGTATTGATACAGTCTTTGATGTTATCATGATGTAGCTATTTTTTTGTTGCTCATGATGTATCTTTTTGGGATGGCCCTGTTGATGACCATCCGTTGATGTACTCAGCTGTTTTATATTATATATGTTGTTGCATCTCTCTTTTATGTCACACTATGCTATATTGATTAACGAATGTGTGATATATGATATTTTTGTCTCTATGAATGTTTCACTCTTCTTGCTATGTTTTTGAGAAAATACAAGAATTTGATATTGGATAATTCATGCTATTTCCTTGATGTGATGAATATGTGAAAATTATTTTCATTTCGAATATCTAAAATGTTGATTTCAATTCCTTTACTCACACATGTATATGATGAGACTTTATGAGTTTTTGATTCGATATATCTTTATACTCCTTGATTGTTATTAGTTCGTATTTTAGCACTATTATTGTTGTTGTTATTTGCTCCCACCTTTTTGGATAATGCCATAGGGGAGAGAAATAAACATACAAGATTCATAATGGATGTGCTAAGTATGTTCTAAGCTTGAATCTAAGATTTTCGATACCTTAGATTCAGGGGGAGTAAGATTACAATGAATAGGGATTTTACTTCCTAGATTCCTTGAATTAAATTCATTTCTTATCTCACTCATTTGCTTCAATTACTATATAGATGCTTTAATATTTGTTGACTAACTTGATTGGCATCTATGTAGGGGGAGTAAGTTTTCATTACGCACAACTATTTATCTTTTTGTTTATGTTTGTTTGTCATCATCAAAAAGGGGGAGAATGTTGAGTATTGGACTTCTCCCTACTTGGTGTTAATGATGAGCAAACATAAATACTTGTGACTAATCCCCTATTTTGCAGTTAATCCATTGTCTAAGCTTACTATGAAGATCAACTAGCAATGGATGACTCACAAACGTGATTGAAGGCAACTGATATGAATTGGATGATCGTAGATTGATGATTGAAGCTCCGTAAAGACTTCAAGCTCATACGATGGAAAGAAGAGATTATTCGTCAATGTAATTTTTCTTTTATCTCTTCTAGTATGTAGCTTAGAAGTAGAACTATGATGGAGCACTCACACACATCTACTTTCGGTCATAGGACATCTCTAGACCTTCGTCCTTTGATCGCAATCCATTTCTCTTTTGTTTGTGCTAGGATTGTTTATAACAGCCGACTGCTTAACAGTTTGCAGTCGACTGTCTCAAAAACAGTCGACTGTGTTTTGTTCTACAGTCGCATGTTATGCACAGACTATTACAATGCATTTTTTGGGTCCTCTCTGATTATCTCGCACAGGCCACTGTTGAACGTTTATCAGGTGTCTGTCTTAGCGACAGTCGACTGTGAGTGGTTCATCAGTCGCCTGTCTCTCCTTGCCCAAACTCTGTTTGATCCGATTTCTACGGCCAGTCGACTTATGCTGTATATAAAGTCGACTGTATATTAGATCAGTCGACTGTCTATGCTGCAACAGTCGCCTGTCTGTAAGTCTAATCTTTGACTTAGCACTCTGGAAATTTCTCCTGTCTGTGATAGTCGTCTGTTTAAGGTTATACAGTCGCCTGTTCTGATTAACAGTCGACTGTGTTCCTTGCATCAGTCGTCTGTCCTGTATCTTGTGAGATTTCCAGTACTTCTTCTAACTTATCTTCTCTCGGCCAGTCGCCTGTCGAAGAATGTACAGTCGCCTGTTGGTTTTACAGACGACTGTCTTGGCTTCATCAGTCGACTGTCCACGTGATAAGTTACCGTTATGAATTCTCACCTACCCTTGCTGACTGTGCAGCAGTCGACTGTGTTTTGTTCATCAGTCGACTGTTGCGAATTCAGATTATATCCGTTGAGATTTTTCTCACGGATTTCGATTGGGTTTTTGCCTAAACTGTTTTGTGGATTGAGAAAGCTATAAATAGTGCTTCTACTATTTCATTGGAAGGTTACTTACTTACACACTCATTCATTGCAAAATCCTTCAAGCTTTCTTTTCCAAAGATCAAAGCTTTCAAATCCAAAGCCCTTAGCATTTCTAAATCTGATTCTCTTGCTCTCCAACCTAGAACCAAAGATTGATCCTCTAGGCATTTGGTGCAGTCAAGAGAAAGGGCTTTCCTCCTCTCTTTTAAGAGAGTTCTTCAACACACATCACACTTCTCCTTCAAGTTCTACTTCAAGGCATAGGTGATTGTAAGTGTTGCTTTCAGATTTCATAACTTCATTATTTGAATTGTGCTCTCGGTTGTGAGAGTGGTTTTTGCTTGCTCCCTGGTTGTGGGAGTCAAGGACATCAATTGTCTTCGATTGCACTTGTAGGGTTGCTACAAGTGGGTTTTTAAGGAAACCTCAAGTTAGGGTTCTAACTTGAGTATCCGGTGGTATCCGGGTGGTATGGACGTAGGATTACTGGGAACAAGTCGGGAGTTGACTTGGGTAATCCGAACCCTTGAAACATAACTGCGTTTGCGTGTGTTTCTCCTTGGGTTGTTTTCTATTCCGCACTATATGTTGGATTGCATTTTATTTGGCGTAAATTTCTATTAAATTTGCATAAACACTATTCAACCCCCCCCCCCCTTTTAGTGTTTTCCCCATAGACAGGATCCTTACAACCTCTAGATCCGTCCTCCAGATCTAGCGACGGTTGAACGAAGCCTCCGCGTGGATGACGACGCCCGTTTGAGGTAGATGATGCCGCACGCGTGTGTCTCCTACCTTTCATTCGCTTTCGTAACGATCGATATTTGTGTGAAAATATTATTTAGAGACTCGTGTTGATGTTATGAATCATCATCTGGGGGAGGAACCTTTAGCTCTTTATTTATAGTAGAGGAGAAGCGTACAGAGATAAGATACAATAGATACGGTCTGATATTTAAGATAAGCAATGATCCTAACCAACTCAGTAATACCCATTCACAACATTAAAAACTTTATAGAGTTTTGGCCAAGAAAATGAGTTTTTTCTTTTGGAACTATAAGCACAAACGAGAGTATAAGATTGTTTTTCTCTTGAAATTTTTTTCTTAAAACTTGTTGAAAAATATTGTTGCAAAACATAAAATCAAATCCTCTTAAATAGGCCTTCAATTTGCACAAAACAAAGTAACTAAAAAGCCCTCCAACGGCTAGAAAAATGGCTAGTCAAAGGTGATCGTTGGAAGCCAAATAGCTAGTACTAGTCAACCATAGTTCTACCACTAGTCGACTAGTTGGTGAACACTGGTCGACTAGTTTGGCAATGTCAAGAGGAGACATTGCTCAGTTCGCGAACTGGTCGACAATAGTGTAACCGCTAGTCGACTAGTTTTATAACTCTAGTCGACTACTTTTCTGACATTGCACTAGCAAATTTCGGATACATCAACTAGTCGACTGGAGTGTTAGATTGGTCGACTAGTTTGTCTGATACAACAAGGACTTGACCTTGAAACTGGGAAAATGAGTTTTGAAAACTTTTAAATCATTTAAAATCATTTAAAATCATTTTCATAAGTGTGTGCAAGCTTCAATTCTATGACTTTAATAATCTAAGACAAGTTACATAAAATATACATCACTCACACTAATCTTAGTGTCTTGATGTATTCGTTGGCTCTTCAACTTGTTTTGGAGGTCTTACTCTTAATGAGTTCTTTGAAGAGCTTTTAGTCTTTCCAGTTGAGCTCCAAATCCTTTAACTCTTCAACCTTCAAGCTTAATCTTCATATCTCCCATTCTTGTGAGCTTGAATAAATTGCTGACCATATTGACTCGACTTCATTGAAATGAGTACCTGTGTAATTACACTCACAAATCTCATTAGTAACACTAGTTGTTTGCTCATCATCAAATATACCTAGGGGTGACTCACTGTCTAAGAAAAGTTACTATGTTTGGTATTTTCGGAAGAGAAAATATTATTCTAATTTAGCATGCTAAGATGGAAGGAGAACTAGGATGACTGATCCTCTAAAAAAATTTATTGGTTTGTGACGCTTACTTGTTTCTATTCATTTCCATATAGGCGCTCAAGTAGTTATTATTGCTTTGACCCACTTTGTTTTTTATTTTTATTTCTTCCCTTCTTTTTTGGTTGGCTTAAAATCAAATGCTTAAAATCTATTATACATTTGACAACGTTTTTTGAATTCTAGGGCTGACTAGGACAAGATAAAGAGCGGCTGGGATTTGATCTTATGAAATGGAAGGTTGAGATGAAGCTTTGAAACCATGAATGAGACCCTTGAAATTTGGTCCAGCCTTGAAATTTGGTCCAACTTTGAAATTTGGTCCAGCTTTGAAATGATGAGAGCTTTGAAATCATGAATGTGAGCTTTGAAACTTGGTCCAGCTTTGAAATTTGGTCCACCTTTGAAAGCAGCCAGTGAACATGTTTCAAGATGAGGCGTCCGCTAAATTTTCTTACGCTGATTTGTTGTTTCGAGCCGAATTTGTTGTTCTACGCTAATTTGTTGTTCCGCGCCGAATTCCGTGACGAAGGCGCCTGCACCGAATTTGTTGTTCCGCGCAAAAGGCACCGAATTTGTTGATCAACGCTAATGCACTTTGGTTATTAAAATATGTGCGAAGGCGCCCGCGCCGAAGGCGCCCGCTCCGAAGGCGCCCGCGCCGAAGGCGCCCGCGCCGAAGGCGCCCGCGCCGAAGGCGCCCGCGCCGAAGGCGCCCGCGCCGAAGGCGCCCGCGCCGAAGGCGCCCGCGCCGAAGGCGCCCGCTAAATTTTTGTTCGTTTAAATTTTGACAGGGGGAATAATTCTTGGGGAGAACAAAGATTTTGATGGGATATCTTAAATGAATCGCGCCCGAGGGCGCCCGTGCCGAAGCTACATTTTTGTTCGTTTGAATTTGGGAGGGAGAAATAATTTTTGGGGAGAACAAAGATTTTGCAGGAAAATCTTAAATGAACCGTGCCCGCGGGCACGGGTTATGACTAGTACATACATAATACACCTGAAATTCACCTCTTGATAGGACCAAAGTCTTGTTTGAGGTCTCCATGATTGCTTGTACACACAAACACGAATGAAAATGAATAAACTAGTTTAATTTCCAAGGTTGAACTAACTACCAATCACCCTTGCAATATGCCTTCTAGAATTGCCTTCGTCCATCATGGGACTACCTGGAAGTTGTAACTATCTCATAGTATGCTACATAGAACCATCTTACTTTTTCAACACAAGCAAATCATGGCATGTCATGTAGTAATGTTAATGGCATTAAAATTGGAAGGTATGCCCTAAAACTAAGCTTTTCCCTCACTTTGCAACTCCCCCTTGTTTGTCATTTTTGAGAGGAAATATCATTATGAGAAGTAGATTTTGATTTTTCAGATAGTAAAATGAGCTAGGTACACTACAAACAAATATGGTTACTCTAGTTGTCGGTTGTAATTCAAGCGTAACGTATATACTTATTTGTCTGCTATGATTGGACAAATGCCTTTGTTATGATGATATCTGACAATTAGTATGACAATTAGCATGCACTGCAAAATCAGATAATTTGGAAAAATAGAAAAATCTGCAGACCACAATACGACAAGGCGAATTTAATGGCTTGGTTGTCAGTTACGATGAAACAAACACACAACTATTCTACACATAGGAAAATCTACTAATATTGCAATTCGTCAGTCTATCTGTCTCGACGCTGACATCGGTTGATTTTATAGTCAGCCACAATAAAACAAGTGTAACTAGGTTAATTGACGTAATTAATCTCCATATCTGACAACCAACAAATACGGCAATTCGTCGGCTTATCTGGCCCAATGCTGACATAATCTAATCCAATTGTTAACCATAATAAAATAACCATAACTAGTTTAGATGGATAGCATATGCTTAATATCTTTTGAATCTTAAAGCAAGAAATAAGGTTAAACATAAAGATTACTTGTCGTTGCATCGACAACGTTATTATCTTTGGTAACAATGTTGATTTAAAAAGAAGAAGAAAATAAAAGGTTAAAAAACAACTGCTCCTAATGGGCTTAGAGACAGGGGTGCTGACATGGGCTTATCTAAGATGGCCCTTTACATGCATATTCTAACAACCGTTGTTGCAATATATTAACATTAGTTATTTTTTAGGGTTTTTCTCGTATTAGTCCCTTAAATTATGTGTATTTTGATATTAGGCCCTTAAATCTTTGTAATTTGAATTTAATCCCTTAAATGTTTAATATTAACCTAAATAGTCCCTTTTGTTAACCTAAATAGTCCCTTAAATGTTTAAAGTTTAACTTAAATAGTCCCTTTAAAGGACTAAATTCAAATTACAAAGATTTAAGGAACTAATATCAAAATACACATAATTTAAGGGACTAATATGAGAAAAACCCTATTTTTTAATTTATTGATTAAACAGATAGCGCTGTGCCGCCAAATAACAGCCGCATGATTGAAAAGCATCACCAACCGCTGAACCATTGATCTGATTCCAATCATACAGTGTACAAGCGGAGAGAGAGAGAAACCGCAATAAATACAATAGATAGAGAGTATCAAATTTGAGAGAGAGAGAGAGAGAGAGGATAAGGTCGGTACTGTTCTCTCTCTCTCTATTGTGGCATCGTTATGATGGTTTTTTCCAGCGTCGCTGTCGCAAACCGAGACACGTTTGCGAAGTATGAGCATACGTGTCAACTCCCCTCCTCCTCCTTCCCCTTTTAATTCCCCCCAATTTCGCCCTTTCTTTCTCTCTCCTCATTAATTCCCCCCTCTCCTTTTCTCGCTCTAAAAGAAACTTAAAATGCCCCTCCTCGTCTCGTTAGGTTAGTCGTCCCTCCCTCCCTTGTCCTGTTCCGCCGCCGGATGTCAAAGAGCCACGCAGGCGGAGGAAGAGGAAGAGGAGCAGCATCATGTCGTCCCTGGTCTTCCCCGGCGTCGAAGTGGCGCCAGCCCCCGGCCTCGCCCCTCTGGTCCACACGCCCCCCGGGTTGACGGGCTCCGCCGCCGTTGCCGACGGCGATTTCCCATTCGGAGGAGTCCCCGAAGACGCCTCATCGGAGAGCTCATCCATTGGATCGCCGTCCTCCGAAGATGAAGCAGAAGAGGAAGAGGATCGAGGATCGGACGGCCAGGACGACGAGGCACAGAGCAAGTCAACCAACGATGACAGCACCGGCAGCTCCTCCCTCGGATCCCTCTCCTCCCTCGAGGATTCCCTTCCCATCAAGTAAACGATCCATCTCTCAAAAATATTTTATTCATCGAACCTCCGATTATAATTATAATAATAATAAACATTTATCGTTTCCCTTTTTCTAGGAAAGGATTGTCGACTCATTTCGCCGGCAAGTCCAGATCGTTCTCCAATCTCTCGGAGTGCGCGGGACGCAATGCTGGGGATCTCGCGAAGCAGGAGAACCCATTCAACAAGCGGAGGCGGATCCAGATTGCTAGCAAGATCTCCTACAAGAGAAGAGCCTCCTGCAGTTCGCTCATCACGACGGCTCTGCCTCCGCTCTTGTCTCCCGAGCACGCGCTGCACGAGGAGACCGAAGAGGAGGAGGACGACGACGACGGCAATGTCAGTGATGATGATGATGGCGATGGCGATGGCAGTAGCAGGAGAAGAGGCTTCCCATCGCTGGCTCCCGCTCCGCATGGCGTCAATCTCTACCACGGGAAGAGGATCAGCAAGACGTCAACACTCAAGTCGCCAAGATCCTTTCCCCTCTTTGATCTTCGCTATGCTTAGATCTCAAATCATCAAAAAAATGTTAATTAAAAAAAAATAGAGAAAAAGCCAAAAAAAAAGAGCACTTGCATGTGTCTTAGTCATATATATTATAACTATATTTCTAGATTAAAAGTCTCCGTCTTATTTTCTTAATTTTTGTTTTCGGTTCATGCTGGAATTCGATAAAATTTGTTGATACTACTAATATATTATGATTATGTGCTTTTGGATTTGGATATCTTTGGGGATCCTATGCTTTTAAAAAATTGAAGGAAGTTAATTATTGCAAGGAGAAGGATAAGATAAGCTAAGGCTATTATTTTTCTTTTAAAAAACCGTAGAGGGGGAGGGGGGACCACAACATGGTGGCATATATGTCGTGGGGATCTTATCCTTTTGCTCATTGCTTGCTATAAAATATCTCCTTCATTTTCATTTTTCACATATTTTCATATTTCCTCTATATTTAAAGCAGCTGGCGTGGTGGTGGCGGTGGTTGTGGTGGTGTGCATATAGGTAGGCTAGCTGCTGCTATAAATGGATGGGGGGTATGAAAGGAATTTTATATGGGTGGGGTGCCTCTACTTTGTAATGTACAAATCCAAAATGGAAAGTGGAAACTAGCTTCTTGTTCATATGGGCATTGGGAAAAATCCTACCGCTATCGGTTTATGCGGGAGATTGACAAAGATTTGCAATGATCTTGACTCTTTATGGAATAAAATAATATAGATTTGGGGGTAACTTGAATTTAACCCCTCGTTCATGTTGCACCGAGGGACTAGTGGAGGCCCGGCCCGGCCCATGACAGCCGAGGATGAGCATAATGAGACGAGCTGGCCGAAAAAGCAGAGCCAAATACTTTTGAGTCTTCGACACAGTGGATAAACCATTGGTTAATCGCGGGTTCGCGGTTGGCTGGTGGGCCAACTGTGGGGTGGGCCGCCCGTCCAATTTCGATTGCAGTCCGACTGTTGGCTTTCTGGCCAACAGTTGTTACTTTTCTCCTTTATAAATATCACACATTCCTCTGTTCTCCACAGAAAATTCTTTTCTCAACCCCCCCCCCCCCCCCCCCCCCCCCCCCCCCCCCCCCCCCCTCCTTTCCTATATTCACAAAATTCATTTCTCTTAAATACTCAAAGGCCAAATACTCTTGTTACATTCTTTTAAATATCTCATCCTGCCAAGCTTTGACGATCGATTTGTGATTCATCACAACTAGTATCGTCTTATTGGTCTTTGAAACTACATGTGATGAATCTTAGGTCATAACTACATGTGAAACTACATGTGATGAATCTTAGGTCAAAGGTCCATTGGCGATGGCACCGACCTAAAAAGGGAGTTTTATTCATAAGCAAGCGTACAATGCATTTAAGTAAAAACTCCACTTGTTTTTTTAAGATCTATATTACATTTGACAGCTGTTTTTGAATCCTAGTACTGACTAGGACAAGCTGACTAGAACAAACAAGTTGATAGGAAGACGACTTGGATTTAATCTTGAGAAATAAATGGTTGAAATGAGATTTTGTGAAAAGTATTGGAGGGAAAACATTTCTAGGGAAATGAAAGTTTCTGGGGAAATGAAACTTTTTGGGGAACAAAAATTTTTTGGGAATGAAAGTTTCTGGGGAATAGCAGAGTGCATGCAATTAACGTATTTGGATAAAAAAACTTTAACTTACACTTAATGCTGCAGATCAAATACTGTCGCAGATCGAATGATATATCCCTTAACGCGACGCCCACCATCTCTTCGACGCATGAGACAACAAGATGAGAATAATTTCCCGCGCCGAAGGCGCCTGCGTTGAATTACGCTGAATTTGTTGTTCCGTAAATTTTTTACGCTAATTTGTTGTTACGTGCCGAATTTGTTTTACGCCGAATTTGTTGTTCCGTGTCGACCACGCTGACAGCACCTGCTAAATTTTTTTACGCTAATTTGTTGTTCCGCGTCGAAGGCGTCGGCGCCGAATTTGTTGGCCTTACGTCGAATTTGTTGTTTCGCGGCGATGGCGCCAGCTAAATTTTTTACGCTAATTTGGTGTTCCGCGTCGAAAGCGCTAGCGCTGAAGATTATTGTTTTACGTCGAATTTGTTGTTCCGCGCTGAAGGTGCTCGCGCCGAACAATGTTGTTCCGTGTCGAATTTGTTGTTCCGTGTCGAAGGCACCAGTACCGCTAAATATTGTTACGCTTGTTATGAATAGGACCCATTGGGCATATTGGGTATCCACCCACATGAATACCTATTATGAATAATATATAAAGGAGTCTAGGGGTTTCCTAGCCTCAACCCTTCTCCAAATCTGTTTCTCGTTCACAATACCTTATCAGCACGATCACGCTCGTTGGAAAAGGCGGCGACGCACGAGGAAGGAGATCCATCAACCGCTCAGTCTAAGAAGATCGTAATCTTCTCAACGGGGAGCGAAAAGGGCATCCTTCACCAACCGTCGTATAGATTCCCTCGTCGAATCTAGAGGTAAATACAATGAAATTCAGTACGCATTAATGAATCTTAAGAACAACGCAGCAACACACATCATACAGAGACACACAAGACTTGGTAACGCAGTTCGGTGCGCACACCTACATCTGCGGGGCCACGCCCAGAAAAGTAGAATATTTCACTATGAAAATCAGAGAATACAAACTCTAATAACCACGCTTCTATAAGGAAGAACACACTCTCCCTTAATATAAACCGTGAGGGATGATCGCAATCAACCCCGTGAAGTATTCTTGGCAAGCTCCCCTTGCCTGCAAGCTCCCCTTGCACCGCCGACTAGATCAACTCCCTTGATCCTACGTGCGTAGTCGTCGGCCTCCCTCCCGGAGTAATCTCACAAAACTTTAATCACAAAGTCCGTAACCTAGCCGCCAATTGCTCTGAACCCTAAAAGCAATTATTCCCGTAAACCACGGTTCAATCAGCACTAATTCGATCAGATCGAGATACGGCTCGTTAGCTGCAATACCCGCAACTTCTACAGCAAGAAGGAGATCCCTAAATATCCGCAGGAGATCGTTGCCAGGATATTACCGGTGAAAATCTCTCCAACCGTTTCACAACAAAGGTAACGAGAGATGTACAAAGCCAATCAAATCTTTAACAGTTATTAACCTCCATAAATACCTGAACTGTTAAATATAGAGACATAAGATCACGCGGACTCCAGTCTCGGATCCATGAATACTATGAGCAGCCAAAGTCGCATATAGACACAGCATGTTGAACATCCTGGTACAACAAACTGTTCAACAATCCATCCAACAACCTAAACTGATTCGATTCTCTTCTTCAGATAGTAGTGGCTCAGATGCAACAAAACGTACAACAAAATGTCCAACAACCCCCAGATAACTTGTCAAAACTTCAGGAAGTAAAGAGCAAGCGACGATAATCAGAGTTAGTGCATTCATGAAAAGCAAGACTAAAACCTAACAATCTCCCCTTTTGTCATTTAGTGGCACAACACACGGTATGATATTCAACTAGGACCAGTCTGAAGAAGAAAGTAGGATGACCTCTATTCGATACAAGAATAACTGCTGAGTCCAGTTCAAGACAAAAGAGCTGTACCACAAAAACTGCAACTAACCACCATACACCAAATACAGGAACAGGGAGGAGAACAACACTGCAGCATACTCCCCTTCACAATGAGCACCTCAGACTACCCCACACACAGTAAGACTTCCAAGACTTACAAACTAGCCAACAAAATGTATCCACAGACATAACCATCAACAATCTCAAAAAGCCAAAAAAATATCATACCTTCTCCCCTTTTGAGCCACAAAGGACATACCTGGTGAGAATTAATCAGAGACCCTCAGAAAGGCTACTCCTCAGAGCAGACAGCTTGCTCTGTAGCATCAACTTGTGTCTATTCAAAAGAACCCGCTGGCTTTCGAGAATCAAAAGTTGATCATCGACGGTCTGAATAGCATTTTCCAGGAACTGTATATCCACCACACTTGAAGAGGAGGAGTTGGCAGCAGCAGCATGACTAAGTGGAGGAGTCTGTGATTCAGGAGGCACTGTGGAAGAAGGTTCAGCATCTTGAGACGTGGAGGGTGACGAAGGAACACCATGTAGAGAAGGGATCACTTCTGTGAGATCATCAATTTTTCTAGCCACTGACTTTGCCGTATAAGAAATACTGTCACAGGATGTAGGAAGATCAGAAGGGGACAGGGGCACCCTTTGAGCCAGGAGCAGCATGGATATGAGAGCTCCATGAGGTAAAGAAGTGCTAGAGGAGGATAACTCTGCAAAAGATAATATAGAATCAAAGATGATTCTGCCTAAATTGACAGCCTGGGAAGTGCCTGCAGAGAACAGCAGCTTGCACATGTCCCGCGTAACCACTGAAACATTGGAAGTAGGGAGCCAGTTTCTAGTGGCAACCCTGTACAGAACAAAATACTTGGCTGTAAGAGCAGATGAGGGAAAGGTAGACGACTTCTTAGGCTAACACTTGAACTTTCCGGATGTCACAACATGAATCAATCTGTCAATCTCCATTCCAGTTGACTCGCCGAAAGCAGGAACAGATTGGGGGCATTTCCATTCTAATAATTTGTTCAGTGTGGAAGGAGAGAATGAAATAATCTTGCCTCTAACATAATTCTGAAACTCCAAGAAGACCCATCGCAAGAAGATTTGGATAAGTTACAGTAAAATTCTCTCACCAATACTGGATAGTATACGCTGAAACAGGTGGCAACATGAAACAATCCGAGACCCTTCAGAATAGACGCCATTTGAGTCTTATCAAAAGACGACATGTTCAAAACCTTCTCAGGAATTAAGGATCTCTCCGAGTAAGACGCCCATCTGTTCTTACGAGCTTTGTCGAAGAAAATTTTGCTAAACGCATCAGAAGATGTAAACGAAGGAGAGCGAGAGGAACCTGCAGCAGAGATTTTTGACCTCTTGGAAGGAGAAGCCTTAGCATTACTGGAGGGAGCAGGGCGCTTCTTAGAGCCAGATCGAGCCTTGCGCATGAAGGAGGACAAGGGAGGCTCATTGGGACCAGATGCCTCACATGTTACATGAAATGTTGCAACATTTTGTGCAACAATATGTTCATCACTTACTTCCACTAAGGGGTCTGGCTCGATGGCAGCTTCAACATTGGACCCTACATTATCAACACCAGCCGCAGAACAACCTTGAGCCATTTCACATCTTTCAATATCTACTTCAACATTTACCCCAATATCAACTGAGCCACCTTCAGTCACAACATCAACTGCAGCATTATCTTGATCAATCCGCATCTCACCAACTCCAGTCTCAGCAGGAAGAGTGGGGGGATCCTGAAGGTCTCCAGTACTTTCCAAATCCATAGAATCGAGAACAGACTCTACTGTATCATTGAGAGACTGAACCTTTCCTGAAAAGTCATCTGTAAGGGGCACATCTACCACAGTCTCATTTTGATCTAAGAGAGAAGAATCTTCAAGACAGACATCAAGATCACGATCATCTTTCCTAGATTCTTTTACAGGCTCAGAAACATTTTGAGATGAGACAACAGGCACATTCTGAACACATTCATCCACACACATATGCGACTGCAAGACTGGGGCCTCTTCCTGAAATGGGACAACAGGCACAGTCTCAGCATTGAGAACACCCTCCGAATCATCATCCTTACTTAACTTCACATCGTCCTGCTCAATAGGATTCTCAGGAGAAGGATTAGACGTAGACGCTCCAGCAGTGCCCCCTGTCCTAGGCATTTCAGCAAACACTGGAGGGTCTTCAGAATCAGAAATATCCACCACTTTAGCTTCAGAAATTTTTACAAAAGATCTGGGATTCCAAGTTCGAATGACAATTTTCCTATCTCGAGGCACTTCAACACTCATAACCTTCCCCTTAATCTTCTTATGCATGAGAATTTTAAAGTGAATGTGAGAGACATCCACCGAAGATAGGTCCAATTTCTTTCCGGTTCTCCGCAAATACCAAAACCAATCTTGAATCGTTACGGGAGCAGGAAATTCTTCATCATCATAGACATCATCCTCCTTGGAATTTTGAGAGAGTGGAATTTCGAGAATTGGGGAAAATTTTACTAACTCCAAATTTGAGGCTCCAGGAGAATGCATGTTACTGAGAGGGGTAGAAGAGAGTGATGGAGAGGAATTACCATTGGAGGACTCGTGCGAAGAACGTGGAAACACTCCTTTCCGTTTGATAGGCGAAGACGAGAATGGCGGAGCACTTTTCCATGCGGAGGCTGTCTGACGAGAGAACCGACGAGGGGGCTGCGAAGATTTTTCCGACTGATCTCTCGCCATATCTGATTAAGAGGAGAGAAACTTCGAACAAGAAGATTTCAAGAACCCTAGATGGGCAGTTTAGAGAATCTTGGAGAAATTTGAGTTGAGAGAAAACTCGGAAATGCGCCTCGGGAACAAAAAAGGAAACAGAGGGAAATAAATATCGGGTAAAGTAATTAGTGAAAAACAAACCTGACAATATGTGATCGCCCGACCCATATAATGTTGCAACCTGATGTTGCAACAATATTCTCAACACAGAGAACAACATTAAATACGACACATCCCTAGGGCTTGTCGCAATTCCTCAAATCTGGCAGAATCTAGAAGCTTTGTGAAGACGTCAGCTAGTTGATTAACTGTAGCTACATACTCCATGACAAGAGACTTCTTTTCAACCAACTCTCTAATGAAGTGGTGACGGATGTCGATATGTTTAGTTCTGGAGTGCTGGACTGGGTTCTTGGAAATGTTTATAGCACTTTGATTGTCACATAGAATAGTCAGAATTCCTTGTTCCAGTCCATAGTCTGTCAACATTTGCTTCATCCATAACAGTTGTGTGCAACAACTTCCTGCTGCGATATACTCAGCCTCTGCTGTAGATAATGATATGGAGTTCTGTTTTTCACTGTACCATGAAACAAGATTGTTCCCCACATAAAAACATCCTCAGGTAGTGCTTTTTCTGTCATTTGTATTCCCTGCCCAGTCTGCATCACTGTATCATGAGATTAGAGTGTTGGGCCAAGGGGGAATAAACTTGGCGGTTGACTCCCTAGCCATAGCTCACGCCCTTAGCATAGACGCCGAATACTAGTGCGCAGGAGCAGCAGGATGAGACGTTGGGAGTTATCGTTGCGAACTTAGTGCTCCCGGAGTCGATCAGTGTTAATAGACACGGAGTGCCCACTGACCGACCCCGGGAAGTCCGGCGTATCATCCTGGGCACCGACTGGAATATCGGGCCCATGGGACGCTGGTACCACTCTTAGAGGCAACGTCTCACCATTAGACCCTAATTTTGATTGCTATCCTACCCGTAGGCCGTATCGACGAGAGTCGCTCGATAGGGTGGAAACCAAAGTCCCAGGTTTTTCCTTTATATTGTCTATACCTTGCATTCCATTTACCGTGACAACCCATCATTCGATCCGGGCTAGCTCACCCATGGGGTGATTTTGATCCTCTTTGACACAAGCACATCCACGCCTCCCTGAGTTCGACCCCCAAGCCACACTACAACACCGTGCGCTTGCGATTACAAATATTTAATTCTCACGCCCCCAATCGTATTATTGCACACATCTAGCACCGCACAAGCGGGGGACGTCAAGCTTTATGGCGCTGTTGCCGGGGAGGCAACGTGCTTGTTATTTTTGGATTTCATGAACCCTTGTGTCTAGCTCTCATCCCTACCTCGTGATAATTTTCGCACTCTACACCTTTTAATTTCACTTGTAAATATTGCAAATAGTGATTGTATAGAACTGATTGACTGAATCGCCGTGCTGCCGTCGCTACATCCACTTCCCGTTTATGCACCCCGTGCTTTTGACGTGTTTGCTATTTGTGCAGTTCTCTCTCTCTCCTTTCTTATAGGTTCTTTGCCCCACTACGAGGATGTTGCATGCAGTTTCGGGAGATATCTGGGATCACTCGCACCATATCCGCTGTTTGGCACGAAGCTTGGCAGAATCCCTAAATACTTCGAATATATTATCCCTTCTGGCTGCCGCTGTGGAAAATCAGAGGAGGTATCATGATATGCAACAGCACCTTGCCACGGTAACTCTCTTTCCTCATGATGAAGTGGCGTATATCGACATTCCTGGTTCCGAGTCTAGTGGGGAAGAATTGTTCGCGGAGTTTTGTCAGGAGAACCATCAGGCTGAGTCGGTCGGTAACATTGGGCAGGAACCGATCTATTCCTTGCAGACTTCTATCGAGCATCCCGGATCTTTGGACAATGAGGAAGCTAGAAGCAGTTGTGGGGAAACATCGACTGTTGAAACCTGCTTTCACTTCGAAGCCTTATTCCCGGATAATTATTATGAGCTTGAAAGAGACCCAACGCCTTCCTTGGTCATTCCCACAATACCTTGTGAGACTTTTCCATGCGTAACCACGGCTGGGAGTGAGGTTTCGGATGCTGGTTTTCAAGAAATCCACGAAGAACTCCTTTCGCTTGAGGATGCTCAGCTTGAGAAGTATGCGTCGGGGCCTCATGAAGTTGAGATGAAAGAGTTACCCCCGGGGCTAAAGTATAAATATTTGGGGACGGGCTCGACCATGCCGGTCATAGTGAACTCCTCGCTGCCTGAAGACCAGATGACCAAACCTCTTAGTGGTTTAAAAAGGTTTAAAGGAGTTTTCGGATATGCAATTGAAGATTTAAAAGGGGTTAGCTTAGGCCTCTGCTCACACAGAATATTGCTTGAAGATGAGCAAGCCTCCTCGATTGAGCCGCAGCGGAGGCTAAATCCCATAATGATGGAAGTTGTGAAAAAGGAGATTGTTAGGCTTCTACATGCCGGTATCATATACCCTATCTCCGATAGTCGCTGGGTTAGCCCGGTGCACGTCGTACACAAGAAAGGAGGAATGACGGTGGTTCGCAACGAGAAGAATGAGCTGATACCAACGAGGACCGTCACAGGGTATAGGATGTGCATTGACTATAGAAAGCTGAACAAGGCTACGAGGAAGGATCATTACCCTCTCCCCTTCATTGATTAGATGCTCAAGAGGCTGGCGAAGCACAACTATTTCTGTTTCATGGACGGGTACTCCGGATTCCTTCAGATCCCTATTCATAACGATGACCAGGAGAAGACGACTTTCACTTGCCCATTTGGGACATATGCCTACAGAAGAATGCCGTTCGGACTTTGTAACACCCCTGCTACATTCCAAAGACTCATGTCCGCTATCTTCTCCGACTACTCCCAGGACATCATGGAGGTTTTCATGGACGATTTTTCCGTCTATGGAACTAAGTTTGACTCGTGCCTCAGTAATCTAACTAAAGTCCTGGAGAGATGTCAAGAAAAGGGATTAGTCCTGAACTGGGAGAAATGCCACTTCATGGTCTAAGAAGGGGTTGTGCTGGGTCACGTCATCTCATCGAGGGGAATCGAGGTTGATAAGGCTAAAGTTGAGGTGATTGAAAAGCTTCAGTCACCCCTCAATCTTCGAGGAACTCGTGGTTTTTTAGGACATGCGGGATTCTATCGCCGCTTCATAAAAGACTTCTCGAAGATTTTCAGGCCGCTGACCCAACTCCTCGTGAAGGACGCGCCTTTCATCTTCGACGAGGAGTGTATGGAAGCCTTCTGCACCCTGAAGTAAGCTTTTATATCTGCGCCCATAATACAGCCACAGGACTGCAATCTACCCTTTGAGCTGATGTGCGACGCTAGTGATTATGCGGTTGGTGCCGTCTTGGGGCAGAGGAAGGATAAAAATCTGCATGTCATATATTATACGAGCAAGACCCTTGATGCCACCCAAAGAAATTATACTACCACAGAAAAAGAGTTGCTAGCGGTCATCTACGCCATGGACAAGTTCCGGTAATATCTCGTTGGTACCAACGTGATCGTGCACACAGATCACGCGGCTCTTAAATACCTATTGAGCAAGAAGGAAGCTAAGCTGTGGCTCATTAGATGGATTCTCCTCCTCCAGGAATTCGACCTGGAAATCAGAGAAAAGAAGGGGGCGGAGAATGTTGTTGCCGATCACCTGTCCAGGATGTCTACCCTCGATTTAAATGCTACACCGATCGATGATTCGCTCCCTGACGAGCATCTTTTCTCCGTCTCTTCCTCCTGGACCCCCTGGTACGCCGACATCGCAAATTATCTGGCTTGTGCCATCGTCCCCCATAATGTGAGCTACCAACAGAAGAAGAAATTCTTCAATGAGGTCCGCAAATTTTATTGGGATGATCCCCATCTGTACAAAAAATGCAATGATGGGGTGATACGAAGATGCATCCCTGAAACTGAGGCGACCTCCATTATTTCCCACTGCCACGGTCAGCAATGTGGAGGGCATGCGAGCACCTACAAAACTACTGCAAAAATTCTCCAGAGCGGATTCTACTGGCCAACCCTCTTCATGGACACACATGCTTATGTCCAGGCCTGCGACAAATGCCAAAGGACGGGGAATATCTCCAAAAGGAATGAGATGCCTCAACACTACATCCTGGAGGTAGAAATCTTTGATGTGTGGGGAGTGGACATCATGTGACCGTTCCCTTCCTCTTCAGGGAACCAGTATATCTTGGTGGCCATGGACTACGTATCGAAGTGGGTTGAAGCGATAGCCAGTCCAACCAATGATTCCATAGTGGTGGCCAAGTTCTTTAAAAACAACATCTTCCCGCGGTTCGGTGTACCTCGAGTCCTGATCAGTGACGGAGGGAGCCACTTTATAGAGAATAAATGCGACGCTCTCTTGAAAAAGTACGGGGTACAACACCAGGTGGGGCGTGCCTACCACCCGCAGACCAACGGTCAGGCAGAAATCTCTAACCGGGAGATTAAAAGCATACTAGAGAAGAAGGTGTCTAACTCTAGGAAGGATTGGTCTTCAAAACTTCCTGACACGCTTTGGGCCTACAGGACGGCATTTAAAACTCCGATCGACACAACCCCCTACCGGCTTGTCTGTGGGAAGGCTTGCCATCTGCCTGTGGAATTGGAGCATAAGGCATTTTGGGCAATCAAGAATCTAAACTTCGACGCTAAGGAGGTAGGTGGGCACCTACAGTTACAACTCAACGAGCTCGACGAGATCCGGATCAATGCCTATGAAAACGCCAAGATTTACAAGGAGAAGCTGAAGCGGTGGCACGATAAGTGCATCTTGAAGAGGGAATTCAAAGAAGGGGACTTAGTTCTCCTATTCAACTCAAAGCTGAAGCTCTTTCCTGGAAAGCTCAAGTCAAGGTGGTCGGGACCATTCCGCGTCACCAAGGTTTTCCCGCATGGGGCTATTGAGATAATGAGAAGGGATGAGCCGTTTAAAGTCAACGGACAGCGTCTGAAACACTATGCAGTAGGAGAACCAGAATTCTCTCCGGTCGGATTCTCAGCGACCGATGCCTCTTCCTCGAACCCTCCGGACCCCAATTGACCACCATATGAGGCGTCGAGCTAACGACGTTAAACAAAAGCGCTTCATGGGAGGCAACCCATGTTCTAAACCCTTTGTTCCTATTTTTTAGAATTATTTTTTAACTTTATTTTATCTATTTTTATAAATAAATCCAGCCGTGAAAACTTCCGTTGAGAGACTTAGGGCATTCGTGATTTTTGCAGGAAACAAGCCCTCACCCGATCGGGTGACCATTCAACCGATCGGGTGAGACAAATCAGACAATGGCCCATGTCTGTTCTCCAGTGAACCGGTCGGGTGGAGCTAGTTGATACCGGGTCGCTTACCGTGTGGGTAGAGCTGAACTTTCAGAAAATTTGGAGATCACATCAACCAATCGGTTGAGTAATACTGCGGACGGGTGAGTGACCGGGTAAAATGTCACATGCTCTCAGAAAGATATGGGAAGCGGTCAACCGATCAGGTGACTACCCACCCGGTCGGTTTACCTATAGCTGTTGGCCGATGAGATATTTTCAAAACTTATCCAACCGATCGGGTGAAACATCACCCGATCGGATGACTTTCACCCCTATAAATATCCCTGTTCGTGCGACCCGACCCCCAAACTTCCAGTCGCACGATCTCTCCCCCTCAAACTACCAAATCGATCTCCCTCATCTACCCCATTACCACTAAACCTTCACCCCCACTCATTTCCATACTTCCCCACCCTTGCCACCTCGCCATCATCAACATTCTCTCATCAAAACATCCTAACCCTAACCCTAACCCCCAAATTTTCGAAAATTTTAATTCTTGTCGGATCAGCGAGCGGCGGTTTCCCTAATTGCTTCCCTATATTGCGTGGGGTCTTTCGAGTGCTTGATCTCACAACGTCGATGGGTAACCTCTTTCCACTCTTCATATTTATTTCATTTTATATAATGTCTTGAATTTGTTTTTGCACACTTTATCTGCTTCTTCATCTTCATAGACTCCATTTCCCGCTCCATCATCTTTCCCCTCACTGTCGCCATGTCTGGGAAGGGAAAGGAAAAGCCTCGTCATCACGCAGACATCCCCTTTACGGCCCTTTCTCCCCATCTTTCCTCAGCATAAACCCTTCGTCCGAAGAGCAATCCGATCGCTTGTAAGCCCTCCTTCATCGCCCAATACGACCTACTCTTTTCGCCGACTTCCCCACACTACAATCTCTTGGACTATTTCGGGGTGTCTGTGCACTTTTTCGCTTCATAGGTTGCGACTATCTTCTGCGGACCCAAGCCAATACACACCGGAATCTCACACTTGAGTTCCTCAGTTCTCTTGAAGTGTCCGATCATGGTTTCACCTTCCGAGCCTTCAATTGTGATTTTTCCATGAGCTTCAACACGCTTAATGACATTCTATTCTTTCCTCACCCTGATCGCCATGTTGAATGCTCAACTCTTGATCGATCTGACATCTTTTCTCGCTTTCGGGTCGATGGCGCTTGGCAGTGATTCACCCGATATACCACGTTTCCTGCGGTAGCCCTCGCCTCCTATATCATACACCCTTGCTACCGTTTCGCCCATTGCTTCCTTGCCAACACCATTTTTGCTCGCGTAGATGTATCCAGGGTGTCTAGGGACGAGTTGCTTTTTCGTTATGCCATGTCCCATGACCGAGTTCATAGCAACATCCCTTTACCCTTGAACACCGCCCATTGGATCATCCACGAGATCCTATCCGTTAGCCGCGCTGCTTCCGGCTCTATTTGTTGTGGGGGAATGATCACTCTTATTGTCAGCTGTGTCTTGAGGATGCCGCCTGTCCTCCCTATTGTCCCAGGACGTAGCCGTATCGATCGCGATTACTTGATCTCTATCAGTATGCTTACCCCTTTTGGGGAGGATCGTGCAGCCTACCTCTATAGTCCTGCCTCCACTCCTTTTGCCATCCTCCCACCCTCATCTCCGGAGCGTTTCCCCTTACGCCTTACACACCTACCCTGGGAGTTCTACCCAGATCCTTGGTACGCTTCCCTCGTTCACTTACCACCATTGGATCCTCTCGATTGGCACCCGTATGTTGATCCACCCCGTCCCACCGTCATTCACCACGATCCACCGATGTATCCTGATCCTCCGATGGTGTTGCATGTTGCTCCTCCTTCTCCTATTCGCACACCCTCTCCTTCGTCCTCGGAGGATTCCTTCTACCATTATTCACCACCTTCTTCGCCGTCCCCTTACCATTCTACCGCTAGCGACTCCGATTGATCCCCATTGCATATCTCTGCACTTTCACAATCATATCTCATTGCTAGCATTGTCATGTCTAGCTTGGGGGAAGTCTATTTTGATGTGTTGTCGTGTTTTGTTTTCTTTGTGTGTGTGCTTGTTTCATTTGCCGTGTCGTATCATTTTATTTATTTCTTTTTCTATTTTTATGTCATGTGGTGTGATTTTCTCTTTATTTTCAGTTTCGTATCTGTGTTTTCCATGTTTTTCATTTCTTTTTGTGTCAGTGTGTACCCCCCCCATTTTCATTGCCCTCCCATACTCACTCTTATTGCATTGAGGGCAATGCAAACTTCAGCTTGGGGGAGTCACATTTTGTGCGTCATTTGAGTCTTTCTTTTTCGAATTTGAGTCGTTTTCCTCCATCTTTTTCTTTTTCTTTTTTTCTTTTCTTCTTTTTATCTCTTTCTCCTAGAGATGAACCCTATGATGAATTGCCACAGAATCACACACACCTAGCATGGCATCGATAATTACACTCACTAGCCCTAGGATATCGAATCCCCCTGCATTTCACGCATCGTGGGTCCAATTAGCTTTTTGTGAGTCATGTGTCGTGCCTAGCTGTTTGATGTGCTTCTGCTTTGTGATTTTACTTTATATACCTGTCCAGGAATGACCCTAGATTATCACGCTTCGATATGAATAATGCGGTATTTGCTTCTCTTGTCTGTTTCTGTATGCATGATTATATATATCGTATGCTTCATTTCGCATGTGTCGGGATTCCACAATTAAGGACTAGGATAACCCATTTAGCCCATGCTCTAACTAGCGAGAGTAGTTTCCTTTACCCAAGTGTTTAGATTCTAATTTATTTTTGTTTTACTTGGTGCAAATCCTCTCGTCGTGTACCGTTCTCCCACTTGGGAGAGTGCACATGTGTATAGCCAAAAACCCAAAAATCCAAAAAAGAGAAAAGAAAAGAAAAGGAAAAAATTGTATAGCCAAAAATTCAAAAAAAATATACAAATACCCAAACCCCAAAAAAAATTCCCGTGTGAATATCTTTTCCTGCTTGCCGAGAATAAAGGGAAGGCGAGAATTTGCACCAAGTGTTCTACTCCACATCATCTCAACCCCCATCGGTTTCGAAAACACTTGGCTTAGAAATTTTTTAGCTATTATCTAGGCTATAGTGGGGGTGATTTCCTTAACCCTAGTTGTGGAGTCCTGACGCATGATATGTTTCGATTCTCTCTCTATTCTCATGCGTGCTTGAACTATATATTCACCGCTTTATTCAATTCAAATCGATATTTGGGTCATTTCCTGGATTTGTGTATATCGAGCTTTATCGCACATCGTAGATAGTGACACCGTCTGCTAGCACACGGCCACACTCACTCGCGATGCACTGCGTGGGCCCACGGCACTTGTCTGGACTCGTATTCCTTGGTTTAGTGATGTGATTTGGCGTTTGCTTGCTTGGTGTATCGTATTTGATTTTGTTGGCCCTGACTGGCGATCTAGGATATAGAGTTTTCTTTTTCTCTCTTTTTCTCTATTTTCTCTCTCCGAGCTCTTACTCTCACTCGTCTTCCTCGAGGACGAGGAAGAGTTCAGCTTGGGGGATTTTGACGTGCGTTTATATTTCATATATTTGCGAACGTTTTCTTCCGTGTTTTTCCGTATTTTACCACCGTCTTATATTCGTTTTCTCGTGCTTTCTTGTTTTCTTTCACTTTTCCGTGTTTTCCGTATTTTGTAGGAGTTTACTGGCATAAGGGGCATAAAACGACGATATCGCAAGTCCCCGGAGCAACGGGAGGAGTCACGCGTGATCTAGGGGGTCAAACGACGATGATATCATCTTTCAGCCCCTCACACGATCGGTTGGTCATCTTCAACCGATCAGGTGATGCACGTGTGCACCACCCGGATGCAGCTTGGAGCTCATAAGAAGTCACCCGGTCGGTTCAGTGACCGGGTCAAAAGCCCAAACTCTCTGGAATTCGAAGCTGATTGCCAAACGATCGGGTGACCTTCACCCGATCGGTTCACCTGTAGCTGAATCTCAAAAGCCAAGACACGAAGATCCAACCCGTCTCCTCACCCGGTCGGCACCAAGATCCAACCGGTCACATCCATGTTTCAACCGACCGGTTCATCCTGACCGGGTGAAGTCCTGCATCTCGCTGCCAAAGTTTGAAGCTGATCACCCGATCCGTTGACGTGTCAACCGATCGGGTGATATCGTTTCATATATATAGAACCCTAGGTTTTCCAGAAATGGGAGTTGGTTATTTTTTACTGTTTTCTTCATTTTGTGACGGCTATAATTTCCCAGTTTTTGTAAGTTTTTATATCTTTGTCAAACTTTAGTATTATCTTAATTGCTTTACTACCATTGCATTCCTATTGTCTGATCATGATTTTTACGGTCGATTTCTGTTTAGATCGCTTTTTACTAAATATGTGTGAGTAGTTCCCAAATCTGGGATTTTGGCGGAAACCCCTTCGTGGGCTCTTGCCTCTCTCAAAACAACGTGAGCTTTACTCCCAAGCGCAGGAGATCGTGCAAGTAGTATCTGGAGAGTCCAGAGTCGAATCCTCGGGACAAGTCGACCTGAGATAACACAAATTCAACTAATCAAATAAAATATACGGTTAAGAAAACAACCACCTTTGTGAAGGTGAAGAATAGTGTAAGGATTTGTAGCAAAGAAAATGATTCCTAAAAGTATTACGGTATCACGAAAGTTTGGTATCCAATGAGACAAATATGCTACGGTTGTGAGTTCATTAGGAGTTTATAGTCGCTGAAATTTCACGTCTTTCAATGTCATACGACGCTTCACCCGGTCAAGGCGTGAAGGCGTCGGAAGATAAATCAATGAAAACTAGTCAAAATAGCCTTAAACGTATTACTAGCAATGTTGATTTCATTAAACAATAATCTCAGCGATAAGTTCAGATTAGAGAACACAAATTGGCTAGCCTTATCAGGGCCTAGCCATAGGGCACATCAACAATATCGATAGTAAGCAAATACCCATCAAATACGTTGTAGAAATCAACAAAACTAGCAATTTGGACATGATAATAGGGCTAAAGACATGATATTTAGCAACTACATACTCCTAACTACATCACAACCATAGCACAAAGAGATTAGCCATGCATGGTGCAATAAAAATCAGTTTTGATAGCAAAATACATCGTTTAGATAGCAAAATACAAAGAAATACACCAAATACGGGGTATAAGTTCAAGAAATTATCACCAAATCTCCACTTTAGAACCCAAAACTCTCTGAGAATATGAAGAACAGCCTCTGGAAATTTTCAGAATTTTCTCCTGGAGAAATACGCACATTTGCCGCTCCAAAAGTCCCAAAATACGCCAGAATACCCCCAAAAACCCTAGAAATACGCTTATATATTAACATTGCGGGTTTGGGGGGGTTAACAGGTCTAAACCCGCTTCTTTTTCGCATCCAAACCCAATAATACGACCGGCGCATTTCTCAGCCGCTCATCAAAGCGGGATCGCCCCAGGAAGCGACACGTGGCAAGGCAAACGGATCCACGCCTGCTCGCTGCTCGGCGCCCGCATCCGCTTCATTATTAGCCGGTGGATCGCGCGGGCGGTCGTTCGGATGTCGCCGCGTGGCCAACCAATTCCGCTCTCCGCTCCGCTGATGAGGGGCGGTGTCGTCCGCTCGATCGAGATCGAGCGGCGTGGAGTAAGCCACGTCGTCTACTACGGAGTCGATTTCGAATCGATTTTGACATGAATGCCAGCCGTTGGATGCGGATCGGAGGGCTATCGTTCGGCCGCTAAGAATTCTGATCAGCGTCGCATCTGACCGTTCGATCGAAATCGAACGGTCTACAAGTTACCGCGTAGACCGCTTGCGATGATGCGCTGGGACTCGATGCGGGCCGTTGGATTCAAATCCAACGGTTGCCATTATGCCACGTGGCAGGCCAGGATGAATAGCGCGTATATACTCCGTATTTACTCCGTATTTCCCCATTTAAATGGTATTCTGCATTCAAAAATTCATAGTAATTAGCACAGATCTCAGAAAAATACAAATAAATAGTCGTTGGAATCGTGAGATCGAGAAGATGCTAATAAAAATATAAAAATGCAGAAATACTCATTTTAATTCTTGTTTTGTGCACAAATAATGTGATTTCTCTAATAAATAATGGTGTACAAAATACACACATATTAGAGAGCAATTAAGTGTTATATAGGCACATCATAGGACTAATTATGGGGTTAAATATGCAATATTCAACCCGAATCACACCCCCCAACTAGCGTTTTGCTAGTCTCTAGCAAAAAAGAGCGAAATACGATATCAAATATACACCTAGATCACCGTATCAGATCTCAATTTACTCACCACCATACTACAACGACAAAAGAATATGACCACACACTAATGCCAAGATTTCATGCTCATTATATAATGGTACTCATGGGTTACAATGAAAAGCAAGTATCTCTAAAATGGTCATTAAATCAACTTAACTTCACTTTCCATTACTTCATAGCGCATGGTATGCAAAGTCAATGGCTCACACCTTTCAATCAAAGTTTATAAATTGGAGCATAGATGTATCATGCAAAGCAAGCAAAAATAGATTGGCATCAAGACATACACACGTCAATTTTCATTCATAGGAAATCACACCATATCTTGTGCTTTCTTTAAGCTTTGGAAGTTCTCTTGCCTTGCTAATGATGCCCACTTTTTCTTGCTCTTCTTTTCTTATTTTATTGGTTCTGCGTAACGCGCATCAAGCAACATTCGCAGAAAAAATGTATAACTTGGATCGCTTCATCAAATGATTGAGGTTCCAGTCAATGGCTCCCAAATCAGACGATAATAGGGCATTAGGCCAAGAAGGACCCCTCGGACTGTACTAATCGAGCCAACCAAGTTATTTCTTTAATGACACATTTATTCGTCCATACATTTTTCTTCATTCATCTTATTTCATTCTTACTTTTGTGCATGCATAAATAACTTAGCAAGATAGCTTCCTTTTCTTTAATCTTTCACAAGAATGGGTTATCCTAATCATTTCGAAAGACAGTGTAGACTTTCCACCCAAGATCACACAAAGCATGCAAATAGCACTGAATATGAGTTAAAAAGTACTGCTCCAGTCATTTTGTGATGGTGTGTTCCATTGAAAACATACGACTTGCTAATTCATAATTTCAATATTCATTAAGTCATCATTCAATCCTACCATAGAGATATATCAAAAGAGATTCACCATGAGTACCAGCATTCATGTCGAATGAGAATGAAATATGTAACAATAGTGGTGGGGGAAAATAAATCATATGTGCAAAGTGGTGAATGGATTTCGAGAAATTTCATCACATGAGGTTCACTTCTAGGTGCAATAAGCATTGGTGATAAATCTTGACTCAACCCCTTTTTTATAAAAGGAAAAAAATTTTTTGAAAAGAGAACTACTAAAAAAAATGAAATCATAAAAAAAACTAAAAAAGTAAATCATAAAAAAAACTAAAAGTTTATACCCTCCCCCCAACTTAAGATACGCATTGTCCTCAATGTTAAGGAGAGGGAATCATGGAAAGAACACACCTGATTAGTGACCACCCGAAGGTGGATCTGTGAGATCAATGGTGGTATCCTCTCTGGCCCAAAGCTCTTGAAAATGTTTCAGACGTTGTCCGTTGACTTTGAATTCATGGCCATCCTTTTCATTCACTAAGACCACCGCTCCGTGGGAAAAGACTTCTTTGACAACGTATGGTCCCGTCCATTTTGAGCGCAGCTTTCCTGGAAATATATGGAGTCTTGAATTGTACAACAAAACCTTGTCTCCAATTTGGAATTCCTTTCGAAGGATCATCTTGTCGTGCACAGCTTTCATCCTTTCTTTTGCGCGCTTTGCATTTTCATATGCCTCCCGTCGTATCTCATCAAGCTCCATGATCTGCAATTTACGAGAAACATTTGATGAGTCATCAAGCAAATTAAGTGTTTTAATTGCCCAAAAAGATTTATGCTCTAATTCAACAGGAAGATGGCAATTTTTTCCATAAACCAAACGAAACGGTGACATCCCTAAGATAGTCTTGTATGCTGTCCTGTAGGCCCATAGAGCTTCAGGCAAGCGAAGACTCCAATCTTTGCGTGTGGGATTCACTGTTTTCTGAAGAATGTTCTTGATTTCCTTGTTCGCCAATTCCGCTTGCCCATTTGTTTGCGGATGGTAAGGTGTTGAAACTTTATGTGTCACCCCAAATTTCTTCATTAGATTTGCAAAGAGCCTATTGCAGAAATGAGAACCTCCATCACTGATAATGGCCTTTGGTACTCCAAAGCGCGAGAAGATGTTCTCCTTCAAAAATTTCAGCACAATGGAAGCGTCATTGGACCTGCAAGGAATAGCTTCCACCTATTTAGAGACATAATCAATGGCAACCAATACAAATATATATCCAAAAGATGGTGGAAAAGGCCCCATGAAATCAATACCCCAACAATCAAATAATTCTATTTCTAGCCTGGGATTCAATGGCATCATGTTTCTTTTTGTAATTCCCCCCAACTGTTGACAACGCACACATGATTTACAATAAGCATATGCATCTTTAAACATTGTAGGCCAATAAAAACCACTCTGTAAAATTTTGGCAACAGTCTTATGAGCTGAAAAGTGCCCCCCACATACCCCATCATGGCAAAAATGTAAAACACTATCAAACTCATGGTCGGGTACACATCTCCTTACAATTTGGTCTCCACAGTATTTAAAAAGATAAGGATCATCAAAATAGAATGATTTTACCTCATGCTTGAAGCGTTTGAAATCTAAAGAGGACCAATGTGGAGGGGTTCTACCTGTCACCAAATAATTAGCTATATCTGCATACCATGGTAGGGTAGAAATGGCGAAAAGCTGCTCATCTGGGAAAGAATCTCGCAATGGAATGGTAGGCGACTGTTCCCACCGTCAATCTAGAAAGGTGATCTGCGACATTTTTCTTAACTCCTTTTTTATCCTTGATCTGAATATTGAATTCCTGCAAAAGGAGAATCCATCGTATAAGTCTAGGTTTAGCATCCTTTTTAGATAAAAGATATTTCAGTGCAGAATGATCTGTAAAGATGAGAATAGGTGAGCCCAATATATAGCTTCTGAATTTCTCCAATGCAAACACCACCGCCAGCAACTCCTTCTCCGTAGTAGTATAGTTCCTTTGTGCTTCATTTAACGTTTTACTGGCATAGTAGATCACACAAGGAACTTTCTCTTTCTTTTGCCCAAGCACTGCCCCCATTGCGTAGTCACTTGCATCACACATAATTTCAAATGGCATGCTCCAGTCTGGAACCTGCAAAATAGGGGAGGAAACAAGTGAGTTCTTTAATTTATCAAATGAAACTTGACACTCTTGTGTCCATATGAAATCAGTATTTAGAGTTAATAAGTGGCAGAGAGGGCGGGAGATGGCGCTGAAATCCTTTATAAATCTTCGATAGAATCCTGCATGGCCTAGAAAGGATCGAATGTCCTTGACGCATTTTGGTGTAGGCAACTTCTCAATCACCTCAACTTTTGCTCTGTCTACCTGAATACCTGCTTTGGAGACTAGGTGTCCAAGAACCAAACCTTCAGTTGTCATGAAATGACACTTTTCCCAGTTTAACAGCAGGTTCTTTTCCTGGCACCTGTGCAAGACAAGAGCTAAGTTAGATAAACAATTTTCAAATGAAGTGCCATATACAGAGAAGTCATCCATAAACACTTCCATAATCCTCTCAACCATATCGCTAAAGATGCTCAACATGCAACGCTGAAAAGTAGCAGGTGCATTGCATAATCCAAAAGGCATTCTCCTAAAAGCGAAAGTTCCAAAGGGGCAAGTGAAGGTGGTCTTCTCTTGATCCTCTGGAGCAATCTCTATCTGATAATAGCCAGAATAACCATCTAGAAAACAATAAAATTCGTTACCTGCTACTCTTTCCAAGATTTGATCAATGAAAGGTAATGGAAAGTGATCTTTTCGGGTTTTAGCATTTAACTTTCTGTAATCAACACACATCCTCCAACCTGTGGTGGTCCGAATCGGTATAAGTTCATTACTCTCATTTCTTACCACTGTGAGGCCTGATTTCTTCGGAACCACCTGTATGGGGCTAACCCATCTGCTGTCTGAAATAGGATATATTATACCTGCAGCAAGTAACTTAAGAATCTCCCCCTTAACAACCTCTTTCAAAGTAGGATTTAATCGACGTTGCATCTCACATGTTGGTTTGGCATCATCTTCAAGATAAATATGATGAGTGCAAATTAAGGGATTTATACCTGTAATGTCCGCAATAGACCATCCAATGGCCCCTTTGTGTTCCCTAAGCACATCAAGCAAAGCACATTCTTGTTCAGGCGTGAGTTTAGAGGATATTACCACGGGGAAGGTCTCCTCCTTTCCAAGGAAAGCGTATTTCAAATAGTCTGGCAGAGGCTTCAATTCCAACTTTGGATGCTCAATCTCTGAAGGTTGTTGTGGTGGCAATTCCACTGGCAATGTTTCAAACTTTGGCACCCATGCATCCCTTGGTCTTTCATTTTTGCCCTGCACAAAATACGATTCGTCAATATCGTCGAAATTATAATCAATAAAATTTGACGGGCATTCATACTTACCCTCAAAATAATCTTCAATTAAACTCTCAATAAAACATACCTCTTTCACGTCATCAACATTCGCAGATAACTTACATGATTTAAAAATGTTTAGCTCAAGTTTCATGTTACCAAAGCTTATCTTCAATTGTCCATCCCTACAATTTATCATAGCATTGCAAGTTGCTAGGAATGGACGTCCTAATATAATCGGAGTGCAATTACCTGATTGTGGCCCATGAATATCAAGGACGATAAAGTCCACGGGATAATAGAATTTGTCAACCTGGACCAACACATCCTCCACGCATCCTCGTGGGATTTTTACCGACCTGTCTGCTAACTGTAGAACCACAGGTGTCGTCTTCAGCTCCCCCAATCCAAGCTGCACATAAACAGAGTAAGGTAAAATGTTAACACTAGATCCCAAATCAAGTAAAGCATCTCCAAATTTCTTAGTTCCTATAATGCATGGGATAGTAGGAGAACCTGGATCCTTATATTTAGGAGGAGTGTCATGTTGTACCATTGCACTTACCTGTTGTGTTAAGAATGCTTTCTTTTTCACATTTAGACTCCGCTTTACAGTGCATAGCTCCTTCAGAAATTTAGCATATGCAGGCACTTGGTTGATTGCATCAAGTAATGGGATATTAATTTTTACCTGCTTGAAGATATCTCTTATCTCTGACTGATACCTGTCTTTTGATGGTGGAGCAAGTCTGTGTGGGAATGGAGCTGGAGGTACATATGGTTCTGGCTCTTTTTCTGCTACCTCTTCTTCAACCTGCAAACTTTCAGGTGCTTGTGCCTCCTCTTTCTCCTCAGCTGGTTGTTCATGTCTAGGCATTTCCGGTTTTTCAATTTCACGTCCGCTACGCAGTGTAGTCACTACCTGACATGGTTTGACGTTGTTTCCTGAAAAAGAAGAAGAGGGATTTGTATTAGGATTTGCAATAGGCTGAGCAGGTAATTTACCTTTGTCTTGAGATGCTATAAATCTCGAAAAATTCTCAGTGAGCTGTTGTTGCATCTGAGCCATCTGTTGAACTGCAGCAGTGAGACTCTGAATTTCATTGTTCTGCTCCCTTTTTCCTTGATAGTTGGAGTGGTTAGGATGGTAATAGGGAGTGGATGTCTGCTGCTTCTGCTGATATGAAGCACCTCCTTGGTTTGATGGGTTCTTCCAATTGGTGTTGTAGCCTTGATTTGCCACCCAATTCACCTCTGATTCTGGATTTCTGCCCAATTCTTTAATTGCTGGGATCAGTGGGCAGACGGTAGTATCGTGAACTGGCTTCTCGCATATGACACAGTATGGCTCTGATGTGACTGCCTTTGCTGCTCTGAGATCAATATTTTGTAGCTTTTGTGTCACCAATGCCTCCACTTGTGCCATCAATGCATCTTCAGGCTTCAAAGTCTGCAATCCACCTTTTGTTTGATGTGTAGACATGGACCTGTCAAACTCTGAAGGTGGCTCCCATCTTCTTGCATTCTCTGCAATGTTCTCCAAATATGCCCAAGCCTCCGTCGGGGTCTTCTCAAAGAAAGCTCCATTGCACATCATCTCTACATATTGCTTCGTATTCGGCTGCAATCCATCGTAAAAGAATCCAATGGTGCGTCCCTTGTCAAAACCGTGATGTGGACACGCCAACAGAAGCTCCTTAAATCTTTCCAAAGTTTGATCGTATGCTTCAGTTTCCTTCTGCGAAAAAGACATGATATGCCTCTTTAAAGCTTGAGTCCTGGCCAAAGAAAAGAATTTTTTCATAAACTCAGTTTGCATTGTTAGCCAAGAAGTAATAGATCTAGGAGGCAATGCATTGAACCAATTCTTTGCCTTGTCTTTCAATGAGAATGGAAAAAGTTTAAGATAAACAACATCATTACTAACTTTTCCATCCAACTGTGTAGAGCATGCTTCTTCAAACGTTTTAATATGCAAGTAAGGGTTTTCCCTATCCTCTCCATGGTAAGAGGGAAGGATCTGGATCACCCCAGCTTTAAGCGAAAAAGAATGAGCACCCTCAGGCAAAACAATGCATGACTCAGAAGCAACTCTAGTGGGCATATAAGTAGCACTCAATGGTAGTTCTTGTGGGTGTACAAGAGGTTGTTCGTTATTATTAGCCATGTTTTCAATTCTTATCAATCTGTGTGAAGTGGAGGTCCTATGCCACATAAACTAGCAAAGAGATATATATATATATTTGTTTTCAATAATAAAACTAAGCTATGAAGTGGAAGGATCTCATCGAGTAATCCTCTGAAAAGCTGAAAATGTGGATCAAAGATACCGTTGTCCCCGGCAACGGCGCCAAAAACGTGCCTCTCTCAAAACAACGTGAGCTTTACTCCCAAGCGCAGGAGATCGTGCAAGTAGTATCTGGAGAGTCCAGAGTCGAATCCTCGGGACAAGTCGACCTGAGATAACACAAATTCAACTAATCTAATAAAATATACGGTTAAGAAAACAACCACCTTTGTGAAGGTGAAGAATAGTGTAAGGATTTGTAGCAAAGAAAGTGATTCCTAAAAGTATTACGGTATCACGAAAGTTAGGAATCCAATGAGACAAATATGCTACGGTTGTGAGTTCATTAGGAGTTTATAGTCGCTGAAATTTCACGTCTTTCAATGTCACACGACGCTTCACCCGGTCAAGGCGTGAAGGCATCGGAAGATAAATCAATGAAAACTAGTCAAAATAGCCTTAAACGTATTACTAGCAATGTTGATTTCATTAAACAATAATCGCAACGATAAGTTCAGATTAGAGAACACAAATTGGCTAGCCTTATCAGGGCCTAGCCATAGGGCACATCAACAATATCGATAGTAAGCAAATACCCATCAAATACGTTATAGAAATCAACAAAACTAGCAATTTGGACATGATAATAGGGCTAAAGACATGATATTTAGCAACTACATACTCCTAACTACATCACAACCATAGCACAAAGAGATTAGCCACGCATGGTGCAATAAAAATCAGTTTTGATAGCAAAATACATCGTTTAGATAGCAAAATACAAAGAAATACACCAAATACGGGGTATAAGTTCAAGAAATTATCACCAAATCTCCACTTTAGAACCCAAAACTCTCTGAGAATAGGAAGAACAGCCTCTGGAAATTTTCAGAATTTTCTCCTGGAGAAATACGCACATTTGCCGCTCCAAAAGTCCCAAAATACGCCAGAATACCCCCAAAAACCCTAGAAATACGCTTATATATTAACATTGCGGGTTTGGGGGGGTTAACGGGTCTAAACCCGCTTCTTTTTCGCATCCAAACCCAATAATACGGCCGGCGCATTTCTCAGCCGCTCATCAAAGCGGGATCGCCCCAGGAAGCGACACGTGGCAAGGCAAACGGATCCACGCATGCTCACTGCTCGGCGCCCGCATCCGCTTCATTATTAGCCGTTGGATCGCGCGGGCGGTCGTTCGGATGTCGTCGTGTGGCCAACCAATTCCGCTCTCCGCTCCGCTGATGAGGGGCGGTGTCGTCCGCTCGATCGAGATCGAGCGACGTGGAGTAAGCCACGTCGTCTACTACGGAGTCGATTTCGAATCGATTTCGACATGAATGCCAGCCGTTGAATGCGGATCGGAGGGCTATCGTTCGGCCGCTGAGAATTCTGATCAGCACCGCATCTGACCGTTCGATCGAAATCGAACGGTCTACAAGTTGCCGCGTAGACCGCTTGCGATGATGCGCTGGGACTCGATGCGGGCCGTTGGATTCAAATCCAACGGTTGCCATTATGCCACGTGGCAGGCCAGGATGAATAGCGCGTATATACTCCGTATTTACTCCGTATTTCCCCATTTAAATGGTATTCTGCATTCAAAAATTCATAGTAATTAGCACAGATCTCAAAAAAATACAAATAAATAGTCGTTGGAATCGTGAGATCGAGAAGATGCTAAGAAAAATATAAAAATGCAGAAATACTCAGTTTAATTCTTGTTTTGTGCACAAATAATGTGATTTCTCTAATAAATAATGGTGTACAAAATACGCACATATTAGAGAGCAATTAAGTGTTATATAGGCACATCATAGGACTAATTAGGGGGTTAAATATGCAATATTCAACCCGAATCAGCTCTTCCCGATGCGTCCATAGGGCTAGGAAATCGATAGGGATTATGAATCTAACGGTTACGCGGGGTGTTTTATTGTCATCGGCGGGAAAAAGACCGCCTTTGACCGTTGGGCCAGTGGGAATAAACTTGGCGGTTGACTCCCTAGCCATAGCTCACGCCCTTAGAGTAGACGCCGAATCCTAGCGCGCGGGAGCGGCAGGATGAGACGTTGGGAGTTATCGTTGCGAACTTAGTGCTCCCGGAGTCGATCAGTGTTAATGGACACGGGAGTGCCCACTGACCGACCCCGAAAAGTCCGGCGTATCATCCTGGGCACCGACCGGAATATCGGGCCCATGGGACGCTGGTACCACTCTTAGAGGCAACGTCTCACCATTAGACCCTAATTTCGATCCCTATCCTACCCGTAGGCCGTATCGGCGAGAGTTGCTCGATAGGGTGGAAACCAAAGTCCCGGGTTTTTCCTTTATATTGTCTATACCTTGCATTTCATTTACCATGACAACCCATCATTCGATCCGGGCTAGCTCGCCCATGGGGTGATTTTAATCCTCTTTGACACAAGCACATCCACACCTCCCTGAGTTCGACCCCCAAGCCACACTACAACACCGTATGCTTGCGGTTACAAATATTTAATTCTCACGCCCCAATCGTATTATTGCACACATCTAGCACCGCACAAGCGAGGGACGTCAATCAGTACAAGGGATCACCCACTCACTGGTGAGTACCCTATTGACCGCAGGCTGTGTATCAGTACAAGGGATCACCCACTCACTGGTGAATGCCCTATTGCCCGCAGGTTATGTATCAGTACAAGGGATCACCCATTCACTGGTGAGTTTCCTATTGCCCGTAGGCTGTGCAAAACAAGACGCAACATGACAAGACATGGATGGTTCTTCTAGGGGGTCCACATGCATGCACACACAATATAACCCTAAGGTGTCAAAAGTTGTTGTTGATCTTAGACTTCGTCGTCAAGTCTAAGCTGTCAATGGACGTCCCAGACGCTATCATTTCACGTCCGGTTTTCTTTGTTCACATTCTAACAGTTCTAGAAGTCTAAGGCCTGAACATGACCGAAAGTGCAAGTGAGTACACTTGCCTGTGGTGGCGAGTGTGTCGTCCGTCCGGAGCGTCTCGTTCCAGCGTCACGTCTGCGGTAGTCCGTCTGAAACAGGGTCACGACGACGGTGTCAGGTCGCATTTTTTCAATAAGTCCTATTAGGGTTTATTTCTAAAATTGGCGGGACTACCCTAACTGTCAAAAAGTCACGTTTTGATGTTTGTTCAGTCTAGATCGACATCTACCCTATGTGCACAGGAAGATTGTCTGTTTGTCGATCACTCCTACGGTGGCAACATTTTACAGGTGCAGAAAGTAAATTTAGTTTAAGTCGACCAATTTTAGCTTAGGTTCTCGGTTGTACTACGATGTGGGTTCGCTACGAGTTAGGGCACCGACCTGGTTCGATGGTCACATGTAAGTTCAACGTCGGATCTGGAAACGGCAACGTATCGCGTCGCCTTCGCTCCGATTCCCCTACTGCAGGTAGTGTGGATTTATCTGCGCCAACACAATCGTGATATTAAACCTAGGTCTAAAATTCAATAAAATTTATTACATCCACCTTGTATATACGTGCTCATTGATTCCAAATCTTTATATGTATAATTCTACACAGAACTAACCTATACTAATTATATTATTATTTATTAACATATAGTCAACACATATTACTACTGTTAATGTCCCCCTACCTTACGCATAGGCCCTATTGCTAATATCTTGGCACAATATAAACACTAAAAATAATCCATTAATAGCATGATATAACAGCAATCCCCACAAGTTCAATATCTAACCTAGCAATTTAAAAGAACAAGCTAACCTGTTTAGCTTCTTCCTTGCTGTGTATTGCAGGTGGAGGGAGCACGGACACCGGAGTGTGTGCTCGGTAACATGGTGGTGGTCGGCCGGATCCAGGGCCATGGGGTGATGCTTGATCGACGAGCGGCGGCCGGAAAAACACGAGCAGCAGCCGGAGGGGGCCGCAGTCGGACGCAGCGGCCTAGGAGGAGTTGTCGACGGCGACTGGGCGGGCGGCCGGCGTCGAAAAACGCAGCAGCGGTGGTCTGCTACTGCTACCACGGCTGTTGCATGAAACACGGCCTCCGGTAGGGCGGTTCCAGGCGTTGAGGCGGCGGGGTGGCTGTCGCGGGTGAGGGAGGAGCACGTGGGCGGAGAGCTGGCCGGCGTCGGTAATGGGCGCCGGCAGGGCTTAGGTAGAGAGAGAGAGGTATCGGGGTGGGGTTGTGTTTAATAGGTGGCGGCTGCAAAAATCACAACCCTAGGTTTAGGGTTCACGTGTATAGGGCTGGGTTTGATTTGGCTTATAAAAAGAATTTGTGCTAAATGCCTATAGAGTATTGGTTAAAAGTGGGGAGGGGCTAGGGATAAGGGTAGTGGAAAAAGAGAAAAGGAAGGTGCAAATAAAAGATGACATCAATCCCCTTTGATACGTATGAGTATCCCTAGGGATTTCATTGGATCTGATTTCAAATTGAAATTTGAAATGATTAGGGCTAAATCAACGGTTGGGATTTGATTAGAGGATAACTCTCACTACGGGCGTCCGAAAAATTAACTGAAAACACTTGGATGATCATGGAGACGAGAAGCATGGGGCTACAGTGTCTGATCGCGTGCTACACCTACAAAAAATTAATGTAAAATCGGGAACTGGGTTTTAAGGCCAAAAGACCAAAACACCCCTCCCATTCAAAGTCGTTTTGCGAGAAGACGAGCCGTGAAATGACGTTCCCAATAATTACTATAAAATTCTACACCTCCATACGGTCACAACGGCATATCACATCGTACATACCGAAACTATGAAAAGCCAAATAAAATACGTGCATGATAAAGCACGTACACGTAGAAAATCCATAAGGTCGGAAAGCGACCGTTACATTCTACCCCACTAAAATAAAGATTCCGTCCTCGGAATCAATAACACTAATCAGCAAACAAAAATGGAAAACGCTCTCTCATCTCCTCCTCGCGCTCCCAAGTGGACTCTCCAGGTGATCCGTGACGCCACATCACTCTCACCAGGTAGACTACCTTATTCCTTAAATGCTTCTGTCGACGGTCCAAAATCTGCACATGCTGCTGGTCATATGTAAGGTCCGGGCGGATCGTAATCTCTGAGAAATCAACCGTGTGTGATGGATCACTGACGTACCGATGTAACTGAGATACGTGGAATACGTCGTGAACTCCCTCCAAAGATGGTGGCAGAGCAAGGCGATAGGCCACTGCTCCCACATGCTCCAGTACATCAAAAGGTCCAATATACCTCAGACTCAGCTTTCCCTTCTTCCCGAAACGAATGACTCTGCTGTTCGGAGAAATCTTCAGGAAGACGTGATCTCCAGGATGAAACTCTAAAGGTCTCCTCTTAGCATTTGCCCAATGCTTGAAGTGATCCTGCGCAAATCTGAGCTTCTCCCTGATGTCTCTCACGACATCCACAGCTTCCACTATCATCTCTGGACCCAACAGCTCCCGATCTCCGATGTCATCCCAGCTCAGTGGCGATCAACATTTTCTCCCATATAAGGCAGCAAACGACACCATGCCAATGCTCGCCTGGAAGCTGTTGTTGTATGAGAACTCCACCAGGTGCAGATGGTCCTCCCAAGATCCCTTCAAATCAAGCGTACAAGCTCGCAGCATATCCTCCAGAATCTGAATAGTCCTCTCAGACTGGCCATCGGTCTGCAGGTGGTACGCCGTGCTGAAACTCAGACTCGTACCCAAATTCTCTTGCAGACTTCTCCAGAACTGAGATGTGAACCTCGAGTCTCTGTCAGACACGATGCTCATGGGGACTCCGTGTAAGCGTACGATCTCCTGCACGTACACGGTCTACATCACAACTAACTCAAAGAGGAAATTAAAAGAGAAGTAAAAATTTTACCTCTAGGTATTTCGTTGCCAATACTTCCATAGACTGGCCCACTCAGAAAGGGATGAAATGCACAGACTTAGTCAGTCGATCCACGATCACCCAGACTGCGTCGTTCTGCTTCGGGCTCCGATGTAAACCAGACACGAAATCCATCATGATATACTGCCACTTCCACTCTGGAATAAGAAGCGGTTGTAGCAAACCAGCCGTATGATGGTGCTCAGCCTTCACCTGTTGGCATATCAAACACTTGGTAATGCTCCGTGCCACACTCCTCTTCATGCCAATCCACCAGTAATTCAGACGGAGGTCCTTATACATCTTGGTGCCTCCAGGATGTATAGAATATGGAGAGCTATGAGCCTCGCTCAAAAGCTCCTCACGAACATCACCTACAGGTACGCAGAGCCTACTACCGTATCGCAGTGAACCATCCTCATGAATCGCAAACTCCGTCTGAAGTCCAGCTTCAACCTGTCTCCTGATCCTCTGCAATTTCAGATCTCCAGCCTGTGCTGCCTTAATCCGATCCACGATCGTGGACTGAATCTGCAATTTCATGAATGAAAGAACAACACCAGGTAGGACGAACTCTAAATCCATCTCTCTCAGCTCCTGCTGTATCCTCCAGTTAGCAGTATGCATCATCGCAATAGGAAGTCTACTCAAGGCATCAGGCACTACGTTCACCTTTCCTGGGTGATACTGCAAATCTATCTCATAGTTAGCCATGAGCTCTAACCATCGTCTCTGACGCATGTTGAGCTCCTTCTACGTAAAGATGTACTTCAAGCTCTTATGATCGGTGAAAATCTTCACGCTCTCACTCTGCAAGAAGTGCCTCCAGATCTTCAGTGCAAATATCACCACTGCCAACTCCAGATCGTGCGTCGGGTAGTTCTTCTCATGAGTCCTCAACTGACGAGAAGCGTACGTGACCACGTGGCCATGCTGATGCAAGACACATCATTGACCCTTCCCTGATGCATCACAATATACTTCGAAGCCTCCGCTCCGATCCGGTCTGCCAAAACCGGTGCTGTGGTCAACCTCGCCTTCAAGATACTGAAAGCCTCCTCACAAGCATCTGACCAATGGAACTCCACATCCTTCCTCGTCAGCTTCATCATCGGCTCTGCAATCTTCGAGAAATCCTTGATGAACCACCGATAATAGCCTGCTAAACCAAGGAAGCTCCTGATGTCTGACGCTGACTGCGGAATCAGCCAATCTCTGACTGCTCTGACCTTCTCCGGATCTACAATATGCCATCTCCAGACACCACATGTCCAAGGAATGCGACTCTGTCCAACCAAAACTCGCACTTACTATACTTGGCATATAGCTTATGTCGCCTCAGCGTCTCAAGCACTGTCCTCAGATGACAGTTGTGCTCCCCCTCAGACTTCAAGTAAATAAGGATGTCTTCTATAAAGATAACGACAAACTTATCCAGGAAGTTGTAGAAAATCAAGTTCATCAAATTCATGAACACAGCTAGAGTATTGGTCACTCTGAAAGGCATAACCACGAACTCATAATGTCCGTACTTTGTCCGGAAGGCTGTCTTCAGAATATCGTCCTTCTTCACCTTCAGCTGATGGTATCCGCTCCTCAAGTCTAACTTCGAGAAGACTCTCGAGCCTCCCAGCTGATCAAAGATATCATCGATATGCGACAATGGATACTTATTCTTCACTGTGACAGCATTCAGCCCTCGATAGTCCACGCACATTCTACGGGACCCATCCTTCTTCGTCACGAGCAAGATTGGTGCACCCCATGGTGACACACTAGGGTGGATGAAACCCTTCTGCAGCAACTCATCCAATTGTTTCCGCAGCTCCTCAAGCTCAGTAGGAGCCATCCGATACGGTGCCTTCGATATGTGTAGCGCTCCTAGCATAAGATCGATACCAAATTCTAGAGCTCGGTCAGGTGGCAGACCCGAGATATCCTCTGGGAAGACGTCGTCGAAGTCTCTGACGAATGCTGGTCGTTTGATCTCCATCTGCATAGCTGCGACAATCGGCACCTCTGGCTTGGCCCGAAATCTGATGGGCCCAAGCGACTCATCTCTGCTACGGAACTCGAACTCCGGATGGCCTGGAATCCTGAATACCACCCTCTTGCTGTGGCATTCGATCGACGCATGGAAGTCTCCCAGCCAATCGATGCCAAGAACGACATCGAAATGCGGCAGGTCATGGACAATGAAATCTGTGAAAAGTTCGTGTCCACTGACCACCAATGGAATCGATCGACAACCCAAGTTCACAGCCACCACTCCGTTTCCTGTGGTGATGTCCCAACACTTAGGAAGTGTATGGGTGGGAATGGAGTGCCTTGTTACAAATCTCTGGGATAAGATGCGCATGGATGCACCGGAGTCGAACAAGGCCAAGGCCGGGTGAGAGGACACTAGAATGGTGCCTAAGATATAAGGGAACTAAGGTCAAACAACACTATTCTAGCAAACAAGGCAAACAAACAAAGCTAACAATAAGGTCTAAACTAGGAAATGAAAGACTAGATCTAAAGTAATACCTGCAATAACTCCATCCAAGTCCTCAGTCTCAATGGCTGTCATGTTGTAAGCCGGCCTCTGGGGTTGCACTACCCGCTGAAACATCTGCCTCTGTGGGGCCAAGGGTGGTCCACGAATAGCAGCTCCTCTCTGAACCGGGGTATGTGCTTTACTCTGCAGCGAGGCTGGTGCTCCGACTATGGCATGACGCGCCCTCGGGTAATCCTTAGCTACGTGCAAAGCATCTCCACAAACCAAGCACAATCCCATCTTCTTCCTACAATTGGCTTGAACATGCCCTAGCTTGCCGCAGAAGTGGCATGGGCCCTTGCTCTGACTCTGCACAGGTGCTCTAGGCCTCTTGAAAGGCACTGTCTGAACTAGTCTCATCACCGGCCTAGCATGTGGCCGGTACTGCTCCATGGGACGCTTCTCTCGATCAACTGGAGGGTCAGGTAGACGCGATATGGTCTCATGGTTCCTCTCGACATTCAGCACAACTCCTATGGTCGAGAAATCTACCGAAGACATAGAAGCCTGAATCTTCGGATGTAGTCCCTGACGAAACCGGTCAGCTCGTTTCTCCTCCTTTCTCACCGTATGTGGGGCAAAACGACTCAGCATCTTGAACTCCGCCTCATACTCATCGACGGTCATATCTCCCTGCTTCAGATCTACAAACCTGCTCAACAGCTCCCTCTTAGCAGCCTTAGGGAAATACTTCTCCTTGAACATCGATCGGAAAGTCTTCCACTCCACTGGCTTTTGCAGGCGACTCTCCTCAATGCACCACCAGTTCCTAGCATTCTCCATCAGCTGCATCTTCGCTATCTCAACTCGGGTATCATCAGGAATCTTCGCAGCTACCAGCTTCTCCTCAGTACTCAGGATCCACTCATCAGCACCCAACGGTCCTTCCTTCCCAGAAAATGTCTTCGGCTGAAGCTCATTGAACTGCTTTACTCCCGGAGCAGCTCGAGGGGCAGGTGAAGGCGGCGGTGGTGCAACTGGAGGAGCCTGGGCAGCACGCTGGGATTGCTGAACCAACTGATATTGCACGTCCAGCATCTCTCTCATCACGCCCAGAAACTGGCGGAACTCTCCGCCCTATCTTTCAGGACTCCATCGCCTGAGCTCCCGGATCGGGTGACGCATCGTCCTGCCATCCTATTGACAATAAAGACACAGATTAGACTCGTACGATTTACTGGATAACAACAAAATGAATGTTAATACTCCTATTGTTCTGAACTTGCAGAAAGGATAGGACCTGCATGTGCCACCACTAAAACCTGTCATGCCCCGCTTCCCAAACTACGGAGGCGAAGCGTGACTAAGGCCCGCTTAGGCCGGAGCTGAGAAGCTCGGACCCAATGAGCGTCTGTATGGTACTCCAAGATGAAGGAACAGGTCCCTGCAGGTTAGTACGGAACAACAAAAGTACTGAAAGGGAAACATTCATTTTATTCCAAAAATAACAATCCAGAAGTACTGAGAGTCTAACAAAGCCTGACTCGGCTACATCAACTGAAAGGTAAACTATCGGTGCAAGCACCCAACCTAAACAGAAAATAAACGGTGCTACGCACCCAACTAAACTGCAGTAAGACCTCTGGATCAGCAACGTGAAGACCTCTAGCTCTGGTCCTCCTCGGGCACGTACTCTGGAGCGACGTCCTCCGGCTCTACGTACTCTGGCAGGTCCGCCTCGTCAACGTACTCTAGCTCAACACCTGACGTACATCACCCAAAAGAAAGGAACTGTACGTCAGGTAAAGTCTACAAAAGAGGGTTAGACTCTACTGCAAGTGTACTGAAATTTTAAACAATGATTTACTGGTTGATTAGCATGCTGGGGCTATAACATAGTAACAGAAGAAGGTGAACGGAGCAGGAAAAGTAAAACGCGTCAAGCAGTAGCCGTAGCGTGTGCTACCGACTACGGGACTAACCTAAACGGATCCAGACAAGACGTGACAAGACAAGACAAGACGTGACACGACAAGCCACGTGTGACTCGAAGGGTTCACGCCTTACGGTTCGAGGGGTATCAAACCCTCTCCCCGTGTGCACGCTCAACCCTACCCTAACCCAAGTGCACAAGACAAGTCCGTACAAGGGATCACTCACTCTAGCTTGGTGAGTGCCCTATTACCCGCAGGCTGTGTATCCGTACAAGGGATCACCCACTCACTGGTGAGTGCCCTATTGCCCACAGGCTGTGTATCAGTACAAGGGATCACCCACTCACTGGTGAGTGCCCTATTGCCCGCAGGCTGTGTATCAGTACAAGGGATCACCCACTCACTGGTGAGTACCCTATTGCCCACAGGCTGTGCAAAATAAGACGCGACATGAAAAGACAGGGATGGTTCTTCTAGGGGGTCCATACACACGCACACACAAGATAACCCTAAGGTGTCAAAAGTTGTTGTTGAGCTTAGACTTCGTCGTCAAGTCTAAGCTGTCAATAGACGTCCCGGACGCTATCATTTCACGTCCGGTTCTCTTTGTTCACATTCTAAGAGTTCTAGAAGTCTAAGGCCTGAACACGGCCGAAAGTGCAAGTGAGTACACTTGCCTGCGGTGGCGAGTGTGTCGTCCGTTCGGAGCGTCTCGTCCCAGCGTCGCGTCTGCGGTAGTCTGTCCGAAACAGGGTCACGGTGACGGTGTCAGGTCGTGTTTTTTCAATAAGTCCTATTAGGGTTTGTTTCTAAAATTGGCAGGACTACCCTAACTGTCAAAAAGTCACGTTTTGATGTTTGTTCAGTCTAGATCGACATCTACCCTATGTGCACAGGAAGATTGTCCGTTTGTCGATCACTCCTATGGTGGCAACATTTTACAGGTGCAGAAAGTAAATTTAGTTCAAGTCGACCAATTTTAGATTAGGTTCTCGGTGGTACTACGATGTGGGTTCGCTACGAGTTAGGGCACCGACCTGGTTCGACGATCACATGTAAGTTCAACGTCGGATCTGGAAACGGCAACGTATCACGTCGCCTTCGCTCCGATTCCCCTACTGCTGGTAGCGTGGATTTATCTACGCCAACGCAATCGTGATATTAAACCAAGGTCTAAATTCAATAAAATTTATTACATCCACCTTGTATATATGTGCTCACTGATTCCAAATCTTTATATGTATAATTCTACACAGAACTAACCTATACTAATTATATTATTATTTATTAACATATAGTCAACACATATTACTACTGTTAATGTTCCCCTACCTTACGCATAGGCCCTATTGCTAATATCTTGGCACAATATAAACACTGAAAATAATCCATTAATAGCATGATATAACAGCAATCCCCAAAAGTTCAATATCTAACCTAGCAATTTAAAAGAACAAGCTAAACTGTTTAGCTTCTTCCTCGCTGTGTATTGCAGGTGGAGGGAGCATGGACGCTGGAGTGTGTGCTCGACGATAGGGTAGTGGTCGGCCGGATCCGGGGCCGTGGGGCGATGCTTGATCGACGAGCGGCGGTCGGAAAAACAAGAGCAGCAGCCGGAGGGGGCCGCAGTCAGATGCAGCATCCTAGGAGGAGTTGTCGACGGCGACTGGGCGGGCGGCCGGCGTCGGAAAACGCAACAGCGGCGGTCTGCTGCTGCTGCCGCTGTTCTTTCATGAAACACGGCCGTCGACAGGGCGGTTCCAGGCGTCGAGGTGGCGGGGTGGCTGCCGCGGGTGAGGGAGGCGCGCGTGGGCGGAGAGCTGGCCGACGTCGGTGATGGGCGCCGGCGGGGCTTAGGTCGAGAGAGAGATATGTATCGTGGTGGGGTTGTGTTTGATAGGTGGCGGCTGCAAAAATCACAACCCTAGGTTTAGGGTTCACGTGTATAGGGCTGGGTTTGATTTGGCTTATAAAAAGAATTTGTGCTAAATGCCTATAGAGTATTGGTTAAAAGTGGGGAGGGGCTAGGGATAAGGGTAGTTGAAAAAGAGAAAAGGAAGGTGCAAATAAAAGATGACATCAATCCCCTTTGATACGTATGAGTATCCCTAGGGATTTCATTGGATCTGATTTCAAATTGAAATTTGAAATGATTAGGGCTAAATCAACGGTTGGGATTTGATTAGAGGATAACTCTCACTACGGGCGTCTGAAAAATTAACCGAAAATACCGGGATGATCTTGGAGACGAGAAGCACGGGGCTACGGTGTCTGATCGCGTGCTACACCTACCAAAAATTAATGTAAAATCGAGAACAGGGTTTTAAGACCAATAGACCAAAAGCCCCCTCCCATTCAAAGTAGTTTTGCAAGAAGACGAGCCAGGAAATGACGTTCCCAATAATTACTATAAAATTCTACACCTCCATACGGTCACAACGGCATATCACATCATACATACCGAAACCAAGAAAAGCCAAATAAAATACGTGCACGATAAAGCACGGGCACGTAGAAAATCCATAAGGTCGGAAAGCGACCGTTACAGAAACACCCCGCGTAACCTATTAATTCCTATTCCCTATCGATTTTCTAGTCATATGGACGCATTAGGGAGAACCCACGAAGGGGTTTCCACCAAAATCCCTGATTTGGGAACTACTCACATATTATAGCTAAAAAGCAATCTAAACAAAAATCAACCGTAAAAATCATGATCAGGCAATTGAAACACGGTAGTAGCAATGCTGTTAAGACTATATTAATGTTTGACAAAGATCAGAGAACTTACAAATAACAATAAAATTCCAGCCGTCACAAATAGAGAAAAAGACAGAAAAATACACAGCTTCGTTTTCTGAAACCCTAGGGCATCTATATAAAGAAATCGACGTCACCCGATCGGTTGAAGTATCAACCGATCGGGTGAGCTGCTACAGCGCTTCTGCATCGACGTTCAAAATTTCACCCGCTCGCTTGGTCCGACCGGTTGGCAGCTCCGGGTCATCGTTGGGATCTTGCGGCATCAGGTGAACCGATCGGTTGAACATTCAACCGATCGGTGGGAATTGTTCTCAAAATAGACAGCGAGTTCCGTCGATTTGGCACGGTCAGCGGACGTCGGTTGAGCTCTCCGGGTTCTCTTTGGGAAGAATCGGCTACAGATGAACCGATCGGGTGAAATGTCAGCCGATCAGTTGGAATTCAGCTCCAAATTCTTGAGAACTCTGTTGGGATGAACCGGTCGTCGAACCGGTCGGTTGATCTTCACTTTGCTTCAGCTTCTGTCCGGGTCGGACACGCGTGCATCACCCGATCAGTTGGCTGTGTCCAACCGATCGGGTGGGGGCTGAAAGATGGTGATCTTCGTCGTTTGGCCCCCCTGGATCGCACGTGACTCCTCCCGTTGCTCCGGGGACTCATGATATCTTCGTTATATGTCCCCTACGTTGGCAATCTCCTGCAAACACACAAAAATACGGAGAAGTGAAAGAAAACTAGAAAACACGAGAAAATGGATACGGGACGGCAGAAAATAACGGAAAAACACAAAGATGACGTGCGTGAATATATAAAATATAAATACACGTCATATACACGTACACACAAAACATCCTGTAAAGGCAAGAAATACTATATAAAATTATAACCCTATTACCATACGTATGTCACACATATTCATACAGTAGGTAAATATCTACCTGTGACTAAGTACATACATATCTACGTACAAGCACACGCTCATAAGTACTAACATATAGATCATATAATCGGCATGCACACTTAACTATAAGTACACATATTATCAATACACCTAACATGCACATGACTTTACTAGCATACTATTTCAAGCATTTACAATTACCTTCAAACTACATATACCACTAGTAGATATTCCAACACTAATTCTCATATACACAGACATCCATAAAGTGGTATAGCTATCCATACATATATTCATAAATATTGTCATTCATACAACTTCATATATATCATGAATAACACTGAGTATGCAGATATACCACAAGAGACAATCACTAATATACTAAGGGTAGCACACTCATACATGAGTGGTACGCGGGGTTCACCCACTCTACCTATATACATGCACCACGACGACATCACAATAACAATAATGGGCCTACCACTAACCTAAGGTTGACATAGGCAATGGCAAGCACTAGTATGATGACGAAGCAAAAGTAAGATAACCGAAATCCAATAGCGTAATGAAACAAGATCGGGATGAACGGGTTCAGATGAGGCGTGGATAAGGAGATAGCTTGGTTAGGTGAAACAGAGAAAATTTGTGAATATTTAAGTAAGGGAAAGAACGATATAATAATATCCTTATAAAATACATGAGAATAACGTGTAGATGATATAAGTTAAAATATGAAGTAGGGATTAGACGAAAGAATAAGTAATATAGAGATGAAGTGACTGTTCTGTAATTGGAATTAGATTTGTACAAAGAACTTTGGAGTAGGAAAAGACGAAGAATATAAAAACGGACATATTTGAAAAGTTGGAGTTCTCTTTCGCATAGAAAATATTTAGAGGTTGGTACAATAAGTTGTTTGAAATGAGTTTGAGTAGTATATATATAATAAGAGAAGAAATGGTATATTGGATTATCGAAAGGTCATTATATGAAAAAGTAAGATATTCACATAAGTAGGAAAGATATAGGTTAGAAAATATTATAAGGTAGTAATTTAAATATTTCGACGAAAAGTTTCGAAATTCAAAGACTGAATTTAAGTCAATTGAAGGGTAGGAAGTCTAAGCTCATGTTAAATGTTTTCAAAGACTTTAAACTGGGAGAGAAATTCAAAAATAATATTGAAAATACTTTTCGAAGGATTAGGATGGTAATGGGAAGATTCATTGATTGATGACATATGACATGAAAGAAACACATGAATCGAAAGCAATGAAGTGAATCAAATTTTCAAAACGTAAATACGACTGGGAAAAAACTTAGTGAATCTGCTATGATGGGATTCTATAGTCATTAGATCAAAAGTGTAATGATTAGGAAAATGATAGAAATGAGGGGTTCTAACTACTGGGCCGACTAAAGATTAGGAGAAACTTAGCACTAATACTTTCTAATGAACTAGACTGTAATAGAGATCTCAGGGAAATGGTCCTAAGACGAGTACGATAAAATCTTAACGGAGGTGCCAGACTATCAAACTTGGACGTCTATCTAAGTCTTCCTACCATCTAAGACAAGAAAAACCTTCACATTAGACTCAAATTTTATTACTCGAATGTTTCGAATGTTTCAATGGATGTTTTATTATTATCGTTGTTTCGATATTTTGCAGGTGCACCGACCTGCATAGGCCACCACAAAAACCTGTCACGCCCCGCTTCCCAAGTATGGAAGGCGAGACGTGAAGAGGTCCGCTCAGACTTGAAGCTGTGAAGCTTCAGTCTGATAAGCGTCTGTGTGTTCATCTATTCGTAGATTCTTGCATTGCAATGTAACAACAATAATAATAATTTGAAAGCAGTCAATAATTAACCAATATTCAAACAACATCCAATTTTATTCGAAGCATCCAGAGATAGAGTCATAAAATAAGGTACAAGAGTCTGAAAATGAAAGGCCCCAAGCATGGCCGAAAGTAAAACAAGATAAGGGTGCTACACACCGAAAACTAACAACAACAACTAGGTGAAACAACAGAAACTAGAAAAGCCTCCTGATGAGACTAAGACTGGCCTCTGGTAACCTCAAACTGGACGTCAGCAAAAGCCTCAAGCATGACGTTAGCAACCTGGTAGTCCTCAGCAACTACCCCAGACTCAAAGCCTGACATGTGACACCGAAAGAGAAAAGGGCACATGTCAGTAAAAATCTCCAAAAAAGGAAAGGGAGACTTTTGTGCAAGGAAACACAAAGTATAGCAGTTATAAGATGAATGCAACTTAGCAGTTTAAATATGATGACATGGCATATTATTTCATGAATGCAACAATTATAATGAACATGATATTTTACGATGCATGGCACGTTGTAGCAAAAGCTACTAAATAAGATATCACGATTTCACGATTTCACGAAAAACATGTGTTCACGATGTGCACAGGGTTTACTTTTTACAGCTGAAGTTGCTGATCGGGCACACTTCTACGCTGCGTGACAGCTTAACCCTACCACTCCACGTGTGTATGGACTGGCACCCATCTTCTGGATCACGAGCCAAGGAAGTGTTTATGGCATAGGGTTGACCTAGCCTCATTATTTTGCATAGGGGTGCACCTAGCCACATTCATGATGTAGGAGTCAAAATCCTACTCACCGCAGCTTACATTTCAATAGTAGTGTGTGCTACACATTCACGACAAAAACATTCAACGCATGAAATGACATGCGATATGCAACAAGATAATATAATAGTAAATATTGAATTGCGTACAGGTATATCAAAATTTGTCACGCCCCGCTTCCCAAAAATATGGAGGCGAAGCGTGAGAAGGTCCGCTCAGACTTGAAGCTACAAAGCTGCAAGTCCGATAAGCGTCAATCAAATTTAAAACTGCAGGTCCTTGCAATGCGAGCGAAACAAGATAATAATAATTAAATGAGACAAAAGAATAATCTCAGAATATCCATAAATATAAATTCCAACATCGCAGAAAAGCCACCAGGCCAAAAGAAAAAGAGACTAAAAGAGGCCGAGCATGGCCAACAAAAGTACAAAGTACAACAACAAGGTAATGGTGCAAGCACCGACATCTAACAGCAACCTAAAGCAAAGCAACGCCAACAGTCTCTAAAACTGGTCTCCGGTGTCCACGAACTCCTCGACGAATGTAGGCTCAGTGTCAGCAACTACCTCGTCCGCTACAACTATCTCTGGCTCAGGGTCTAACATGTGACACCCAAAGAGAAAGGGGCACATGTCAGCAAGTCTGGAAGACTTGTGCAAGTGAAACTGAAAGTACAAGTAAGAGCAACCTAGCAGTTCTAGCATGATGCAATGACATGGCAGTTAACGTATGAGTGCAGCAGGTAAAGTAAAGTAAAGTACGAGCATGGCATGGCATGGATGACAAGTATTACATGAATCATTCACAAGACAAGTACAAGACAAGGAAAGTAAGCACCTCGTGCACAGAGATTCCGTCTTTTGGCTAGAGGGCGGATCAGGCCACTCCTAAGCTCAAGTAAACATTTATCCCTACCCCTCCACGTGTGTCGAGCCAGGGCCTTACCCCCGAACGGTAATGCTCGCTTCTGGATCACGAGCCAGGAAGTGTTTTACCTTGCTGGTCTAGGGGTGCACCTAGCCAGTCAAGGGAGTACAAGTACAAGTATTGTAGCGTGTGCTACGAATGCGACATTCAATGCGTGGATGACATGTAAGATGCAATGCATGGCAGTTAAAAGTGCGTACAGGTAAGGAAAGTAAACGTGACAGTTTAGTATGCATGAACAACAGGTTTAAAGGGTTGGATCTAGCTTCGTTGTCAAGCTAGATCAATTAGGTGACGAATCTAGTTTCGTTGTCAAACTAGATCAAGTAGGCGTCTAGCCAGCTATCATTTCACTGACTAGTCTCTTTTACGCTAGGAACAAGGAAGTGGCCTAAAAACTTGGCCCTACACAAGAGTTGGCAAGTTTCACTTGCCTGCAAGCACGACGTCTGAGCACACCGTCCAAGAGAGTCCAAAAATCACAATTATCCTACGTGCACAAGTCCACCGGCCTAAAGTTCGTATTATTAATCTTGATTAGTGAATTTAAAACATTTAAAATACTTTAAAAATACTGATTTTAGTCTTGATTAGCATGCAATTTGGTTGGGGGTCCTAGGGGTGCAAAGCGTTACCTCAACACGACGCGAAAGCTACACCGGCGTCGGGTAGCGACGCCGGGGGTTGGAATAAGAGAACGCGCTCCAAGTCCTGATTCCAATATATATTCCTCGCTGGAAAATTCAGAGCTTCAACCGGGGCGACGGTTCCAGATTCCAAAGCTAGCACGTGCGACGACGGGCTACGACGTGCGACGACGTCGTACGCGGCAAGTCGCCAAAGAGAACGCACCTAGGTTGGGCCCACAGTAGTCCTAGGGGCCTTTGGGGGACCCACAATACCTCTGGAGAACTTGGGGGGCCCACGGTGGCAAGCGGTGCGACGGGTGCGGGGTTGCGACGTTTGGCCATCGGTCGTACACAGCCAATGCGGGGAGATCCGTCGGTCGTGCGCTGTGAATGCGGGGCTGCGACGATTTGGGGTGTACAGCAGCTGCGGGGTGGCTTGGGTGCGGGGTTTCTTCTCGGTCAGACCGGTAGGGATGCTCGGTCAGACGCTTGGATGCGGGCGGGGCGACGTTGCAACGTTGCAGCGCTTGCAACGTCGGTCAGTGCGGAGCGGCGGGTCGGTCGTGCGGGGTGCGGAGCGGGGCGACAAGCGGGGGTGCGATGCGGAGCGCTGTGCGGCTTGAGGCCTCGGTCTGACCGATGGCCTCTCTCGGTCAGAGCGGGGGAACGGGGCAGCGGCTGCTGAAGCGATGCGGAGCGGCTGCAGTGCGGGGTTGGGCCTCGGTCGGAGCGGCGATTTGCGGTGGGTTTTCTCGGTCAGGTCGGGGCTGAACGTCGCAACGTTGCGACGAATCGTCGCAACGTCCAATTTCGAGTTTGGAAGAGGCTAGGGCTAATTTCTTGCGAAAATAGGTCTTCCTAGGGGTTGCTTATATAGTATAGATGGGTTGACTTGGTCTAGGGCTAAATCTAATAGGATTAGAAGTTTAAAATAATTTAAAATTTGAAATTAAACTTCTCCAACTCATCCAAGGGTTTGACTTGGTCCAAATGAGCTGGAAATTGGCTCAAAAATTCTTTAAAACGTTTAAAACTTAAATAAATTTTATTTGGCCGAAATTAATTTAAAAATAAATTATTAAAAATATTTTAAAGCTTGTTAAAAATATAAAAGTGGTCAAATAAACTCCAAAAATTATAAAATAAATATCGTGGTGATCGTGGCGACGAATGTGAGCTATCTACAAAGACGGATCTCAATTTCAACGTCGGACGACGAAACTAAAAATAGAAACGTCTCCCGTCAAAAGTGAAAATCGTCACGTCTCATCGAGTAAGTTTAAATTGTGGAAAAACGACTCGAGAAACGTCGTTCCAAGATAGTGCCACTATTTAATACTCTCAGAGACGTTCACAACGGCATATCACACAAAAGTGTTCACAAACGAACAAAGTCCAAACAAACACGTGCACGGCCAAAAGCACGTGCACGAAAAACGTACGACGAAAAGTGGTCGTTACAAAATTAAACATGACATGTGATATGCATGAAATGACATGGCAAGGGTGTCGGATCTAGCTTCATTGTCAAGCTAGATCAAGTATGGTGTCGGATCTAGCTTCATTGTCAAGCTAGATCAAGCATGGTGTCTAGGCGACTTTAATTTCACCACCTAGTCTCTTTTGCACATATTATCCAAAATAGCCTAAACATGGCTTTAACAATAATCTGGGCATGTTTCACTTGCCTGAAATAATCGTGCTGCAACTCTCAGATCAACAGTCCAGAATCTGCCTACGTGCTCAACCAATCCAACCAACAGTCTCGTATTATTAACTTCAATTAGTGATTTAACCAAAACAATGAAATATTACGATTTTTATCTTATTTAAACATGCGGGTATGGGTTCCTACGGATCGGGGGTTACCTCAACATGACGTGAAAGCTACACTGACGTCGGGTAGCGACGTAAGGGGTTGGATTCGGTAGCAAGCGAGGTACGACGTCGGCTACGGGGCAACGGCAAAGACGGCGAAAACAAGATGAAGTAGCACGGCATGGAGATGGCCGCGAGAGGTGGATGAACGGCAGGGGCAGTGATCAAGGGGATCTCGGCCTGCTGTTGAGTTGCGCGTGGCAACGACGCAAGGGGAAGCAGCTGGAGCGTCAGCCTAGGGGAGGAACAGGCCGGCAAGAGGAGAGTGGGTGCAGGTAGGGGCTTCGGCAGTCTTGTGGGGTGAAGGGGAGGTCGCGACAGGTACGAGGGAAGGGGGATGTGGCTGTGTGAAGTCTGTCGACAGTTTCGGGTGAAGGGGGACGGTTTTAGGGGAGGCCAGCTGTCTTTTAGGGGTGGTGGCCAATGGATATGTGGTGGCCGGCGTGGGTTCTCAAGGGGAGAGTGTGGCTGGAGACTATCATGAGGGGAGAGGGGTGGCCGGATCTAGGGGAAGCCGTGGGTCTCAAGGGGACCGGAGCAAGGGCTGTTCAAGAGGAAAGAGGGGTTGTGTAGTTTTGTTTCAAGGTGGAGAGGCCGGAGATTGTGGAGGAGAGGGGGTTGCGCAAGGAAGAGCTTGGCCGGAGATGATGGCTGGCGGCAACGGCAAGGTGGAGAGGGCATTCGACAAGGGGAAGGTTGGAGGTGGCGGCTGCGCGTGAGTGAAAACTCCTAGGAGAGCTCACGCAAATAATTAAGGGGCTTGCTAAATAGGTTAGAAAATGGGTAGACTTAGGCTTGATTAGTGAGAGAGTGTGTGATAGGGGGAGGGTAGATTTAGGGTGCAAATAACTAGGGAATATATTTGATGATGCGTATGATTTCTAAGTGATTTGATTAGGTTTAATTAAATTTGATTACGATTCGGATTCGAATTAATTAGGGTTAAATATAAATTGAAAGTGATTAGGTCGATAGGTCGGTCTAACGGTGTCCGATAAATCAAAGAAAAATATCGAGACGACCGTGTCGATGAGAGGTTCGAGACTAAGATGATCGATCACGAGCTAGGTTAACGAAAAATAGAACTAAATATAAAAAGGTCTAACGTCAAAGTTAAAAGTTACGACACCCCTTCAAACAAACCTGTTTTGTGGAAGAATGAGCCGTGAAATAGCGTTCACGAAAAATTCCACAAATAAGTACTCTCTCGAAGGGTCACAACGACATATAACTTCGCATGTTCGGGATACAAGAGGAGGTCACAAAAATACACGTATGAACAAGAAGGCACGCGCACGAAAAACACACGGTCGAAAAGCGACTGTGACAACTCCAGTCTCATTGTCCACCAACTGAATGGGACCTTCGAGGCTCGCGACGAATCAATGCAGAGTTACATGCAAGTCGCTAAAGCAGAGCTCGCTAAATTCGAATGCGTAGAAATTCATCACGTGCCAAGGTCGAAGAATCATCGAGCTGACGCCTTGTTGATGTTGGAACTGGATCTAAGCCTAGAGGGGGGGGGGGGGGTGAATAGGCTTATAAAAATTCTCGTGCAACCCACGAGAAATCACACGCAGTTATAGCCATAGGCAGGGTAAACAATAATCAACCACAGATACACAGCATATTTTACCCTGGTTCGGTCGCACACACGACCTACATCCAGCCCCAAAAGCAATACTAGATTATTAAAGTTAACTGGTACAACCTGTAGCTAGAGCACCAACCCTACACTCACCTGGCCCTCAGTACCTGTACTCACCAAAGTGCCCAAACAGTAACAAGACTAGTAAAGCTCTCTCTTGGCAAGTCCCAACTAGCCAAGCCCCCAAACAAATAATAAAATAGTTGCATAGAGATCACAACACCAAATCACAAATAAAATAAAGTTCAGAGTTTAGAATTGCTCAGTCGTGATGGTGTTGATGTCTCTGTCAATCAGCGCGTGGTCAGATCAATCTGACAGGTAGTAGTCCCTTCTGTAATCACGACAACACTCCTTGAAAAGAAAGCCAATTGCTGCTCTTGGAGGTTTGTGGAGATTTGCCAAGATGATTGCAACCTCCTCTTGGGTGTCTGATACTCAAAGAGTTGCGGCAGGTTGTCCAAAGGCAATAATTGTTGTACCCTTCAATTTTGTGCCCTCGGGATTTGCAAAAGAACAAATTCGGCTGCCTTCCTCATCAGAAAAAAATGTGTACTTGCAAATAACAATGAAGACCCAATGAAGACCCCTTGCGGCTGATTCAAAACAAAGCACAGATCGGCTTCTTTTTTTTCTTGGAGAGAAGAGAGGCGGCTCAAAGAGAAATCAAACCCCACCAAAAAATAACACAAAAGGGTGCGGCTCTTATTATCATTCTTAGGGTTTATGCTGAGACGTGCGGCACTAGAGAAAAAGATAAATAGCCCAAAAAAAACTTCGGCCTTCCCTCTTTAAAAGACTTGATGCACATCAAAAATAAAAGGGAAAAAACAGCATGTTTAAAAATGAGCCCAGGTGCGTAAGTGGGTATGGGCTAAGTTTAGAGTTCTTTTTCCTTAGGCCTTTTTCAAGAAAAAGAATTAAAAAGATTTTGGCCTGTGCAATTTTTTATTAAAGAAAAAAAAGACTCACTCTTGTTTCGGCCTGTAGATCTGCGCGTTTCGTTTTGCCACTAGGTTTTGAGATGATGGGCTTAGGGTTTGATTCCAGTAGATGTGTGTCTACTCCAGCTAGGTTCTCCACTTTCTCCTTTGCTCATTGACCAAGTCTCTCTGTGAATAAGTCGCACTTTTGCCGTTCCTGAAACACTTAATACACACGTTAAAAACGTTCACACACGTTTGTTATCATCAAACACGAAGTTCACAGATCGTTGCTACCAACAATCTCCCACTTTTGATGATGACAAACTAAGTATAAAATTTGAGCAATGAATTTCCAAATAGTGTGTGTGATAGTATGGTAATAGTGGCTGACATGCAATGAGACGAAATGATGTGCGACCAATGATGTATAGAGTATATCAATAAGCATGCTCCCCCTACTTTTGTGCTTCCCCAATATTCAATAATGCTCCCCCTTAATCAACCAATCATATAGTTGTGAACACCAAGTAAATAATCATATAGTTGTGAACACCAAGTAACCAAGTAAATACTCATATATTTGTGAACACCAAGTAAATACCAAATCTTCCCAAATTTTTCTCCCCCTTTGTTATCATCAAAAGTCATACCACGAAGTCAAAACCATATATTATGCAAAAAGAGAGTATTATTAACCATTATCAACAATTGCATGCATATACTCATAAAATAATCAAGTCAAAATCCAATGAAATTAAACAACTACGACTTCAACACCAACGTGTACGAGCGATGATTAAAATTGAATGCACATAGGGAGAATCATTTAAGAAAGTCAACCAAATCTGATCCACATTTTCCATATAACGTTCTATCGCCTAGGATTGATTTTTCCCACCTCATTAAAAATGAGTTCAAGGTACCACACCCCAAAACATAGCCTATAAGGACTCGTAGATGTGGGGGTGGCATTGCTTGACGAGTAGATATACCAATACTAAAGTTTACACATAAATCTTATGTTGGATACTCGTGGGTAATACCGTTGCCAAGGATTGTATCCATTTTTCATACAGAGCATGTATTTTCCTTTTCAAATTTTTATACTTGTAGTAACATTTTTTTTAATGCTCAATTTTTATACATGGCAAGGTATATCATATCCCTTTGTAACGACTGCTTTTCATGTATTTGGATTTATTATAATATAATATATGTTTTGGTGAATTTTCTCCTTTTGTGTGATTTCCGTCTCCGTAGTTTTCATTTTCAATCGTTTCGTCGTGTTTTCTCGTTTCTTCCTTAGGATCGTCGATTTCGAGGCACGTCATTCGTGACGGGCTTCATAACGGTCGTATCTTACTGTTAGATCAAGCCTAGGAGTCTTAGGAATCGATCCCGGAGATTCGCGCTCCGTATCGGAACTTTTGGTGCACGTTAGCCGGTATAAGAAGGGGCACCGACCGATTAGATGACGATCCAGTCGGTCGGCAATCCTTCTTGGACCGACTAGTTTGCTTTCTAAATTCTTGGACCGACTAGTTTGCTTTCTAAATTATTCAGGAGTTACTGTTTATCATTAGTCGGTCTAAGAACGTTGGTTGACCGACTAGGTTGCAAACTAGTCGGTCAGCAATGCTTCCTTAACTGACTAACTCATCATCTAATTTTTAGTATCAATACTGTTCACTCTTAGTCGGTCTAAGAACGTTCATCGACCGACTAGATGTTAAACTAGTCGGTCAGTATTTGTTCTTCGACCGACTAAATCTAAATCCTATTTTCGTTCAGAAGTTAATGTTTACACTTAGTCGGTCTGCGTTGGTCGACCGACCGACTAGTTGCCAAACTAGTCGGTCAGTGGTTGCTCTTTGACCGACTAATCTGTGTTAAAACCCTAATTTCTGGGCAGCCGCCAGCCCAACCTATTTATACCCCTCCCAAACGTTTTCTTCCTCCTCCACTCGACCCAAAACCCTAGTTTCTCCCACATTGAGCCCCTTCCTCCTCAAACCCTTATTCCTTCATTCCAAGCCCTAGATCCATCATCTAAACCCTCCATCAACTCATTCTACCTCTCATCTTCCCCAAATTTCCATCAAATCCCCAAAATCCCCCAAAACCCTAGTTTCCCCAAACTTCTCCATTGGTTTCCAGATCTGGTCCTTAGGTTCTCCGGAGTGTTTCTTCCGCTTCCTCTCGGTAAGAAATCGACCTCTCGATGTTTTCATAACCTATTTGTATTTTTATGAAACCCTAATGAAATTTCATGTTGTTTGATGATTGTTTCCCCAAAACAGCGATTTCCCCCGTAGATTAGCATCCGCGAGACGAACCTTCGTGATCGTCATCCCCGGTGCTATGCAAGTGAAACTTGCCACTTAGGGTTTAGGCCATGTTTTAGGCCATTTGCTTGTTGTAGGCGTAAAAGAGGCTAGGCGACGAAATGATACTCGCCTAGGCGCAAATTGGGGAACTAGCTTGACAACGAAGCTAGTTCCGACATAAATCATGTTGCACAATTACCATGTCATGTTTAATTTCTATTAACGGTACTCAAATTAATTGTCATGTCATTGCATTCTTAAAGTGTTTCCGTGAATGCGTAGCTTCGCTACAATGTTTGTGTTCCTGGCTCGTGTTCCAGAAGCGGGCCATGTGTTGGTTGATAGCCAATGCCCGAATTGCTTGTTTCCGGCTAGGTGCACCCCTACGCCAATTGTTTATGAATCGTGATATAGAATACGAGCTCCTGTGCGGGGCAACCCCGGCTCATTTACTGAGCTCGTGTGCGGGGACCCTGGCTCGATTTCTTATGGGTATTGGGGGTAAGAGTTAAGCGGCCAATCAACTGGGAGTCTGCCCGATCAGCAACTGCAGTGGTTAGGCGTAAACTCTGGGTTTGGGGTAGTTGTTAAGCGGCCAATCAGCGTGAATGTGGAACCGTTCAACTGTAAGGCGTAAACATCTACAAACAACAGTGAAACATGAATAATGAATTGATTGAGATTGTTAGTAGCTTGGCTACTCTTGTCTTGTCCCGATAATTGTTCTCTTGTACAAATTGTCTTGCCATGTCTTGGTTGTGCACTCATGTTATAACTGCCATGTCATGCATATCATAACTGTTAGGTTGCTAGTTGCCTTACTTTCAGTTTCCTTGCCCAAGTCTTTTAGACTTGCTGACATGTGCCCCTTTACTCTTTTGGGTGACACATGTTAGATCCTGAGCCTGAATACCTTGTTGAGGACGAGGTGTTTGCTGACGCCGAGCCCGAGCTCGTGTTTGACGGGGAGTACGTGGACACTGGGGACCAGTCCTAGTGTTTTAGTTGTGTTTCCCTTTTGTCTTAGACTGCTGTTTTGTTGTTGGTGCGTAGCACCTATACTTTGTTATGTTGATGCTTTTGTTGGCCTTGTTCTGGGCCTTTAGACTCTTTCTTTTAGCCTGGTGGCTTTTCTGGATGTTGAACTTATTTTCATGTTGGACAATTTATGAGATATGAGAATTTTATTTCTGTCTCTCCTTTTATTATTATTGTTGCTCCGTTTGTGGTTACAGGGACCTGCTTATGTTTTATTGACGCTTATCGGGTTTGGGGCTTCACGGCTCTACTCTCGTGCGGACCTTTTCACGTCTCGCCTCCATTTTAGGGAAGCGGGTCGTGACAGGTTTTGTTGGTGGCCCATGCAGGTCCTTCTGTAACTGTGATTATCGAAATAGCGATAATAATATTAGAATGTCCAATAAACTAAGTTCGACGTCCGATGTCATAAGCTATGAGTCTAATCTGATTCGTTCTGTGTCACTAGATGGCAGGAAGACGATTCACCCGTGGTGGGGGTAGTGGTGCGCTCCCTCATGATGAGGAGCCTGAGCAGGAACCCACCAACGGGGAGATGATGCGGATGATGCTCCAGATGATGCAAGTGCAGCAGGGCGTGCTCCTGCAAGTCCAGAATGCTCCACTTGCTCGAGCTGCCCGGGCTCTTCCGGATTCCCCTTGCTCTGAGCCAGGAGCGAAGCAATTTCGGGAACTGGGTCCCGCGTATTTTGATGGGTCTGAGGGTCCTCTGGCTGCCGATGAATGGATTCGGAACATCGAGGACAATCTGAAGATGGCCAAGATCACCCCGGCTGGATGGGTTGATTTGGCGAAGAGGCAACTCAAGGATAATGCTCGGAATTGGTGGGATGCAGAAGAGAAGATGTTGGTGGAGCCGATAGCTTGGGCTACCCTCAAGGCCAGATTTGAGGGTGAGTTCTTCCCGAAAGCTGCCAGGGAAGAGATGCTGCAGCGTTTTATCGATATGAAGCAAGGGAGCTCGTCGGTGGACCTATATCACCAAGAGTTCATGAGGCTGAGTCGGTTTGCACCAAAGATGGTGCAGGACGCTGAGGAGAGAGCTCAGAGGTTCCTGCAGGGACTCGCTTCGGAGCTCCAGAGTTTTGTGACCTCTTCTGACCGGGAGTCTTATCAGAAGGTTCTAGTAGCAGCCAAGAGGCAGGAGCTGCTCGTGAACCAGAGGAGGGGGTCTGTTGTTGGTGCTGGGAAGAGGCCTGTGGAACAGGCGAGAGCTGTGGTTAGACCTGGATTCAGGCCTAATCAGCCCGCTCAGTTTAAGAGGCCGGGAGGGCCTATTCTGAAGACTTGCCATTTCTGCGGCAAGCCTGGCCACATCAAGGATCAGTGTCGGAAGTTTTTGGGCCAGTGCCTGGTTTGTGGTGATGCTTCCCATGTCGCGAAGGATTGTCGGCATGCGAATTAGCTGCGGAGGGCACCTGTTGCAGCACAGCCGTTGCAGCAGCGAGCGTCTGTTCCTGGTGGACGTGGAGCAGCTCTTGTTCCACAGGGACAGGCTTTTCGGCAGGCTGTTCCACCGAGGAGGCAGGCTTTTCTGATGACCGCGGTGGAGAGCGAGGCAGTGGATGAGGTTATCGCAGGTAATCCTCAACCTAGCTGTTACCTTCCTAGATGGTTTGAATGTTGGATTGTGTTGGTTGCTTGAACATGGTTGTTTGCTAGACTAGGGTTTGATTGTTAATTGCTTGTTAGGTGTGGTTTTGGTTTGCACATTTCCTGCATGAGTCCTCTTTGACTCTGGTGCATCGATGTGCATTATTTCTCGGAGCTTCGTGGAGAGGCATTCCTTGTCGACGTCCCCTCTTTCCAAGAGTTGGAATATCGTTACAGGGAATGGCGTGGTCTCGGTGCATCGTGGTTGCAATTCTTGCTCGTTGGTGGTCTGTGGACATGAGCTTCTCGCTGATTTCATTGTCCACGACATCATCAACTATGATGCAGTTCTTGGGATGGACTGGCTTGCGAGCTTCTATGCTACGATCGACTGTCGAAGGAAGAAGGTGGTGTTCGAGATTCTCGGACATCCAGTATTTGAGTTCAGTCGTGGTAGCAGTTCGCTTGGTCCTGTCAGATTTCGGGCCAGGCCGGTGGAGGTTGTGGCTATGCAGATGTAGCTGGAGTGGCCAGCTGTGGTGCGTGATTTTGGCGACGTCTTCCCCGAGGAGATGTCTGGTTTGCCACCTGATCGAGCTTTAGAATTTTCTATCGATCTTGTTCCGGGTGCGCAGCCGATTTCGAAGGCACCGTATCGTATGGCACCTGCAGAATTGGAGGAGTTACGGAAGCAGTTGGATGAGCTCTTGCAGAAGGGTTATATCAATCCCAGTGTGTCTCCGTGCGGAGCACCGGTGCTGCTGGTGAAGAAGAAGGATGGTTCGCGTCGTATGTGCGTGGACTATCGGGAGTTGAATGCAGTGACCATTAAGAATAAATACCCGTTGCCTCGCATCGATGATATTTTTGATCAGCTTGGAGGTTCGAGGGTGTTTTCTAAATTGGATTTGAGGAGTGGTTACCATCAGTTGAAGGTGAAGAAGGATGATGTTCCGAAGACATCGTTCAGGACGAAGTATGGAAACTATGAGTTCGTGGTTATGCCTTTCGGTGTAACTAACGCACCCGCAGTTTTCATGAATCTAATGAACCTGATTTTCTACGACCTTTTGGATAAGTTTGTCGTTATCTTTATTGACGACATTCTGATCTATTCGAAGTCGGAGGAAGAGCATGCCTCGCACTTGAGGACGGTTTTGGAGATCTTGAGGAAGCATCGTTTGTATGCTAAGTTTTCGAAGTGCGAGTTTTGGCTGGATAGAGTTGCTTTTCTGGGACATGTGGTGACTGGAGATGGTATTTCAGTGGATCCCGAGAAGATTAGGGCCATCAGGGAGTGGCCTGTTCCGTCGTCTGCGTCTGAGATTCGGAGTTTCCTTGGACTTGCTGGTTATTATCGGCGATTCATTAAGGACTTTTCCCGTATTGCTGAGCCGATGACCAGGTTGACATGGAAGGATGTTGCTTTTGTTTGGTCGGGTGATTGTGAGAGTGCTTTTGGTGTTCTGAAGGAGAGGTTGACGACTGCCCCTATTCTTGGTGTGCTTGATCGCAGCAGTGGATTTGAGATCTTTTGCGATGCTTCTGGCAAGGGTCTCGGTTGTGTGTTGCATCAGCATGGGCATGTTGTGGCGTATGCGTCTCGTCAGCTTAAGGTTCATGAGAAGAATTACCCGACACATGATTTGGAGTTGGCTGCCGTTGTGTTTGCTCTTAAGATTTGGAGGCACTTCCTGCTGAGTGAGAAAGTGAAAATTTTCACCGATCACAAAAGCTTGAAGTATATTTTTACTCAGAAGGAGCTCAACATGCGACATCGTCGATGGTTGGAGCTTATGGCGGATTATGAGATCGATCTGCAGTTTCACCCTGGCAAGGTGAATGTGGTCCCTGATGCGCTGAGTAGGCTTCCCGCGGTGATGATTTTGACCTCGCAGTGGAGATTGCAGCAGGATTTTTGCGAGTCTGGTGTGGAGATTGTCCTTCCTGGGGAGGCTTCATCGTTGATGTACATGCAGGTACAGTCGACGATCGTGGATCGGATTAAGGCTGGCCAGGCTAAGGATCTGAAGCTGGTGAAGATTTGGGAGCAGGTGGAAGCCGGTCTACGGACTGACTTTTTGAGTCATGAGGATGTCTCGCTGAGGTTTGGAGCCAGGCTGTGTGTGCCAGCTGGGGATATTAGAGAGGAGTTGATGGTGGAGGCACACAGTTCGCCGTATTCTGTGCATCCTGGTGGCACCAAGATGTACCAGGATCTTTGTCTGAATTATTGGTGGCATGGTATGAAGAGAAGCGTGGCTCGGAGTGTAGCCAAGTGCTTGGTTTGCCAGCAAGTGAAGGCGGAGCATCAGCGTACGGCCGGGTTGCTACAACCGCTTCCGATTCCAGAGTGGAAATGGCAACACATCACTATGGATTTCGTGACTGGACTACCTCGGAGTCCGAAGCAGAATGACGCGATTTGGGTGATCGTAGATCGATTGACCAAATCCGCGCACTTTATTCCGTTCCGAGTGGGACAGTCCACTGAGGCGCTAGCAAGGAGATATATGGAGGTAAAATTCTCTTACCCTCCGTTTTTATTTCCTTTTCCTAGTTTGGATAGTGATGTAACGTGAATCGTGCAGGAGGTCGTGCGACTTCATGGAGTCCCCGTGAGTATCGTGTCTGACAGAGACACGAGGTTCACATCTCAATTCTGGTAGAGTTTGCAGAAGAGCTTGGGTACGCGTCTGAGTTTCAGCACGGCGTACCATCCGCAGACGGATGGCCAGTCCGAGAGGACGATTCAGATTTTGGAAGACATGCTGAGGGCGTGCATGTTGGATTTCAAGGGTTCGTGGGAGGACCATCTACATTTGGTGGAGTTTTCTTACAACAACAGCTTCCAGGCGAGTATTGGCATGGCGCCTTTCGCCGCTCTTTATGGGAGGAAATGTCGATCGCCATTAAGTTGGGATGACGTTGGTGATCGGGAGTTGTTGGGACCTGAGATGATCGTGGAGGCTGTGGAGGTCGTCAGGAACATTCGGGAGAGGTTGAGGATTGCTCAGGACCGTTTTAAGCATTGGGCGGATGCTAAACGTCGTCCTTTGGAGTTTCAGCCGGGCGACCATGTGTTCTTGAAGATTTCCCCGAATCGCGGTGTGATTCGTTTCGGGAAGCGAGGGAAGTTGAGACCGCGATACATTGGACCGTTTGACATTTTGGAGAGGGTTGGCGAGGTAGCTTATCGCTTGGCCTTGCCGCCATCTTTGGAAGGGGTTCACAATGTTTTCCATGTGTCGCAGCTTCGTCGATACATTAGCGATCCATCTCATGCTGTGGATTTTTCGGAGATTACCGTTCGCCCCGATATGACGTATGACCAGCATCCAGTGCAGATTCTGGACAGGCGTCAGAAATCGCTTCGGAACAAGATTGTCAATCTTGTGAGGGTGATGTGGCGACACGGCTCACCTGGAGAGTCTACTTGGGAGAATGAGGATGAGATGCGAGAGCGTTTCCCACTTTTGTTTCTGGACTCGTGAGTATTCGTGTAACGGTCACTTTCCGACCGTATGAAAATTTAGCTTGTACCTTGTTCCGTATGCGTAATTTTTGTATATGATTTTTTATTATTATTATAATTCACCGTAGCTCGAACACGGGTCCGAACCCCGTATTCACAATCCTCTCGGAAGCGCGATCACTTCAGTATTTACCGTTTTTATTTTTGGTGTCTGTAGACCTTTTCTACGTATCACACTTTTATTAAAAACAATTTTTCTTTTAAAATTAAATTAGTTGTTATGGTGCGTTTCCTTTCAGCACTCAAAGATTTTCTTTACCCCCCATTCGCCAGATTGACTTTAAAAGGAGGGTCTTATATCTTCCTTGTTAATTCTTTTAGATAATAAGAATTCAAAAAAAAACTTACTCTTAACAAAACTGCTAAAAGAGAGGAGGTAAAGTCAATAATTGGTTTTTTTAGATCCTAACCGCATCCCACGTCAGCCACTCCCAATCAATCCCCACGTTCTGCAACCAAACCTTTCCCTTTCATTATTTAAATAACTAGGGCTAGGCCATTTTATTTTTCGTGTGTTCCCCAGCCGCCACGAAAACTTTCCTCCCGAGCGAAATTCTCTCCCCTCGCCCTCGACGCACCCTCTTCCCTCAACCAACGGCGGCCGATCCCCCTTACCTTCGGCCGCCATCCCGACGGTACCCGCGCAGCCGCCGCCCTGTCCAGCCAACGCCACCACCCCGAGGCCGCCGACGCCCAGAACCACCGCCTGTGGCCTCTGCAGCCCCCGCTACTACAACTGCCGCTCCCCAGCGTTGCTCCGGCGTCGCACAACCGCCTCTTTGCCGCAGAAAGCCACCAACGCCGACTACCCATCCGACACCGCCGTTGCAGCCTACCGTCACCCATTTGCAAGCCACGCAGCAACGAAAGGAGTATTAAAACTATGAGTTCATGCATTAATAAGAGCTTTTGTGCAGTGCCCTATGACAAAAAAAATGAAACTTAGGCTATCTATATTAGCAGTAGGACAACTCTCCTTATAATAATATTAGCTAAAAGTTTTGGTGTATGGCAGTAAAGTTAATAATAATTGGTTGGCTTAATATTAATAATAAGATTAGCTGTAGTAACATTACTATTTTAATGTTAATTAGTAACATATATTTTAGTTAATGACATTGAATATTATAATGTTAGTTGTTATAAATCGTACACAGTATTCTTAATGAGTTAATATAAAAGTTAATTTTAGCCACTTATATAAGAATAGCACCACCCTCTTATTGTTGGGATAAATAGACTAGTTAAATGTAATACACACAATAGGCTTTTATAAGTTAGTTTGTTTAACTGATATCGGGACCAAATGACGCAGATAGATCCGTGCTACCGCAATCGAGTATCTGAAGCCGCGACGTGATCCGCAACTGTTTCCAGATCTGACGCCAGAGTTACGCACGATCATCATTCAGGTTGGTCCCTATACTCGTAGCAACCCAACACAATACGTCATCTGAACCCTAAACTAAAATTGGACAATTTGAACAAAATTTATTTTTCAGCACCTGTAAAACGTTGTACGAACATAGAAAATCGACGAACGGACTTTATTGATTGTACACATAGGATAGATCGTCGATTAGGCTGAAACATCAAAAAAAAAGTGACTGTTGACGAATAGGATAGCCCCGAAAACCTAGAAATGAAACCTAATTGAATTTGATGAATTTGAGACCTGACATCGTCGCCGTGGCGATATTTCAGACGGACTTCCGCGGACGAGATGCTTGGATGAGACGCTTCGAGAGGACGACACACTCGCCATCGCAGGCAAGTGTATCCACTTGCACTTTTGGCCGTGCGTAGGCCTTAGTTGGTTAGAATTGTTAACTGTGAACAAATAGAACCGGACGTGAAATGATAGCGTCCGGGACGACTCCTGACGGCTCAGACTTGACGACGAAGTCTGAGCTTGACAACAACAACTTTTGATGTTGTAGGGCTATCATGTGTGTGCGTGTGTGTGTGGACACCCTAGAATAACCCTTCCTGTCGTGTCACGTCACGTCCCGTCTTGCACAGCCCGCTGGGCAATAGGGCACTCGTCGAGTGATCCCTTGTACAGATTCACAGCCTGCGGGCAATAGGGCACTCTCCAAGCTAAAGAGAGTGATCCCTTGTACGGATACACAGCCTGCGGGCAATAGGGCACTCGCCAAGCTAGAGCGAGTGATCCCTTGTACGGATATCTTGTCTTGTCTTGTCTTGGGGTTTGGGGTTGGGTTGAGCGTGCGCACGGCAAGAGGGTCTGATCCCCCTCGAACCGTAAGGCGTGAACCCTTTCGTGTCTCACTTGTCTTGTCCTGCCTTGTTTCCGTCACGTCCCGTCTTGTCTTGACACCTGTAGGTTAGTCCCGTAGTTGGTAGCACCCGCTACAACTACTACTCGTTGCGCTTTACTTTCCTGCTGCGTTACTTCTGTTGTTACTCAGTTATAACCCCAGCATGCTAATCAACCAGTAAAACGTTGTCTAAAAGTTGATACACTTGTAGTTTGGTCTAACCCTTTTTGTAGACCTGACCTGACGTACAGTTCCTTTCCTTTGGTGTTGTACGTCAGGTGTTGAGCCAGAGTACGTTGACGAGGCGGACTTGCCAGCTGACGGAGAGCCGGAGGACGTTGACCCGGAGTACGACCCGGAGGAGGACCAGAGTTAGAGGCCTTTTGTTGCTGATCCAGATTTCTGTTCCAGTTTAGATTTGGTGGGTAGCACCTGTTATTTTCTTGTCTAGGTTGGGTGCTTGCACCAGTAGTTTTCTTTTCTGCAGTTGTAGCCTTCGGGCGTTTTAGACTCTCAGTACTTTTGGATGTTTTATTTGGAATAAAATGAAATGATACCTCTTTTCAATACTTTGTTGCTTCCGTACTAACTTGCAGGGACCTGTTTTTCTTCGTTTGGAATATCACAGACGCTTATTGGGTCCGGGCTCTTAGCCCTGGCCTAAGCGGGCCTTAGTCACGCTTCGCCTCCGACCTTTTTGGGAAGCGGGGCGTGACAGGTTTTAGTGGTGGCCCATGCAGGTCCCCTCCTTCTGCGAATACGGAACAATCAAAGTATTGAAATTCATTTTATTATCATTCAATAATTGTACGAGTCTAACCTCTGTGTTTCTGTCAATAGGATGGCCGGACGACGTGTTACCCGATCGGGGAACTTAGGCGATGGAGTTCCGGAGGACCAGAGCGGAGACTTCCGTCAGTTTCTGGGTGTGATGAGGGAGATGCTGGATGTTCAGCATCAGTTGGTTCAGCAGTCCCAGCGTGCTGCCCAGGCTGTTCCAGTTGCACCACCACCACCTCCACTTGCCCCTCGAGCTGCTCCAGGAGTGAAGCAGTTCAACGAGCTCCAGCCGAGGACATTTTCAGGGAAGGAGGGACCCCTAGCTGCTGACGAGTGGATCCAGAGCACGGAGGAGAAGTTAGTTGCTGCGAAGATTCCTGATGATACCCGTGTGGAGATAGCAAAGATGCAACTGACGGAGAATGCGAGGAATTGGTGGCGCATCGAGGAGAGGCGTCTTGAGAAGCCAGTGGGATGGAAGACCTTCAGGTCTATGTTCAAGGATAAGTACTTCACCAAGTCTGCTAGGAGGGAGCTGCTGAGCAAGTTTATAGACCTGAAGCAGGAAGGTATGACTGTTGAGGAGTATGAAGCTGAGTTTAAGATGTTGAGCCGTTTTGCCCCGCACATGGTGAAGAAGGAGGAGAAGCGAGCTGATCGCTTTCGTCAGGGACTGCGTCCGAAGATTCAGGCTTCGATGTCTTCGGCGAGTTTCTCGACTATGAGGGAGGTACTTGATGCTGCGAAGAATCATGAGCTCATAGCTCTTCTGCCTGACCCTCCAGCTGATAAGGGGAAGCGTCCCATGGAGCAGTACCGGCCACCTGCCAGGCCGGCGATGAGGCCAGTTCAGACAGTACCATTCAAGAGGCCAGGAGCACCAGTTCAGATTCAGGGCAAGGGCCCGTGCCACTTTTGCGGAAAGCCTGGACATGTTCAGGCCACCTGCAGGAAGAAGATGGGGCTATGCTTAGTTTGTGGAGATGCCTCGCATGCTGCGAGGGATTGTCCGAGGGCTCGTCAAGCTGTGGTTGGAGTGCCAGCCCCGTTGCAGATGAGAGCACCTGCTCCAGTTCAGAGAGGACCTGCTGCTCGTGGACCACCTTTGCCGCCACAGAGGCAGATGTATCAGAGAGCAGCACAGCCCCAGAGGCCGGCGTATACCATGACTGCTGTTGAGACTGAGGAGCTGGATGGAGTTATAGCAGGTAACTCTTGATCCTAGTTTTTCATTTCATAGTTTAGATATTATTATTTGTGTTGCTTGTTTGACCTGTTGATAGAATAGTTTGATTTGACCATAGTCCCCTTATATCTTAGGCACCATTCTAGTGTCCTCTCACCCAGCCGTGGCTTTGTTCGACTCCGGTGCATCTATGTGCATCATATCCTGGAGGTTTGTAACAAAGCACTCTATCCCCACCCATACACTCCCTAAGTGTTGGGACATTACCACAGGGAACGGAGTGGTAACGGTAAATTTGGGATGTCGATCGATTTCTTTAGTGATCAGTGGACACGAGCTCTTTGCAGATTTCATTGTCCATGATCTGCCACATTTCGATGTCGTTCTTGGCATCGATTGGTTGGGAGATTTTCACGCTTCGATCGACTGTCACAGCAAGAGGGTGGTGTTCCGGATTCCAGGTCATCCGGAGTTCGAGTTCCGCAGCAGAGATGAGTCGCTTGGGCCCATCAGATTTCGGGCCAAGCTGGAGGTGCCGATTGTTACAGCCATGCAGATGGAGATGGAGATCGAGAGACCAGCAGTCATCAGAGACTTCGACGACGTCTTCCCGGAGGATATCTCAGGTTTGCCACCCGACAGAGCTTTAGAGTTTGGAATTGATCTTATGCCGGGAGCGCAACCGATATCGAAGGCGTCGTACCGTATGGCCCCCGCTGAGCTCGAGGAGCTACGGAAGCAGTTGGATGAGTTGCTGCAGAAGGGTTTCATCCACCCTAGTGTGTCACTGTGGGGTGCACCTGTTTTGCTTGTAAAGAAGAAGGATGGGTCCCGCAGGATGTGCATGGACTATCGAGGATTGAACGCTTTCACCGTAAAGAATAAGTATCCGCTGCCGCGCATCGACGATATCTTTGACCAGCTTGGAGGTTCGAGAGTCTTCTCGAAGTTGGACTTGAGGAGTGGATACCACCAGTTGAAGGTAAAGAAGGACGATGTTCAGAAGACGGCTTTCCGGACGAAGTACAGACATTATGAGTTCGTGGTCATGCCGTTTGGCGTGACCAATGCGCTGGCTGTGTTCATGAATTTGATGAATTTAATATTCTACGACTTCCTGGACAAGTTTGTTGTCATCTTCATTGATGACATCCTTATTTATTCGAAGTCTGAGGAGGAGCACAGCTGTCATCTGAGGACAGTGCTGGAGACGCTGAGGAGACATAAGTTTTATGCCAAGTATAGCAAGTGCGAGTTCTGGCTGGACAGAGTCGCATTCCTGGGACACGTGGTGTCCGGTGATGGCATATCTGTGGATCCGGAGAAGGTTAGAGCAGTCAGAGATTGGCCGACTCCGCAGTCAGCGTCTGACATCAGGAGCTTCCTTGGTTTAGCAGGCTATTATCGGCGGTTCATCAAAGATTTCTCGAAGATTGCAGAGCCGATGACGAAGCTGACGAGGAAGGACGAGGAGTTTATTTGGTCAGATGCTTGTGAGGAGGCCTTCAGTATCTTGAAGGCGAGATTGACCACAGCACCGGTGTTGGCAGTACCGGATCGAAGCGGAGGCTTTGAAGTTTATTGTGATGCATCAGGGAAGGGCCTAGGACGCGTCTTGCATCAGCATGGCCACGTGGTCGCGTATGCTTCTCGTCAGTTGAGGACTCATGAGAAGAATTACCCGACGCACGATCTGGAGTTGGCAGCAGTGATTTTTGCACTGAAGATTTGGAGGCACTTCTTGCTAGGTGAGAGTGTGAAGATTTTCACCGATCACAAGAGCTTGAAGTACATCTTTACGCAGAAGGAGCTCAACATGCGTCAGAGGCGATGGTTAGAGCTCATGGCTGACTACGAGATTGATTTGCAGTATCATCCGGGGAAGGTGAACGTAGTACCGGATGCCTTGAGTAGACTTCCTACTGCGATGATGCTTGCAGCCGACTGGAGGATTCAGCAGGAGCTGAGGGAGATGGATTTGGAGGTTGTCCTACCTGGTGTGGTTCGTTCGTTCATGAATTTGCAGATTCAGTCCACGATCGTGGATCGGATCAAGGCAGCACATGCAGGAGATCCGAAGCTGCAGAGGATCAGGAGGCAGGTCGAAGCAGGGCTACGGACGGAGTTCGTGATTCATGAGGATGGTTCGCTGCGGTACGACAGTAGACTCTGTGTACCTGCAGGTGATGTTCGCGAGGAGCTGTTGAGCGAGGCTCATAGCTCGCCATATTCTATACATCCTGGAGGCACCAAGATGTATAAGGACCTCCGTCTGAATTATTGGTGGATTGGCATGAAGAGGAGTGTGGCACGGAGCGTTGCCAAGTGTTTGATATGCCAACAGGTGAAGGCTGAGCACCATCGTACTGCTGGGTTGCTGCAACCGCTTCCCATTCTGGAGTGGAAGTGGCAACATATTACGATGGACTTCGTGACTGGTTTACCTCGGACCCCGAGGCAGAACGACGCAGTTTGGGTGATCGTGAATCGGTTGACCAAGTCTGCGCACTTTATCCCTTTCCGAGTGGGCCAGTCTACGGAGGCTTTGGCGAGGAAATATCTGGAGGTAAAGTTCTGTTCTACTTTTGCTTCTATTTTGATTTTCTCTTGAAATAGACGTGACGTAGACCGTGTACGTGCAGGAGATTGTACGCTTACATGGAGTCCCCGTGAGCATTGTGTCTGACCGAGACACGAGGTTCACGTCTCAGTTCTGGAGAAGTCTGCAGGAGCATTTGGGTACGAGTCTGAGTTTTAGCACGGTGTACCACCCGCAGACTGATGGCCAGTCCGAGAGGACTATTCAGATTCTGGAGGATATGCTGCGAGCTTGTACGCTCGATTTGAAGGGATCATGGGAGGACCATCTTCACTTGGTGGAGTTTTCATATAACAACAGCTACCAGGCAAGCATTGGCATGGCGCCGTTTGCTGCCTTATATGGAAGGAAATGTCGATCGCCACTGAGCTGGGATGACATCGAGATCGGGAGCTATTGGGTCCGGAGATGATAGTTGAAGCTGTGGATGTCGTGAGGGACATCAGGGAGAAGCTTAGAGTTGCATAGGATCGCTTCAAGCACTGGGCAGATGCCAAGAGGAGACCTTTGGAGTTCCAGCCTGGAGATCACGTCTTCCTGAAGATTTCTCCGAACCGCGGAGTTATTCATTTTGGGAAGAAGGGAAAGCTGAGTCCGGGGTATATTGGGCCATTTGATGTGCTAGAGCGTGTGGGAGCAGTGGCCTACCGCCTTGCTCTGCCACCATCTTTGGAGGGTGTTCACGACGTATTCCACGTATCTCAGCTACGTCGGTACGTCAGTGATCCGTCACACACGGTCGATTTCTCGGAGATTACTGTTTGACCGGACATGACATATGACAAGCAGCCTGTGCAGATCTTGGACCGTCGACAGAAGCAGTTGAGGAATAAGATAGTCGACCTGGTGAGAGTGATGTGGCGTCACGGATCGCCTGGAGAGTCCACCTGGGAGCGTGAGGATGATATGAGAGAGCGCTTCCCGCATCTTTTTCCCGGCAATGCTTGATGTTGATTCCGAGGGCGGAATCATTCTTTTAGTGGGGTAGAATGTAACGGTCACTTTCCGACCGTATGAAAATTTAGCTTGTACCTTGTTCCATATGCGTAATTTTTGTATATGATTATTATTATTATTATTATAATTCACCGTAGCTCGAACACGGGTCCGAACCCCGTATTCACAATCCTCTCGGAAGCGCGATCACTTCAGTATTTACCGTTTTTATTTTTGGTGTCCGTAGACCTTTTCTACGTATCACACTTTTATTAAAAACAATTTTTCTTTTAAAATTAAATTAGTTGTTATGGTGCGTTTCCTTTCAGCACTCAAAGATTTTCTTTACCCCCCATTCGCCAGATTGACTTTAAAAGGAGGGTCTTATATCTTCCTTGTTAATTCTTTTAGATAATAAGAATTCAAAAAAAAACTTACTCTTAACAAAACTGCTAAAAGAGAGGAGGTAAAGTCAATAATTGGTTTTTTTTAGATCCTAACCGCATCCCACGTCAGCCACTCCCAATCAATCCCCACGTTCTGCAACCAAACCTTTCCCTTTCATTATTTAAATAACTAGGGCTAGGTCATTTTATTTTTCGTGTGTTCCCCAGCCGCCACGAAAACTTTCCTCCCGAGCGAAATTCTCTCCCCTCGCCCTCGACGCACCCTCTTCCCTCAACCAACGGCGGCCGATCCCCCTTACCTTCGGCCGCCATCCCGACGGTACCCGCGCAGCCGCCGCCCTGTCCAGCCAACGCCACCACCCCGAGGCCGCCGACGCCCAGAACCACCGCCTGTGGCCTCTGCAGCCCCCGCTGCTACAACTGCCGCTCCCCAACGTTGCTCCGGCGTCGCACAACCGCCTCTTTGCCGCAGCAAGCCACCAACGCCGACTACCCTTCCGACACCGCCGTTGCAGCCTACCGTCACCCATTTGCAAGCCACGCAGCAACGAAAGGAGTATTAAAACTGTGAGTTCATGCATTAATAAGAGCTTTTGTGCAGTGCCCTATGACAAAAAAAATGAAACTTAGGCTATCTATATTAGCAGTAGGACAACTCTCCTTATAATAATATTAGCTAAAAGTTTTGGTGTATGGCAGTAAAGTTAATAATAATTGGTTGGCTTAATATTAATAATAAGATTAGCTGTAGTAACATTACTATTTTAATGTTAATTAGTAACATATATTTTAGTTAATGACATTGAATATTATAATGTTAGTTGTTATAAATCGTACACAGTATTCTTAATGAGTTAATATAAAAGTTAATTTTAGCCACTTATATAAGAATAGCACCCCCCTCTTATTGTTGGGATAAATAGACTAGTTAAATGTAATACACACAATAGGCTTTTATAAGTTAGTTTGTTTAACTGATATCGGGACCAAATGACGCAGATAGATCCGTGCTACCGCAATCGAGTATCTGAAGCCGCGACGTGATCCGCAACTGTTTCCAGATCTGACGCCAGAGTTACGCACGATCATCATTCAGGTTGGTCCCTATACTCGTAGTAACCCAACACAATACGTCATCTGAACCCTAAACTAAAATTGGACAATTTGAACTAAATTTATTTTCCAGCACCTGTAAAACGTTGTACGAACATAGAAAATCGACGAACGGACTTTATTGATTGTACACATAGGATAGATCGTCGATTAGGCTGAAACATCAAATAAAAGTGACTGTTGACGAATAGGATAGCCCCGAAAACCTAGAAACGAAACCTAATAGGATTTGATGAATTTGAGACCTGACATCGTCGCCGTGGCGATATTTCAGACGGACTTCCGCGGACGAGACGCTTGGACGAGACGCTTCGAGAGGACGACACACTCGCCATCGCAGGCAAGTGTATCCACTTGCACTTTTGGCCGTGCGTAGGCCTTAGTTGGTTAGAATTGTTAACTGTGAACAAATAGAACCGGACGTGAAATGATAGCGTCCGGGACAACTCCTGACGGCTCAGACTTAACGACGAAGTCTGAGCCTGACAACAATAACTTTTGATGTTGTAGGGCTATCATGTGTGTGCGTGTGTGTGGACACCCTAGAATAACCCTTCCTGTCGTGTCACGTCAAGTCCCGTCTTGCACAGCCCGCTGGGCAATAGGGCACTCGCCGAGGGATCCCTTGTACAGATTCACAGCCTGCGGGCAATAGGGCACTCTCCAAGCTAGAGAGAGTGATCCCTTGTACGGATACACAGCCTGCGGGCAATAGGGCACTCGCCAAGCTAGAGCGAGTGATCCCTTGTACGGATATCTTGTCTTATCTTGTCTTGGGGTTTGGGGTTGGGTTGAGCGTGCGCACAGTAAGAGGGTCTGATCCCCCTCGAACCGTAAGGCGTGAACCCTTTCGTGTCTCACTTGTCTTGTCCTGCCTTATTTCCGGCACGTCCCGTCTTGTCTTGACACCTGTAGGTTAGTCCCGTAGTTGGTAGCACCCGCTACAACTACTACTCGTTGCGCTTTACTTTCCTGCTGCGTTACTTCTGTTGTTACTCAGTTATAACCCCAGCATGCTAATCAACCAGTAAAACGTTGTCTAAAAGTTGATACACTTGTAGTTTGGTCTAACCCTTTTTGTAGACCTGACCTGACGTACAGTTCCTTTCCTTTGGTGTTGTACGTCAGGTGTTGAGCCAGAGTACGTTGACGAGGCGGACTTGCCAGCTGACGGAGAGCCGAGGACGTTGACCCGGAGTACGACCCGGAGGAGGACCAGAGTTAGAGGCCTCTTGTTGCTGATCCAGATTTCTGTTCCAGTGTAGATTTGGTGGGTAGCACCTGTTATTTTCTTGTCTAGGTTGGGTGCTTGCACTAGTAGTTTTCTTTTCTGCAGTTGTAGCCTTCGGGCGTTTTAGACTCTCAGTACTTTTGGATGTTTTATTTGGAATAAAATGAAATGATACCTCTTTTCAATACTTTGTTGCTTCCGTACTAACTTGCAGGGACCTGTTTTCCTTCGTTTGGAATATCACAGACGCTTATTGGGTCCGGGCTCTTAGCCCTGGCCTAAGCGGGCCTTAGTCACGCTTCGCCTCCGACCTTTTTGGGAAGCGGGGCGTGACAATTCGGAAATTCCGAGGACGGAATTTTTCTTAAGTTGGGGAGGATGTAACGATTGCTTTTCATGTATTTGGATCTATTATAATATAATATATGTTTTGGTGAATTTTCTCCTTTTGTGTGATTTCCGTCTCCGTAGTTTTCATTTTCGATCGTTTCGTCGTGTTTTCTCGTTTCTTCCTTAGGATCGTCGATTTCGAGGCACGTCATTCGTGACGGGCTTCATAACGGTCGTATCTTACTGTTAGATCAAGACTAGGAGTCTTAGGAATCGATCCCGGAGCTTCGCGCTCCGTATCGGAACTTTTGGTGCACGTTAGCCGGTATAAGAAGGGGCACCGACCGACTAGATGACGATCCAGTCGGTCGGCAATCCTTCTTGGACCGACTAGTTTGCTTTCTAAATTATTCAGGAGTTACTGTTTATCGTTAGTCGGTCTAAGAACGTTGGTTGACCGACTAGGTTGCAAACTAGTCGGTCAGCAATGCTTCATTAACCGACTAACTCATCATCTAATTTTTAGTATCAATACTGTTCACTCTTAGTCGGTCTAAGAACGTTCATTGACTGACTAGATGTTAAACTAGTCGGTCAGTATTTGTTCTTCGACCGACTAAATCTAAATCCTATTTTCGTTCAGAAGTTACTGTTTACACTTAGTCGGTCTGCGTTGGTCGACCGACCGACTAGTTGCCAAACTAGTCGGTCAGTGGTTGCTCTTTGACCGACTAATCTGTGTTAAAACCCTAATTTCTGGGCAGCCGCCAGCCCAACCTATTTATACCCCTCCCAAACGTTTTCTTCCTCCTCCACTCGACCCAAAACCCTAGTTTCTCCCCCATTGAGCCCCTTCCTCCTTAAACCCTTACTCCTTCATTCCAAGCCCTAGATCCATCATCTAAACCCTCCATCAACTCATTCTACCTCTCATCTTCCCCAAATTTGCATCAAATCCCCAAAATCCCCCAAAACCCTAGTTTCCCCAAACTTCTCCATTGGTTTCCAGATCTGGTCCTTAGGTTCTCCGGAGTGTTTCTTCCGCTTCCTCTCGGTAAGAAATCGACCTCTCGATGTTTTCATAACCTATTTGTATTTTTATGAAACCCTAATGAAATTTCATGTTGTTTGATGATTGTTTCCCCAAAACAGCGATTTCCCACATAGATTAGCATCCGCGAGACGAACCTTCGTGATCGTCATCCCCGGTGCTAGGCAAGTGAAACTTGCCACTTAGGGTTTAGGCCATGTTTTAGGCCATTTGCTTGTTGTAGGCGTAAAAGAGGCTAGGCGACGAAATGATACTCGCCTAGGCGCAAATTGGGGAACTAGCTTGACAACGAAGCTAGTTCCGACATAAATCATGTTGCACAATTACCATGTCATGTTTAATTTCTATTAACGGTACGCAAATTAATTGTCATGTCATTGCATTCTTAAAGTGTTTCCGTGAATGCGTAGCTTCGCTACAATGTTTGTGTTCCTGGCTCGTGTTCCAGAAGCGGGCCATGTGTTGGTTGATAGCCAATGCCCGAATTGCTTGTTTCTGGCTAGGTGCACCCCTACGCCAATTGTTTATGAATCGTGATATAGAATACGAGCTCCTGTGCGGGGCAACCCCGGCTCATTTACTGAGCTCGTGTGCGGGGACCCTGGCTCGATTTCTTATGGGTATTGGGGGTAAGAGTTAAGCGGCCAATCAACTGGGAGTCTGCCCGATCAGCAACTGCAGTGGTTAGGCGTAAACTCTGGGTTTGGGGTAGTTGTTAAGCGGCCAATCAGCGTGAATGTGGAACCGTTCAGCTGTAAGGCGTAAACATCTACAAACAACAGTGAAACATGAATAATGAATTGATTGAGATTGTTAGTAGCTTGGCTACTCTTGTCTTGTCCCGATAATTGTTCTCTTGTACAAATTGTCTTGCCATGTCTTGGTTGTGCACTCATGTTATAACTGCCATGTCATGCATATCATAACTGTTAGGTTGCTAGTTGCCTTACTTTCAGTTTCCTTGCCCAAGTCTTTTAGACTTGCTGACATGTGCCCCTTTACTCTTTTGGGTGATACATGTTAGATCCTGAGCCAGAATACCTTGTTGAGGACGAGGTGTTTGCTGACGCCGAGCCCGAGCTCGTGTTTGACGGGGAGTACGTGGACACTGGGGACCAGTCCTAGTGTTTTAGTTGTGTTTCCCATTTGTCTTAGACTGCTGTTTTGTTGTTGGTGCGTAGCACCTATACTTTGTTATGTTGATGCTTTTGTTGGCCTTGTTCTGGGCCTTTAGACTCTTTCTTTTAGCCTGGTGGCTTTTCTGGATGTTGAACTTATTTTCATGTTGGACAATTTATGAGATATGAGAATTTTATTTCTGTCTCTCCTTTTATTATTATTGTTGCTCCGTTTGTGGTTACAGGACCTGCTTATGTTTTATTGACGCTTATCGGGTTTGGGGCTTCACGGCTCTACTCTCGTGCGGACCTTTTCACGTCTCGCCTCCATTTTAGGGAAGCGAGTCGTGACACCCTTAGATTTGCAGTTAAGTTTTCCTCCTACATGCACTTTCCATACTTCATAAACAATATCTCCAAATGTGCAACAATAAGAATACATGTGGAAGTGAAATAGGAGGTGTAGAAATCAAGTTAATTTCTATCATTGAATATGCCATGAATATTTAGAGAGATGAACATGCGCGTATAGCAAAGGAAATAATACATCACTTTCTACATAGGTATGAGACTCATTCCTGGATACCTTTTTAATGAATCAAAGAGACAGAAACACATTTAAGCACCGTTTTTTTTGTTTTTGTTTTTCATTTTTGTTGTTGTTTTTTTTGTTTTTAATGCATGAGTTACTAAAGCAAACATGAGATGCAATCACACAAATAAAAAACAAATCATGCACACATAACAATGCAACTACTAGCACACAAACAAGAAAAAAGTTCAAGCATACAAGAAAGCATGGAGTCTCATACTAAGTTTTATCAATAATACCAAGCTCAAAACGAAGACGACAAAAATGAGCCTCAACCAAAGGTTTGGTGAATATGTCTGCAAGTTGTGATTCCGTAGGAACGAACTCCACAGACACATCCTCTTTAGTGAGGTGATCTCTAAGGAAATGGTGTCTTACGTCAATATGTTTAGTACGAGAGTGGTGTACGGGATTATTAGAAAGATCTATGGCACTTTTGCTATCACATCGAAGAGGAACTCTTTTAAGAGCTAGTCCGTAATCAGATAATGTTTGTATCATCCATAGTACTTGAGCACAGCAACTGCCGAGGGCAATATACTCTGCTTCAGTAGTGGATAATGCAACACTATTTTGCTTACGGCTAGACCATGAAACTAAAGAGTGTCCTAGCATAAAACAAGTGCCACTAGTGCCCTTTCTATCAGTTAAACTTCCCGCATAATCAGCATCAGAATAACCCACCAAATCAAAATTACCACTAGAAGGATACCAAAGGCCTAAAGTAGGTGTACTAATTAGGTACCTAAAGATCCTTTTAATGGCTTTCAAATGAGATTCTTTTGGGTTTGACTGAAAACGTGCACACAAACATACAGCAAACATTATATCAGGCCTAGAAGTAGTCAAGTACAACAAAGAACCAATCATACCTCGATATAGCTTTTGGTCCACTGCAACTCCTTGTTCATCTCTGTCCATTTTTGTGTTAGGACACATCGGCGTTCCAATTCCTTTAGACTTCTCCATCCCTAACTTTTTCAGAAGCTCCTTGATGTATTTGGTTTGAGATAGAAAGATGCCTTCCTTTCCTTACTTTACTTGGAACCCCAGAAAATATTTCAGCTCTCCCACAAGGCTCATCTCAAACTGATCCTGCATGACTTTCTCAAACTTTTGACATAGAAGATCGTTAGTAGCACCATAAATAATGTCATCAACATAAATTTGCACAATGAGAAAATCTTCAGATTCATGCATCAAAAATAGTGTATTGTCAGCACTCCCCTTTTTAAAATTATTTTCCAACAAATATGTGCTTAGATGGTCATACCAAGCTCGTGGAGCTTGCTTAAAACCATACAAAGCTTTTCTAATTTATAAACATGGTTTGGAAAATTATAGCTTTCAAAGCCTGAGGGTTGCTCAACAAATATCTCTTCTTTTACGTAGCCATTAAGAAAAGCGCTTTTTACATCCATTTGTTTCAGCTTGAGCCCTTTATAACTTGCAAAAGCTAGCAAGATTCTAATGGACTCAAGCCTAGCAACTGGTGCAAAAGTCTCATCCACATCAATTCCTTCAATTTGATTATACCCTTTAGCTACCAACCTAGCCTTGTTTTAACAACATTACCAGATTCATCAAGTTTATTTTTAAACACCCATTTAGTACCAACTACAGGATAATCAGTGGGTTTAGGTACTAGTTTCCAGACAGTATTCCTGACAAATTGATTTAATTCCTCTTGAATGGCCAAAACCCAACTTTCTTCTTCCAAAGCAACATCTATAGTCTTATGCTCTATTACAGAAATAAAGTCACCATAAATACATAGAGCACAAAGATCTCTAAAAGAGGAACGTGTACGAATACCTGCCGTAGGCTCACCTAGAATTAAGTTTGGTGGGTGATTTGGATTGAATCTCAGCTCCCCTCTGGTAACTGCTTCATCTTGTATTTCTGTCGTGTCAGTTTCAGCTTCCTTCTGTATTTCAGGTTGCTCCTCGTTAACTTTTGGAACGCTTTGTTGCTCTACATTTTCCTCTTCATTGTTCTGCCTGCAATCCAAAGAGTTTATATCGGATTCATCAAATTTTACATTTATAGATTCAACAATAGCACGGGTGCGTTTATTATAAACCCTGTATGCTCTGCTCCTTGCTGAATATCCTACGAACACTCCCTCATCTGATTTTGATTCAAAGGTGCCAAGCTGATCTGCAGTATTTAATATAAAGCACCTGCATCCAAAAACTCTAAAGTAAGAGACTTTCGGGGTGTTGCCATGACATAGTTCATAAGAAGTTTTATTTAGTATAGGTCTAAGCATAACTATGTTGCATACATGGCATGCTTTATTAATAGCCTCAGCCCAAAAAGACTTAGGCAAGCTATATTCATTTAACATACTCCTAGCCATTTCTTTTAATGTGCGATTCTTTCTCTCGACTACCCCATTTTGTTGAGGTGTTCTAGGAGAAGAGAATTCATGTAAAATTCCTTTTTCAAAACAAAATTTTTCAAAAATAGCATTTTCAAACTCACCTCCATGATCGCTTCTAATTTTTACAATGGAAGAATTTTTCTCATTAGAAACTTGTATGCAAAAGTTTTGAAAATGGTCAAATGAGTCTGATTTTTTTGGCTAGGAAGTATACCCATGTATATCTAGAGAAATCATCCACCAGTACTAAACAATACTTTTTACCTCCTAGGCTAGCAATGTCTGTTGGACCAAATAAATCCATGTGCACTAATTCCAATATGCGTGTGGTGGCAACTTCATTAATGCTAGAGAAAGTAGATCTAGTTTGCTTACCTTTGGTGCATGCCACACACAACTTACCATTCTCATATGTCTGATGCGGTAGTCCTCTTACCAAATTTTTGTTTTCCATCTTCTTTATCAGTCCCATGCTTGCATGTGCTAATCGTCTATGCCATAACGTGGCCTCTTCTTCACCTACATGCAAGCATTTAGAAACAGTCAATTCTTCAATCATAAGAGTATAAACATTATTCTTTCTATTTACAGTAATAATAATGTCACCTGTGGAGATATCAATGATTCTACAAAGTTTTGCATCAAATTCAACTTTCATACCTTTGTCGCACAGCTGACTGATAGAAATGAGGTTATGTTTCAACTTTTCAACCAATAGGACATCTGTAAGCTGAAAGGTGTCGTTACCTACAACACCTTTACCAATTACCTTGCATTTTTGACGTGCGTCTATATTTCATATATTCACGCACGTTTTCTTTTGTGTTTCTCCGTGTTTTCCGCCGTCTCTTATTCGTTTTCGTATGTTTTCCCGTTTTCTTTCACTTTTCTTTGTTTGTCCATGATTGCAGGAGTTCGACCACGTAGGGGACCTTTTACGATGATATCCCAAGTCCCCGGAGCAACGGGAAAAGTCACGCGTGATCCAGGGGGTCAAACGGCGAAGTATTCATCTTTCTGCCCCTCACCCGGTCGGTTGGTCATCTCCAACCGATCGGGTGATGCACGCGTGCACCAACCGGTCGCTACCGCAGCTCACGAAGAAGTCACCCGACCGGTTCACAGACCGGTTCTGCGGGCGGCTGTTCTCTGTCTTTTCGAGCAGAATTCCAACCGATCGGGTGACTCTCACCCGATCGGTTCATCTGTAGCTGAGAAAAAGAGCTGAAGACACGGGCGTCGAACCGACCGGTTCACCCGACTGCTCCAAGATCCAACCGGTTGCTCAAGAACTCACCCGATCGGTTCGTGAGATCGGGTGAAAACTCGCCGTTTTCTGTGATTTATCTGTAACGGATCAACCGATCGGTTGACTTGTCACCCGATCGGTTGATCCGAAAATCTATATATAGGACCCCTAGGGTTCCAGAAACGAGAGAGTTGTATTTTTTACTGTTTTATTCCCCTGTGACGGCTGTAATTGTTACTCTTAAGTAAGTTTTCAGATCTTTCTAATTTTTTAGTATTGTCTTTACTACTCCTTTACTTCCGCATTGCAATTGTCGGATTATGATTCTAACGGTTAAATTTCATTTAGATTTCTTTTTCATGAATTTTTGTGAGTAGTTCCCAAATCTGGGATTTTGGTGGAAGCCCCTTCGGGGGCTTTTCCCGATGCGTCCATAGGGTTAGGGAGTCGATAGGGAGTAGGAATCTAACGGTTACGCGGGGCGTTTCATTGTCATCGGCGGGAAAAAGACCGCCTTTGACCGTCGGGCCAAGGGGGAATAAACTTGGCGGTTGACTCCCTAGCCAAAGCTCACGCCTTTAGCGTAGACGCCGAATCCTAGCACGCGGGAGCGGCAGGATGAGACGTCGGGAGATATCGTTGCGGACTTAGTGCTCCCGGGATCGATCAGTGTTTATGGACACGGGAGTGCCCACTGATCGAATCCGGGAAGTCCGGTGTATCATCCTGGGCACCGACCGGAATATCGGGCCCATGGGACGCCGGTACCACTTTCAGAGGCAACGTCTCACCATTAGACCCTAATCCCGATCGCTATCCATACCCGTAAGCCGTAGCGGCGAGAGCCTCTCGTCGGGTCGGAAACCAAAGTCCCGGGTTTACTTTCTTTTTGTTCATACGCTTTCATTTCCTTTCGTGACAACCAACCACCGATTCGGGCTAGCTCGCCCCTCGGGGTGATTTAGGTCATACCTGACCCAAGCACAACCTCGCCTCCCTGAGTTCGATATTCCCGCACCCTACACTAACCGTGAAACTTGCGGTAAACGACACCGCGCCGCCGCGACGCAAGCGGGGCGCCGGTCAAGTTTATGGCGCTGTTGCCGGGGAGGCAACGTGCTTGATATTTTAGGATCTCTTGAACCCTCGTGTCTAGCTCACATCCCTACCTCGCGATAATTTTCGCATTCTCCTTTTTCTTTTTCTTATTTGTTTTTCTCATTTTTATTTCTTATTTTATCTATTTCTTTCCCACTTGTCGCTTCACGGGTGTTTGTTGTTTTTCATGCGCAGGAGTTCAAGGAGTCTTGACGACTTGATTCCCCTCGATCCAGAGATTAACGCCACCCTTAGGCGTTTGGCCGCCGAAAAGCGAAGAAGGGAAGATACCGAATCCATGGAGGAGAACACCCCACCTCACAAGTCTCTGCTGGAGTACTCGATGCCCTCCATCGAGTCAACTTCCGCCATCCGATCTCCAGCTATTGCGGCCCAAAGCTTTGAGCTGAAGCCGTCTCTAGTGACATGGATCCAGCAGGACCAGTTTACGGGTGCGCCCATGGAGAGCCCGATAGAGCACCTGGACTCCTTAATGGAGAAGTGTGACACCTTCCGAATTAACGGTGTCACTACAGAGGCTATCCGTCTGAAGCTGTTCCCTTTCTCTTTGCGGGACAAGGCCAAGCAGTGGTTAAGGGGGAAGGACCCCAATACTTTCAACACCTGGGAGAAGCTCTCCAACGCTTTTCTGACGAAGTTCTTTCCTCCGGGGAAGACCATGAAGCTGAGGAGTGAGATCTCCTCCTTCTCCCAGGCCAGCCACGAGTCCTTGCATGAGGCTTGGACGAGATATAAAGAGATGCAAAGAAGTTGCCCTCATCATGAGCTTCCGAAGTGGCAGATTATCAATCTGTTCTACAATGGGCTGAGGGATGACCTTAAATCTTCTATGGACGCCGCGGCTGGGGGTTCCTTCATGTCCCGAAGCGAGGAAGATGCCGGGAATATTCTGGAAAACATGGCATCCAACAATGAGCGGTGGTGTGACGAGAGAGCCGCACCAAGAACTGGGGGTATACACAGAGTCGAGGACGTCGACAAACTTTCGAGCAAGTTTGACTTGCTTTCGACCCAGATCTCCGCACTGATGGTTGGAGCCGATGGGGCCGGTACACAACAAGTTTCTGCGGTGGAGTCCGAATTCCTTGGGGAATTCGACGGTGGTGACATCTCACCACCGTTGGATCAGGCGAGCGCACTATTTTACAACCCCACGGGGAATGCGCCATATCCGCCAAGGACAAATTCCAACCCGGCCTACTCTCCCAACAACCGGAACCATCCGAATTTCAGTTACCGGCCACCATTTCAGCCCTCGCCGCCGCAGCAGCCGCAGCAACAAATCTATCAGCCGGCTAGACCACCGCAGAATCAGGGTCAGCTGCAACCATTTCAGCAGCAACCTCAGCAACAAACGTACGCCCCCAGGAATCAGCAGCCGTTCCAGCAGCAGCAGTATGGCCAACAGAGGGCCGTCTCTCCGGTTGAGTCTCTCTTGACTCAATATATTACCAACCAGGAGAGGATCAACCAAAAGCTGGAAATGGGCCAGCGGACCCTCACGGACCAAGTAACCCAGCTGTGGTTACAGGTGGCGAACCTCGCAAGGTCACAAAACCAATTGCCGCCACAACCGGAGGTGAACCCTCGAGGAGCAACACAAACATCGGCACTCGTGCAGGAGCACGCAAATGTGTCCGCTATCATTCTGAGAAGCGGGACACAAATTCCTACTAGAGTGCCCCCTAGCAACCCGGAAGCACCATTGGTCGTTGAGAGACCGACTGAAAAATTAAACGACACCGGTGCTTTGTCATCAAATCCCATGACTCAGGAGGGAGTATCTGAAGAAGAGAAGAAGAAGGAGGAAGAGAGCCCAAGAGTGTATAAACCCGTTGTGCCATTTCCACAACGGTTGGCTCAGGCGAAAATTGATGAGAAATATGGGAAGTTCTTCGCCATGGTCAAGGACCTAAGCATGCAAATCCCCTTCTTGGAGGCAATTGAGACAATCCCCTCCTATGCAAAATTCTTAAAAGATTTGGTGACCAAAGGGTCGAGAAAAGAGAAAGTGGTGCTGACGGCAGAATGTAGCGCTCTTATCCAGAGGGATAACCCGCCAAAGCTCAAGGACCCGGGGAGCTTCTCTATCCCTTGCACGATCGGGGCTGTGAAGATTAATCGTGCACTCATCGATCTAGGAGCGAGTGTTAGCTTGATGCCCTTGTCGATGTACAGAAGGATAGGAATGGGTGATTTGGAACCCACCGGGATGACCCTACAACTAGCTGACCGGTCGGTCAAATATCCGGTGGGAATTGTTGATGATCTCCCCGTGAATGTGAGAGGGGTGCATGTGCCTGTGGACTTTGTAGTCATGGACATGCCCGAAGACGCACACACCCCCATTATCCTGGGACGGCCTTTCATGGCCACTGCTGGCGTTCTTATAGATGTGAAGAACAGAAAACTCTCCTTGAACGTCAGCGGAGAGAAAGTTGAGTTTGACCTGGGACTATCTATGAAGCACCCCGACCCTCCTGATGACCTCCGGTGTAATCTGCTTGAGATAGAAGACGAAAAGGCTGTGGAGGAGAGCTCCTGGGAGATTCTCCTGAGAAACCCCCTCGATGAATTGGGGAATTCTGAAGATGAAGAAGGCCCCGAAGACAAAGAAGCTGCTGGAAGACCGAGTGCAGCGAGAACGACCCCTCCCGGGTTCCCCAAGTTTCCTCCTGTGAAGAGAACGGGGAAAGAGCTCACGGACCTCACTAAAGACGAGGTCCGAATCCTAAAAAAGATAGCGGGAAGCGCCAACACCAAGGAAAAGCCCCCGGATCTCAAGAACAAAGGGAGGGTGGTCGAGCAAGTATTTTTCCAGCCGCTGACTACCCCGAGCGCCTTCAGCTCCAACAAGGAAGAGATGCCTAAGATTGGGCATCACCCGTATCAGCCACCATGAGCATCTCTTGCGGGCGTCGAGCCAACGACGTTAAACAAGTGCGCTTCATGGGAGGCAACCCATGTTCTAAACTTTTTCTCTAATTTTTAGCGTTATTTTTACTTTATTTTATCTATTTCTATAAATAAAGTCAGCCGCGAGAACATCCGTTAGGGGACTTAATCAAATTTCTTGGTTTTTGCAGGAAACAAGCCTCAACCGATCGGGTGATAACTCACCCGATCGGTTGGGATGTATCAGATACGTGCCGAGATCTGTCCCCGAATGAACCGATCGGTTGAATATTGAAGAGACCGGGTGGCAGATCGGGTGAGCTGGGGAGAACTCTCGGGAAATTTTGGGGAATATCAACCGATCGGTTGAGTTCGAGCACGATCGGTTGACCTGCCCGGGTGAGAAGCCCTAAGTTCTCGGGAAATTTAATGGAGCGGCCAACCGATCGGTTGACAAGTCAACCGATCGGTTCGCCTGTAGCATTTCTTCGGCAAAATTTTCGACCTAACCGTCAACCGACCGGGTGACAAGTCACCCGGTCGGTTCGACTTAAAATCCTATATAACCACCCCCGACACCCGTTCGTTTTCTCCCTCGCCCGATCGCCCGACCCTCTGCCGTTTCGTCTCCCATCGTGCGCCTTCCTGCTTTCTTCCCCAAGATCAGCCTCGATCTTCTTCCCCAACCATTTCCCTACCCATCCACCATCATTTCTCTCCATTCCCCCGCCATCTCCCTACACACAAACCCTAGATTTCCCCCATTCCCCTCCGTTTCGGAACTTGTCGAAGAGATCGTTGCGGCTTCCAATCGAGCAGCATCGGGGCATCCACGAGCAGCTATCTTCATCTAATTTTGGGTAACCTCGCTCCTTTACTTAATTTTAATCTTTTCCCAAATATTCTGTCTGCTTGTTGTTCGTATTTTGTGTTTGTGTTGAATTCGCTGTATTCTCACACACCCACGCGCACAAACAACACCGACACAATGCCTCCCCGCCGTATTAAACCCACCGACGCTAGCTCTTCGAACCCTAGGCCCACCCGTCGTACCCGTCGCACACAACCTACCACCTCCAACCCATCCACCACACCACGCACCACTTCCCCACCTCCAGATTACGATCCCGAATATGGGATGCAATTCCAATCCGATGACCATGCCGACCGATTCACGGCCATGATCCTCCTTGCTGGTCAGGGTGGTAGGATAACCCAAGAATCCGTCGACCGTGACCTCCCCTTCCTTCAAAGCTTCGTTCGCCACATCCGCGAAGACCCACCCGACGTCTCCGAGCTCCACATTCCACCCCCCACGACCCCTGGTCCCCAGCGCAGGCCCCCGTCACCACCCCCAGAGGGTGGTGCCCCTGCTTGATTTTTCTCTCCCGCTTTTGCCCCCCCCACTTTTGTGCCCATCTGTCTTTTCGGGGCCCTACTTTGTCTCTATCGGAGGGAGGGGACTATTTGCGTGATTGTTTTCTTGATTTACCTTTTTCTTTGTTTTGTTTTTGACGCCCCCTTGCACATATCTAGATTTCATTGATCATATCATTTCGCTAGCACTTTCTGGTCTAGCTTGGGGGACGTCTGTTTTGGTGTGCTGTCGTGTTTTGTTTGTTTTTCTCATTTTTGTGTGTGTGTTTGTTTTTCACTTTTTGAGTGTCGTGTCGTGTGATTTTATTCTATTTTTATTTTCGTATTGTTTGATTTTGATCTTGTTTTTTTATTTCTTTTTCAGTTTTATCTATGTGTTTTCCTCGTTTTCATTTCTTTTCATGTCTGTGCGTATTCCCCCCCATTTTCATTGCCCTCCCGTACTCACTCTTATTGCATTGAGGGCAATGCAAGTTTCAGCTTGGGGGAGTCGCACTTCGTGCGTCATTTGTGTTGTTTTTCTACGTTATTTGAGTCGGTTTCCATCGTGTTTTTCTTTTTTTTCTTTTTCCTTCTTTCTTTAGCTCTTTCTCCTAGAAATGAATCCTATGATGAATCGCCACAAAGTCACACACACCTAGCATTGCATCGATAATCACACTCACTAACCCTAGGATTTCGAGTCCTCTTGCATTTCACGCATCGTTGGTCCACTTAGCTTTTTGTGAGTCGTGTGTCGTGACTAGCATTTGGTGTGCTTCTGCTTTGTGATTTTATTTTATATACCTGTCCAGGAATGACCCCTAGATTATCATGCTTCGATATTGAATACGCGGTATTTGCTTCTAATGTCTGCTTCTATATGCATGCTATTTATATCGTATACTTCAATTCGCATGCGTCGGGATTCCACAACTAAGGACTAGAATACCCCATTTAGCCTAAGCTCTATTTAGCAACAATAGTCCCCTTTGCCCAAGTGTTTAGATTTCGACTTCTTTTTTGTTTTACTTGGTGCAAATCCCCTCGTCGTGTACCGTTCCCCCACTTGGGAGAGTACACAAGTGTATAGCCAAAAAAACCAAAAAGCCAAAAAATGGGAGAAAAGAAATGAAAAACCCAAAAAGAAAAGAAAAGAAAAAGATTGTATAGCCAAAAAAGCCAAAAAAATATGCAAATACCCAAAACCCAAAAAAATTCCCGTGTGAATATTTTCATACTTGCCAAGAATAAAGGGAATGCGAGAATTTGCACCGAATGTTCTTCTCCACATCATCTCAACCCCCGTCGTTATCAAAGACACTTGGCTTAGGAGCTATTTAGCTAGTATCTAGGCTATAGTGGCGTGATTTCCTTAACCCTAGTTGTGGAGTCCCCGATGCATGATACGCTCCTATTCTCTCTATTCTCATGCATGCTCGAACTTATATTCGCCGCTTAATTCAATTCGATTCGATATTTGGGTCATATCTTGGATTTGTGTATATCGAGCCTCGTAGCACATCGTAGAAAGCATCACCATTTGCTAGCACACGACCACGCTCACTCGCGCTTCACTGCGTGGACCCATGACACTTATTTGGACTCGCTTTCCTAGGTTTAGTGGTGTGATTTGGCGTTTGCTTACTGGGTGTGTCGTTTTTGATTTTGATGGCTCTGATGGACGATCTAGGGCTTAGAGTTTTCTTTTTCTTTCTTCCTCTCTATTTTTCCCTTCCGAGCTCCCACTCTCACTCGTCTTCCTCGAGGACGAGGAAGAGTTCAGCTTGGGGGATTTTGACGTGCGTCTATATTTCATATATTCACGCACGTTTTCTTTTGTGTTTCTCCGTGTTTTCCGCCGTCTCTTATTCGTTTTCGTATGTTTTCCCGTTTTCTTTCACTTTTCTTTGTTTGTCCATGATTGCAGGAGTTCGACCACGTAGGGGACCTTTTACGATGATATCCCAAGTCCCCGGAGCAACGAGAAAAGTCACGCATGATCCAGGGGGTCAAACGGCGAAGTATTCATCTTTCTGCCCCTCACCCGGTCGGTTGGTCATCTCCAACCGATCGGGTGATGCACGCGTGCACCAACCGGTCGCTACCGCAGCTCACGAAGAAGTCACCCGACCGGTTCACAGACCGGTTCTGCGGGCGGCTGTTCTCTGTCTTTTCGAGCAGAATTCCAACCGATCGGGTGACTCTCACCCGATCGGTTCATCTGTAGCTGAGAAAAAGAGCTGAAGACACGGGCGTCGAACCGACCGGTTCACCCGAGTGCTCCAAGATCCAACCGGTCGCTCAAGAACTCACCCGATCGGTTCGTGAGATCGGGTGAAAACTCGCCGTTTTCTGTGATTTATCTGTAACGGATCAACCGATCGGTTGACTTGTCACCCGATCGGTTGATCCGAAAATCTATATATAGGACCCCTAGGGTTCCAGAAACGAGAGAGTTGTATTTTTTACTGTTTTATTTCCCTGTGACGGCTGTAATTGTTACTCTTAAGTAAGTTTTCAGATCTTTCTAATTTTTTAGTATTGTCTTTACTACTCCTTTACTTCCGCATTGCAATTGTCGGATTATGATTCTAACGGTTAAATTTCATTTAGATTGCTTTTTCATGAATTTTTGTGAGTAGTTCCAAAATCTGGGATTTTGGTGGAAGCCCCTTCGGGGGCTCTTCCCGATGCGTCCATAGGGTTAGGGAGTCGATAGGGAGTAGGAATCTAACGGTTACGCGGGGCGTTTCATTGTCATCGGCGGGAAAAAGACCGCCTTTGACCGTCGGGCCAAGGGGGAATAAACTTGGCGGTTGACTCCCTAGCCAAAGCTCACGCCTTTAGCGTAGACGCCGAATCCTAGCACGCGGGAGCGGCAGGATGAGACGTCGGGAGATATCGTTGCGGACTTAGTGCTCCCGGGATCGATCAGTGTTTATGGACACGGGAGTGCCCACTGATCGAATCCGGGAAGTCCGGTGTATCATCCTGGGCACCGACCGGAATATCGGGCCCATGGGACGCCGGTACCACTTTCAGAGGCAACGTCTCACCATTAGACCCTAATCCCGATCGCTATCCATACCCGTAGGCCGTAGCGGCGAGAGCCTCTCGTCGGGTCGGAAACCAAAGTCCCGGGTTTACTTTCTTTTTGTTCATACACTTTCATTTCCTTTCGTGACAACCAACCACCGATTCGGGCTAGCTCGCCCCTCGGGGTGATTTAGGTCCTACCTGACCCAAGCATAACCTCGCCTCCCTGAGTTCGATATTCCCGCACCCTACACTAACCGTGAAACTTGCGGTAAACGACACCGCGCCGCCGCGACGCAAGCGGGGCGCCGGTCAATTTTCCATTGTCCCCTAAAGTAACACTTTCTCCTTCATGCTTTGCAAGGCTAAGGAACTTTCCTCTTTCACCTGTCATGTGTCTTGAGCAGCCAGAGTCTAAGTACCACTCACACTTTTGTCCCTCAGCCGTGCAATGTACCTACACATAAGAAGAGCATGATATGTGTGACCAGGAATCCAAATAGGTCCACTAGTGTTAGTCACTTTATTTTTTGGAACCCAAATTTGCTTAAATTTGATGTTGGTATTCATATACTTGCAATTATAATAAGCATGACCAACACCACCACATGTATAACATTTAGCAAACATGCTTCTTCCTACACCAGTTTCTTTTTGATTCTTTCTATTAATTCTAGGCCTCTCATCAATTTTATTTCCATATTCCAAACCACGCATGTTATTTCCTTGTATCTGATTACCTAGAACAATGTCTAATGAATGCTTTCCAACAGCAAATTTTTTAATAGACAATTCAAGATCAAATATTTTAGACTTTAAAAACATGTTCTCATTAACATGCATGATACATTTACTAATGAAGGCCTTTTTGTTCTCTTCCTCACTCTTTTTCAGATTAGCCATCTTCTTTTCTAGCTCTTTATTTTCATTTATTAGCATGCAAATTTTCTCATTTAATAATTCATTTTCAACTTCTGGCTTAACCATATTTAGTTTAAACATGCTAATGTCTTTAAGCAAAGTAGAGCAATTCAGACACTCAGTTTCAGTAGGCATACAAGATTTTCCCTTTTCCAAAGAGCTAATAGTAGAATTACATGCAACAAGTTTCTCTTTAATTTCATCAACTTCTAATGACATATTATAATTGTCTTGTTGCAATTCAAAATTGGCGTTTTTAAACTTCTCTACATGGGATTCTAGTAACTCAACAGTTGATTCCAACCTTTCAATTTCATTTTGCATTTCTTTAAAAGTAGTCACAAGTTGAGTTTTAGTCAAAGATTTTACCTCATCTAGTTGTCCCATCAGGCAAAGAGATGAGTGTGCAACTTCCTCTTGAGATTCATCATCGCTGTCAATATCTCATGTGAGCATCAAAGATGTCCCCTTTTGCTCCGCAGCGTTGTTCTTTCCTTGAGGGCATTGCTACATAAAGTGTCCCTGCATTTTGCATTTAAAGCATATAACTGGATCAGTAGTAGTCTGCTCAAAAGATTTATTATTAGAATTGAATTTAGAGCGATTAAACCTTTTCAGCATCTCTGATCTCCCGTTGCCAGTTCTGATATATTTCTTGAAGCTTCTCACCAAAAAAGCCTCCTCCTCATCTCCATCTTCATCCTCTTTAGCCTGAAGGGCTATTGCCTTTGAAGTCTTCATTTCATCTTTCTCTCTCAGTTCAATGCTCTACAGCTCCAGCTCGTGGGACATCAGGTTCCCTATCAGATCCTCCACTTTCATCTGCGATAAATCCCTTGCTTCCTGAATAGCTGTAATTTTAGGGCGGAAGGAGCTAGGCAATGCTCTTAAGATCTTTCTGATTTGCTCCAGACTCGAGTACGGATTTCCAAGAGAGGTAGATTTGTAGACGATGTCTGTGAACCTCGCAAACATCTCTATAATTGACTCTGATGGAAGCATGCGGAAGATTTCATATTCAGTACTGAGCAACGCAAGTCTGGACTCCTTAACCTGCGATGTGCCTTCATGAGTCACCTCCAGAGTATGCCAAATTTCCTGCGCAGTTTGACATTGAGATATACGGTTAAACTCAGCTTTATCTAAAGCACAAATCAAAGCATTCATAGCTTTATTATTCAATGAAAAACGCTTCTTATCAAAGTCATCCCACTTATCTTCTGGTTTTATCATTTCATTATTAGCAACATTAACAGTGGGAGGTTTATAGCCTTTTTCTACAATGCTCCATACATCATAATCAACAGCAGCTAATTAAATCCTCAACCTAGTTTTCCAATAGGCAAAGTCAACACCATTAAACTTGGGGACGGAAAATAGACTGACCCTCAACAAAAGCAGAATCAGACATATTCATACACATGATCAACTAGGCTAGATCTGCTAAATTGGCTCTGATACCACTTGTTGGATCTGGATCTAAGCCTAGAGGGGGGTGAATAGGCTTATAAAAATTCTCGTGCAACCCACGAGAAATCACACGCAGTTATAGCCACAGGCAGGGTAAACAATAATCAACCACAGATACACAGCAAATTTTACCCTGGTTCGGTCGCACCCACGACCTACATCCAGCCCCAAAAGCAATACTAGATTATTACAGTTAACTGGTACAACCTGTAGCTAGAGCACCAACCCTACACTCACATGGCCCTCAGTACCTGCACTCACCAAAGTGCCCAAACAGTAACAATACTAGTAAAGCTCTCTCTTGGCTAGTCCCAACTAGCCAAGCCCCCAAACAAATAATAAAATAGTTTCACAAAGATCACAACACAAAATCACAAATAAAATAAAGTTCAAAGTTTAGAATTGCTCAGTCGTGACGGTGTTGATGTCTCTGTCAATCAGCGCGACGTCAGATCAATCTGACAGGTAGTAGTCCCTTCTATAATCATGGCAACACTCCTTGAAAAGAAAGCCAATTGTTGCTCTTGGAGATTTGTGGAGATTTGCCAAGATGATTGCAGCCTCCTCTTGGGTGTCTGATACTCAAAGAGTTGTGGCAGGTTGTCCAAAGGCAATAATTATTGCAGCCTTCAATTTTGTGCCCTCGGGTTTGCAAAAGAACAAATTCGGCTGCCTTCCTTATCAGAAAAAAAAATGTGTACTTGCAAATAACAATGAAGACCCAATGAAGACCCCTTGCGGCTGATTCAAAACAAAGCACAGATCGGCTTCTTTTTTTTTCTTGGAGAGAAGAGAGGCGGCTCAAAGAGAAATCAAACCCCACCAAAAAATTACACAGAAGGGTACGGCTCTTATTATCATTCTTTGGGTTTATGCTGAGACGTGCGGCACTAGAGAAAAAGATAAAAAGCCCAAAAAAAACTTCGGCCTTCCCTCTTTAAAAGACTTGATGCACATCAAAAATAAAAGGGAAAAAAACAGCATGTTTAAAAAGGAGCCCAGGTGCGTAAGTGGGTATGGGCTAAGTTTAGAGTTCTTTTTCCTTAGGCCTTTTTCAAGAAAAAGAATTAAAAAGATTTTGGCCTGTGCAATTTTTTATTAAAGAAAAAAAGACTCACTCTTGTTTCGGCCTGTAGATCTGCGCGTTTCGTTTTGCCACTAGGTTTTGAGATGATGGGCTTAGGGTTTGATTCCAGTAGATGTGTGTCTACTCCAGCTAGGTTCTCCCCTTTCTCCTTTGCTCATTGACCAAGACTCTCCGTGAATAAGTCGCACTTTTGCCGTTCCTGAAACACTTAACACACACGTTAAAAACGTTCACACACGTTTGTTATCATCAAACACGAAGTTCACAGATCGTTGCTACCAACAGTTGAGGCTTGCATCCTCCTCTACCACTGGTCTCGGTCGGACCGTGTATGTACAGCGTCTATCCCATCCCAGCGAGCTGGCACAGGAACTGGTAAACCTCGATCAAGAGATCACGTGGATGGACCCGATAATCCGTTACCTAAACACGAGGGAGAAGTCGACCGATCCAGTGGACGCACGAAAGCTAGAACAGAAGGCCTACCAATTCGTCCTGCTAAATGGTTCATTGTACAAAATACGATGTACCTGGTATGACATCTTCCTCTATCTTAAATGTTTAGCCCCGCAGGAAGCACACTACGTGATCCAAGAGATCCACGAGGGCGACTGTGAAAACCACTACGGAGGGAAATCCATAGCCTTGAAGGCCATGAGACAAGGGTATTTTGACCAACGATGTTCAAAGATGCTGTCGAATATGTTCGACGGTGCTCGACCTGCCAAAAATTCTCAATGGTCAGCTTGGCCCCACCAACTGATCTGATCCACATCGTCAGTCCAGTTCCTTTCGCCAAGTGGGGACTAGACCTCCTTGGACCATTCCAGCCAGCAAGTGGGCAACAGAGATACGTAATAGTGGCGATCAACTACTTCATAAAGTGGATCGAAACGGAACCTTTGTCCCGAATCACTTGGAAGGAAGCTCAAAGCTTCGTTTGGAAGTCCATCGTCTGTCATTTTGGCATCCCACAATCCATAGTGAAGGACAATGGGACACAGTTCGAGGGCACCAGCTTTAGAGACTTCTGCTTAGAGCTGAAGATCAAGTTGCACTTCACCTCCGTCGCCCATCCCCAGTCGAATAGCTGGCAGAGTTAGCCAACAAAAGCATCCTCGGGCCCCTGTGGAAGAGAATAAACAGGGTCGAAGGAACTTGGCCGGATGAAATCTTTGGCATACTATGGTCGTACAGAACGACCCACAAAAACCTCGATGGGAGAAACGCCATTCATGTTGGCCTACGGATGCAAAGTCGTCGTCCCAGACGAGGTCAATGAGCGACCGCTTCGTCTCCAATACTATGATGAAGAAAGAAACTCAGAATGCCTCATACTTAACCTACAACTAGTGGATGAGGTCGACAAACGGGCTTTGGCAACCCTCATCGAACAAAAAGGATGCATGGCCTGCTATTTCAACTCAAAAGTCTACGAACACAACTTTCGTGTGGGCGACTTGGTGCTGCGTAAGGCCGCTTTCACTCCCGTGATTCTAAAGCAGGGGAAGCTCGCTGCGAAGTGGGAAGGACCCTACACAGTGATCGATGTACTCGGTCCTGTCACCTACGGACTCGCTACTTTAGATGATAGAGAACGTCCTCATCCCTGGAACGATGATCATCTGTAGAAGTATTATCAATGATTGTACAAAACGGGGTAAAATGTTCGAAATCCATTGACCGGCGCCCTGTTTAGGGTATGGGCGCGGTGTCGTTTTACCGTAAGTGCACGGTTAGTGTAGGGTGCGGGTTTATCGAACGCAGAGAGGTGGATGGCTTGAGTGGCTACTAGCCTCGCCTAGGTCGTGTGCTAGCTACGCGGATAGTATGGGTGGAAGTGTGGAAATAAAAGAAAGAAATGAAAAAGACACGAAATGAATCCCCGCCAACACGGGCTAGAGCACTCATGACACTTGGCATTTGACTTGACTGAGGGTGAGACATTGCCCCAAAAGGTGGTACCTAGCATCCATGGCCCGATATTCCGGTCGGTGCCAAGCACGCTAGGCCTACCCGGTTTCGGACGGTGGGCATTCCCATGTCCATTAACACCTTCCGCAACCGGGAACATTAAGGCCACAATGATATCTCCCAACATTTCATCCAAGCCGTTCCCACGCGCGAGGACTCCATGTCTACACTAGGGGCGTGAGCTATGGCTAGGGAGTCAACCGCCAAGTTTATTCCCCCTTGGCCCGACGGTCAGAGGCGGTCTTTCTCCCGCCAAGGACAATGAAACACCTCCGCGTAACCCTAATGGCCAAATAGGTCAAATGTGATTTCTAGCAATACATCGAAGCGGATCTTGACTGGACAAGCACCGGACCCCAACCCCCAACACGTCTAGCGTGTTGTCGTACGAATTGGACCCAGATTGCTAGAAATCCCCATTGACATATTTCATCAAACACATGCCATGCAACCAAGCCAAATGTAAATTTTCAAGCATCAATCCTACCCTAACCCGTATTAGGGTTCATCAAACACTACTCGATGGTGAAGAACATGATAGAAAGAAATAATAATGACGAACAAACATTCACCATCAAGCAAAAAAGAAAATAACACAATACAATAGAAAATGAGAGAAGAAAATACTTATCTTGAGTTTGAACCTTCAATCCAATACAAGATTTATTAACCAAAAACCTAATCTAAACTAATCTAAATCTCACAAGAGAAAGGGGCAAAGAGCCCTAGAAAAACTGAAGAAGAACCCCCCAAAGTCGTGCTCCAACTTCCCTTTTATAAGCCCCCTCAAAACCCAACCGGTTCGGGTCCAAAACTGTCAAAACAGGCCCACCCGATCGGGTGGAAGTTCACCCGATCGGGTGGACAGAAACAGAGACTCAAAACGGCAGAAATTGATCTCACCTGGTCGGGTGGAAACTCACCCGATCGGGTGAAATGAAATTCCAGACTGCTTCCAATTTCAGCACATAGCTGCGCTCAAAAAATTCCAGAAAAATCTAGAAAAATCGGATTTGGGCATGCGACCTATCATTGGAAAGCTAACGACGATGCCGATGATAGAAAAATAAGAGATCACCCAAAATCCTTCTGGAATGATAGCAGATCTTCAATGAATGAGTAGCGGTGCGTGAAAGGGGACGAAAAGGCCACCCGATCGGTTGAAATGTCAACCGATCGGGTGAGCGGCTTGTTGCTTTGGGTCGTCGCCTTCGGGAGCATCAACCGGGCGTAGAGGAGAGCGGGTGGCATGATCGGATCGTCCTTCGGAGGAATCGGCTACAGATGAACCGATCGGGTGAAGGTCATCCGATCGGTTGGAATTCAGCTCCATTCTCCCGAGAACTATGTTGGGATGAACCGGTCGGCGAACCGGTCGGTTGACTTTGCTCCTCGCTCCAGCTTCAGTCCGGGTCGGACACGCGTGCATCACCCGATCGGTTGGCTGTGTCCAACCGATCGGGCGGGGGCTGAAAAGTGGCAATCTAGGTCGTTTGACCCCCTAGATCACGCGTGACCCCTCCTGTTGCTCCGGGGACTCATGATATCGTCGTTTTATGTCCCAAATGCTAGAAATTCCTGCAAAATAACAAAAACACAGAAAAGTGAAAGAAAACGAGAAAACACGAGAAAACGAATACAAGACGGCGGTAAATAATGGAAAAACACGGGAGAAAACGTGCGCAAATATATGAAAAATAAACGCACGTCAAAATCCCCCAAGCTGAACTCTTCCTCGTCCTCGAGGAAGACGAGTGAGAGTAGGAGCTCAGAGAGAGAAAATAGAGAGAAAGAGAGAAAAAGAAAACTATATATCCTAGATCGCCCGTCAGGGCCAACAAAATCAAAAACGGCACACCAAGCAAGCAAACACCAAATCACATCACTAAACTAAGTAATACGAGTCCAGACAATTACCGTGGGCCCACGCGGTGAAGCGTGAGTGAGTGTGGTCGTGTGTTAGCAGACGGTGTCACTATCTACATTGTGCAATAAAGCTCGATATACGCAAACCCAGGAAATGACCCAAATATTAATTCGAATTGAATAAGGCGGTGAATATATGTAGTTCAAGCATGCATGAGAATAGAGAGAGAATCGAACCATATCATGCGTCGGGGACTCCACAACTATGGTTAAGGAAATCACCACACTAAAGCCTAGATAATAGCTAAAAAGTTCCTAAGCCACGTGTTTTCGAAAACGATGGGGGTTGAGATGATGTGGAGTAGAACACTCGGTGCAAATTCTTGCCTTCCCTTTATTCTCGGTAGATAGGAAAAATATTCACACGTGAAATTTTTGGGTTTTGGGTATTTGTATTTTTTTTTGGATTTTGGGCTATACAAAATTTTTCTTTTCTTTTCTTTTTGGGTTTTTCTTTTATTTTCTCTTTTTTTGGATTTTTGGGTTTTTGGCTATACACATGTGTACTCTCCCAAGTGGGAGAACGGTACACGACGAGGGGATTTGCACCAAGTAAAACAAAAAAGAAGTCGGAATCTAAACACTTGGGCAAAGGAAACTATTCTCGCTAAATAGAGCATGGGCTAAATGGGTTATCCTAGTCCTTAATTGTGGAATCCCGACACATGCGAAATGAAGTACACGATATATATATAGCATGCAGAAGCAGACAGGGGAAATAAATACCGCATATTCAAATCGAAGCATGATAATCTAGGGGTCATTCCTGGGCAGGTATATAAAGTAAAATCACAAAGTAAAAGCACACCAAACAGCTAGGCACGACTCACGACTCACAAAAAGCTAAGTGGACCCGCGATGCATGAAATGCAAGAGGACTCGATATCCTAGGGTTAGTGAATGTGATTATCGAAGCCGTGCAAGGTGTGCGTGTGATTTTCGTGGCAATTCATCATAGGGTTCATCTCTAGGAGAAAGAGATAAAAAGAAGAAAAGAAGAAGAAAAAGAAAAACACGGAGAAAAACAACTCAAATAACGAAGAAAAAGAGACAAATGACGCACGAATAAATCCAACACGGGCTAGAGCACTCATGACACTTGTCATTTGACTTGACTGAGGGTGAGACATTGCCCCAAAAGGTGGTACCTATCGTCTATGGCCCGATATTCCGGTCGGTGCCAAGCACGCTAGGCCTACCCGGTTCCGGACGGTGGGCATTCCCATGTCCATTAACACCTTCCGCAACCGGGAGCATTAAGACCACAATGATATCTCCCAACATTTCGTCCAAGCCATTCCCACGCACGAGGACTCCATGTGTACACTAGGGGCGTGAGCTATGGCTAGGGAGTCAACTGTCAAGTTTATTCCCCCTTGGCCCGACGGTCAGAGGCGGTCTTTCTCCCGCCAATGACAAAGAAACACCCCCGCGTAACCCTAATGGCCAAATAGGTCAAATGTGATTTCTAGCAATCATCAAAGCGGATCTTGACTGGACAAGCACCGGACCCCAACCCCCAACACGTCTAGCGTGTTTTCGTACGAATTGGACCCAGATTGCTAGAAATCCCCATTGACACATTTCATCGAACACATGCCATGCAACCAAGCCAAATGTAAATTTCCTAGCATCAATCCTACCCTAACCCGTATTAGGGATCATCAAACACTACTCGATGGTGAAGAACATGATAGAAAGAAATAATAATGACGAACAAACATTCACCATCAAGCAACAAAGAAAATAACACAATACAATAGAAAATGAGAGAAGAAAATACTTATCTTGAGTTTGAACCTTCAATCCAATACAAGATTTATTAACCAAAAACCTAATCTAAACTAATCTAAATCTCACAAGAGAAAGGGGCAAAGAGCCCTAGAAAAACTGAAGAAGAACCCCCCAAAGTCGTGCTCCAACTTCCCTTTTATAAGCCCCCTCAAAACCCAACCGGTTCGGGTCCAAAACTGTCAAAACAGGCCCACCCGATCGGGTGGAAGTTCACCCGATCGGGTGGACAGAAACAGAGACTCAAAATGGCAGAAATTGATCTCACCCGGTCGGGTGGAAACTCACCCGATAGGGCGAAATGAAATTCCAGACTGCTTCCAATTTCAGCACATAGCTGCGCTCCGAAAATTCCAGAAAAATCTAGAAAAATCGGATTTGGGCATGCGACCTATCATTGGAAAGCTAACGAAGATGCCGACGCTAGAAAAATAAGAGATCATCCAAAATCCTCCTGGAATGATAGCAGATCTTCAATGAATGAGTAGCGGTGTGTGAAAGGGGACGAAAAGGCCACCCGATTGGTTGAAATGTCAACTGATCGGGTGAGCGGCTTTGTAACGGCCTGTATTTTTCCAATACATTTAAATTAAGTTTTTAAAGTAATTTCATTTTAATTGTATTTTATAATGGTTTGTTAGGAGTCTTAAACTGATTTCAAAAATTTCCTATAAAAATATTTTGAAGTATCAGACTAGTTATGGAGTATTTTGGTAAGATCGGATTTCATCAAATACCTCTAAAAGATCTGATAAAAAAAATTCATTTTCAGATATTGCAGTTTTGGGTCAATGAATTTATTTTCTATACAAACGTTTTCAAAACGACTTCAAACTTCTGCAGTAGCATCCTATGATCATTTAGGGCTCCTCACATTAATTTCGTAATTTTCTGATATCATTTCAGTAGAGAACCCGCAAACCCGCTTTCTAAACGTTTTGGCCGAAAACTAGTATTTCCGTAGCTCAAACCCTGGAACGGTCTTCGTATTCGCCATCCTCGTGACGATACGATCCCGTGGGTATGTTTTCGTAATTTTTCGGACACGTTTACTGGTAGGGGCATTTTCGTAATTTCGTGTTTGTATTTTCACTAATAACTTTCATTAAACGGGTTTACCTAATACTAATTACCCACTTAATCACCTAACCTAATCCCATCACCTAACCCCAACCCGTATCTACCCTACCCACTCTCCTCTCAGCTAACCCCCCCATCTACCCACTCATCTACCCCATTAATTACACATTTGCCATTAGCTTAACCCTATAAATTTACCCCAAACACACACAAACACACAGACCCTCTCTCTCTCTCCCGCTCTCTGTCTCTCTTCTCAGCTCTCTCCCTCCCGCCCTTTCCCCTCTCCGCTCCTCGGAGCTCCGGCGAACCCCCGCCAGCGACGCCGTCGCGCTCCGATCCCCTCCGACCTCCGAGAGCCGTTCACCGCCACTCCGCCACGGCGCCACCGTTCGGACACCCCCCCCCACTCGCCACGGCATCCGACAGCAGCGCCCCGACGGCCTCCCCCTCCGCCTGTGCACGTCGCCGGCGGCCTCCAACCCGAGTCACGACCCTCGCCCCGCCGCTGCACCGGGCCCCCGCTCCGACGAGACCCCACGGCAACCGCTGCAGACGCCGCCGCTGCCTCCTCGAGCATGCCCCTCCACCGCCTTCGCCGAGAGCTCCGTGCCGCCGCTGCGAGCTCCTCTGACGTCGCCTCCCCGTCGCCGACCGCCGAGCTCGACGCCGCCGTCGCCGTCGTCGACGAAGTCGACGAGAACTCAGCCATGCGTCGAAACGACGTCGCTGCGTAGGTAAAATTCGAATGGCAAACTTGTAAATATGCGTAAAACTCGTAATTTCGTATTGTTTATTAATTAATAAATAGATTTATTGGTTTTTAATTCATAATAAATAATATAGAGCCTAGGAAAATATGAGACTAGCTCTAGAAAATCAGAAATGACATTCTGAACCCAATGGCGCTAGTTTCATCTCAATCCGACGCTTAGTTTTTCCAGAATTAATTTTTAATCCTATAAGTTAAATCCGTTATTTTCGTTCAAAAACCCGTATATTCTTATTTTCACGTAAACTAATATTTGAGAAAAATATATGTGATAATACTCTTTGTAACGGTCGTTTTGACACCTCATTTGCAACATTCCGATGTAGATTGCATCCGGAATAAATTCCTGAACAAATACGTCACTAATTGAAAAATAGTTTTTAAATAGTTTTTGAGCTTTTAAAAATCCTAAAAATTTCTATAAGCTTCAGAAAAATATTTCCTCTTACAGTAAAACTATTTTTAGCATATATAGCATATATAAAAATTTAGAGCGCTTTTCATCACCGTCTTAATCAGTTTAAGTCGTTAACAAATTCCGTTAAATAGGTTAGTTAATAATGTTTTGATAGGTTGATTTGATGTCTTATAATTAGTTAATAACCATGGAACTGATATCGCCAATCTATTGACGCAGAAAAACGTGCATCACGTTACCATCGCCTGGACACTCACACCCACGTCAAGGCAAGTATTTTTAGTAATGAATTACAAATCTGGTCGTTCCAACTTAGTGCTAAATCTGATGTACTTGTCAATTTCTGGTAGCCCATTTAACTTGTTCTCAATTTTGTTGCTTTCTAATTTAAATGGACTAGTCATATCAATGTTGATCATTTGGAACAATTTTCCACATGCTTGTAACTAAATTGGACTGCTTTTACAGTTTTACTATCTGCATGTTAACAAGATAAATCAATTGGGAAAAACGAGTATGTTACAAACACACATGTGATAACCATCGATTACAGATGGGGTGAAACCATCGAATACAGATGGAGTGAAACCATACATCGACTACAGATGTAATGGAACTTAGTCAGTGAACAGACATACACAAAGAGCCGTGTTGGCTACTCCCGTCAGGTCATGTGTGACTAGTCTGGCTCGTGCTTCAGTATGGTCACATATGACTAGTCTGGCTCGTGTTCCAGTAAACGGCGGAACACTTTGGGGTGGGGTTGGTCCATTGCAGTAGGGTTTGTGAGTGTGTCTCGAACATGACTACGGCCCCTCCGGTGGAGGCAGCCATTGTGTTGGAGCGTCACGGTAAAACCACCGGTGATAAGGTGTATCGAGAACATTTCACCTACCCAGGCATGGACTTATCACGTGCACAAACAATCAAATACTCAACATACAACTGTTTTACTTTACTTATAACTTCTTTACTTTTAACTGCAAAAAAATATATCCATGCATGCTCATACTTTACTTTTCTGCACTTATTATTCATAACTGTGTACTAACGCTATTTTGTCCTCTTATAGTTGTTTCTCGTTTCATTACTTTAAATATCTTGCCGAGCTTATCGCTGACATATATTTCAATGTTTTATGAAATATATGTTAGGTTTAGAGACAGAGTACCTTGAGGACCCTACTTTTGAGGATCCCATCTTAGAGGTGAACACCACTGATCAGATTTACGAAGACATTGAGATCCTCCCCGCGGAAGGCTAAAGCGGAACGTTTATATTTCAGTTTATTATTTGTATTGTTATTTTTAGGTGTGTTTGCTTTCAGCAGATTGTACGGCCATGCTAGGCCTTAACTGTTTGTGTATTTGCTTTGGACGCTGGTAATGTAATGTAATAAATATTTGTGCTGTTTCTGAGAAACTCGCGTGCAGGGACCTGCCTTTGCTAATTAAACGCTTAGTGTGCTTAAGTCAAAGAAGAGAGAAAAAAATAATCACCCCCTTCTTTGCTTTAAGCACATGCGGACCCGCTCGCGTCCTCGCCCCCAAGTATACTGGGAACACTACAAGGAATGAGAATGTTTTTAGCGGTTCCAAAATGTGTTTTTGGCGGGTCGGAACCGCTGCTACCATGGTTTCAAGCGGTTCAACAAACCGCTACTAAATGGGGGGTGAAAAACTTGATTTGAGACGGTTTCGAACCGCTAAAAGCCAACCGCATGAAACCGTGTGTTTTAGCGGTTTAGAACCGTTACTAGGAAAATTATTAGCATCTTTTTACAACAAAAAATAATTAAAATAAAATGATTTTTCTAGCGGTTAGGAACCGCCAAAAGACGTAAAATAATTTTAAAAAAATATATAATTTACTGACGGCTGGGAACAACTAGAAAACTGTCAAACAATTTTTTAAAAAAAATTTACTTTGCTGACACTAGCTTAATTCCTCCACAGGTGCTTCTGTTGCAATTGAACGTGGAGATGGCATGAAAAAGTCCACCTTCAGAAAAGAAGCGAGGACAAACAAGCATTGAGTGTTCAGTGGCAGTTGCTCATTGAAGTCACATTATAGAAAAGAGGCACATCGACAACCTCAAGTCTTGCTCATTAAAGCTGATCAGAAATAATTAACGAACCGTTTTCTGTGGCTTCATCTGCCACTTCAACTGGTCTCCGCCTAGAGGAACGCCCTCCATGTGTTCTCTGCAGGTTTCTTCTTCGAGCCACCGAAGAAAGCAGTCATCTGCTACCAAGAACCGAAACCTGTATGCTCCTCAAAATCTTCATTCGAAGAAGAACAGAAGCCAAAAGCCATCACAACCTGCATTCTTCTTTTTCCCTCAAATTCCTTTCGTTCATTCACCGGGGATTTTGCCACCAAACACTCTTGTCTCGCCCCCATCCATTGTTCCCCTAATCATCCCATCGCAACCATCGTCGCTTCTTCCTCCGATCATCCCTGATGAACCTACAAAAATATTTAAGAAAAAAAGATCAATCTTTAAAAATGATGTAAATATGGAAGAAATAAACATAGCAGTGCCACTTCACTGAAACGTACGAAAAATAGTAAAGATACCATTACCCATTGTATACATGCATAATGATGACAATAGGCATGCTTTCAATCAATTAACGTACGAAACAAGAACTTGAATATGCAGTTAAACATTTTAATGATGAGTACATGTTATTCTATACAAGTACAAGAAGGAATGGTGGGTGTTTTGACTATGTAACCTAAAGATACCAAAAAGGACAGGATAATCGAGCACAAAATGCTTAAAGAATGCTTGATTACATGATCCTTTTGTTGATTACAAAAAATAAGTTTAGCCATGGACATAACAACAAAAGCCTTTCCCTCAATCTTATTCAAGGCCAAGATTTCTATTTCTTGCCGATTTCATCTAGGTTGTTTTAGTGTCACCATCACTTTGTAAAGACTTTGGGAGAATATTCTGATTTCCATATTACGAGTGTTTCACATATACATCAGCAACATTCTCAATCAATTAGTACAAGATAAACTACAAGATGCACATAGCTTCTTGATTATGGAGTTGCACACCCACATGTGAATTGAATTTCCCAAACTTATTAAGAAAGACAGACTTCAAGACATAAAAAAGCAAACAATTTAACCTTGTAGTTTGTGTGAGTTTAAATGATATGCTTGCTTTCACATTAACTAATTAAAAATATATAAGTATGCCAAAATAACCTTTGAGTTATTTGATGATGCTTTGGGACTTCCATCTCTTGATCCATGTCCACTAAACCCCTTGACCACCAAGGTTTTCATTAATGAGACATTCTCTTCCTCCAATTTGGAGATTTTCTTCTATCAAGTAAAAAGAGGAACAAATGAATTCTAAAACATAAAAGTTTAAAGACAAAATATGCAAAAACTTTAAAATCGAGCAAAAAATTTCAACACACATACCAATCAAACCAGTGCACTCCCAACAACCAAATAAGGAATTGAAAACCCAATGAAGATAATAGAAAGAAAATGTTGACATTTCCCACTCAAGAAGTTGCAGCACTCAAGAAGTTTACATCAGAACTTGACATTTCCCCCTCAAGGACATTTTCTAGTCATTAAAGATGCAACACAAAAGTATTTTGCATCACATTCTTGGTTGAGTATGCTATCAGGTGGATAAGAACTAGATGGACAAAGAGATAAAGTAATAATGAAATATAAGTATATGATTTAGCTAGTGCCATAATCATAAGTAGAAAATTTAAGTTACTAAAATTATATCCTCTCCAGGTACCATGTAGGCAACATAATCCTATGTTGCTTAGTTAAGCATATTGTGTACACGGGACCCTAGATGTGTCAAGTGTCGTAGTGTCTCGACACAACAAATGAAAGTATGATACAAAGGTGAGCTCCATATCTAGTCAAGAAATAGTTTCTATTTAACACTAATTATTCTAATATTTTGGTATAGTTCCAAAAATGTGATTCTAATTTTGGATTATAGTTGGAGTAAAACACTTTTTAATACTCATAATACAGTAGCAATGGCTGAGTGTGTTATTTTGTTTCTTTGCATAAGCAACATCTAAGTCATAGGAAGAAGTCCAAATCCCATGTCCAAATGACTGGTATGGGAAAGTCTGAAAAATGTAATTAAGTAATATAAGTACTTACTCCAAATGAGCCACAAAATGTCTAGCATAACTGTCCACACACCTACAGTGCAAATTGGTTGTAATTCGTTTTAGGATGAACGGATACTGATATATAATCTTAACATGTATACTCAGATATGCTATTAGATGCTATTACTCGTTAACTTAATCAGGTAAGAAACCATTGTTAAAGCTTATTTATTCTCAGATAGTTGGCTGAGGTAACTCAAGCTCGTTTAATAATCTAGATGGCTCGTTTACTAATCCAGATGATCAAGCTTGATTCTTGAATAAAATTCAAACATGCTTAAAATAAGTAAATAAACATGAGTTGTCTAAAGTTCGGCTTGATTAACAATTATAGGTATTCCTCACCCTTGCAGTGTTGAAAACGGTGGTCTTGCAGTCAGGTAAGATGCTGATAGACCAAGGGGAAGATCATGGTGCATCACATTGAAAGCCACCTTAACAAAATGTTGAGTATCATAGTTGGCAAGAAATGACACACAATCGCCTGAATTTGACCTGAAGAGGATATATCATTTCTTACACGTGCCCAAGGGTTTCAATCCGTAACATTTATGATCAAATAGAAAGAATTGATATGAACCATTACCATATAGTAGTTAATATAAGACCCCCCCCTCTTTGTATAAACTTTGTAATGTTGAAGGCCAAGTCTTCAACAGGATGATGAGGAACCGGACCTCCAAATCCAGTGAACCCGGCACCATCATGCAAAGAAAACCGAAACTTTGTGAGTTGAATTTGGAATCGGCGGCTCATTTTCATTGAATTTAGGCTGAATTTTTTAACATACGATAGCAATTACCATCAAGTCCAAACTTTAGTCCACATCGAAGGTTTGTAAGGCTTGTTTGGGGAATACTCATCATCCTCAGCATAGAAACCTTTCCAGGCGTTGATCTATAAGAAATTAAGAAGCTCATCAACACAGTAATCTCTCAAGTACAACATTCATTATTGATTTTTTTGGCACTTACAACAAATAAGTAAGAAAAGGGTTTGTTGCAGTGAGAAAGAATGGAAGAATCAACAATCATGTGCAGTATAGCTTAACTTTGGATGTCTCTAAAAGGGATCAAATTGAGCAGATGGAACTTACAACAGGGTCAGGAGCATCATCGTTTTTGCATATGATCCATGGGATGCCGATGTCGAGGTCGACCACCATTTTCGCGGCCCAGGTCGCATACGCCTTTGCCGGAACCCCTTGGTCCCATTCCAGCGGCCCAAACTCATTCTCAATCTGTACACAAAATTAGCAAATAGATACATGACGTCTGAACACAATCAATACTAATATCGCTACTATTTTGCATAAAGTATGTATTAGGACGGACCTGAGCGATGATGATAGGGCCACCTTGCCATTGGAACAAGCTTTTAGATTTCATCATCCAAACAATCTTTTGAGTGAAATTTTGCATTGCCCAGTATTTGAAAAAGAACAATGAAAATTGTTATTAAACAAAGATATCAAAAACATCATTAAACAAAAAGTTGGAAAATTAAAAAGCACGTTGTCTACAAAATAAAAAACTTCTATTTTTCTAGTCACCCAAAATTCCATTCAGCACAAACATAAGGTCCAACACAAAGATTAACATAGAGGCCAACGTGCTGCACTAACTTGATGAACTTCACCAAATCATATCCATCCTCAAAATAATACTGCCTATAAAAGTAAAATCATCAAAAATGCAATAGATAACTCAAAAATTACCCACAAAATGAAAACGTCAAAAAAGGTATACTCGGCCTTGACATTGCTGATGGCCATTCCAGAAGACATAAGTCTGAATGACATCCAAGCCATCATCTATGCCCTTCTGGATGAGATCCGGCAACATCTGCAACATTAGCCCAATCAAACATTACTACTGTTAAAGGGATCTTAAATCACATACCTGCAAGAGGAACATGGGGATTGGGGATCTCCGACGATCTCCAGGGAAAGAGATCTGAAAACTTGAGGAGAAAGAGGTATAAAAACTTGGGGTTCTTCGGTGATCTCCTGTAAAAGAGATCTGAAACTTGAGGAGAAAGAGGCCTGAAAACTAGGCGATCTCCGGCGATCTCTGACGAAAGAGATCTGAAAACTTGATGAGAAAGATGTCTGAAAACTTGGGGATCTCCGGCGATCGCTATGAAAATCTGATGAAATCGACTGGAACGAGATCGGTTGGATGGATGGAGGAAAGAACGAGGTCAGCTGGAAGCCTGGAACGATGGAGAAAAGGAGGAAGGTGCAGAAATAGTAACTCGTTTTTAGCGGTTTCAACCCGCTATAAATGACTCCATTGTAGCGGTTACGAACCGCTACAAAACAACCACATTTGTATTGATTTTTTTAATTAATTTATCAACTGCATTGTATCGGTTCCGAACCGCTGCAACTAAAACTTTTTCCCGCCTCACGCCCGGGCTTCTCCCGCAGCTTCTTTTTTACTCTTTTTTTAATTATTATTGCGGTTTCGAACCGCTACAATATTTCCCATTGGAGCTACCCAACTGTAGCGGTTCGCAACCGCTACAAAAGGAATATTTTCGGCGGTTTTTTAAACCGCTGCTAATATAACCGCTACAAATACTCCTGTCTTTTGTAGTGGAAGCGGGGCGTGACAGGTTTTGTTGGTGGCCCACGCAGGTCCTCTTGCACTCTGCGAGACACTTCAGAAATAGTATAAATATTATTACTAACCAGATCGTTTGGGCAAACTAGTACACAAATATTTACTTTGTTTGATTGCAGCGTGGCAGATCAGCCCAACACTCGTAATGGAAATGGTGACGCCTACAACGAGATCGTGGGACTCGTAAGAGAAATGATGGAACTCCAAACTCGATTACTCTCTGCGCTCAGTCGTTTCGCTCCTCATCTGGTCGAAGATCCTGAAGACCAAGTGTTCCAGTCCAGTCAAGGTTTAATCTACAACGCCCAAGCGCCAAGGACATCTACCGATCTAACACCCGATGAGGAAATACTGGGAACAACACGTAACTACGAGGATGTAGTTAAACTTCGAGAGACAGCCCAAGTTGGAGGGAGTAAGCATCCTGAGGAACCAATAAGAGATGCTCTTAGAACAAAACAAACTGCCCTGTTTAAAAAGGTCCGCATCTCCAGTCAACAACTGATATCAGATGAAGCGCCACCATTGTAGCCGACAGGGGCATGTCAAGAAGGATTGTCGGGTGTAGCTGAGGCAATGCCTGATATGCAGAGCATCTGAACACGCTACCAGGGACTGCACTCGCCGCACCAGCAAGCCAACAACTACTCAGTATGGACTACCTCTGGCTCCACAACAGAAGACTTTCGCATTAGCGAGGCAGAACCAGTCGAGACGTCAAATCTTCACCATAACAGCCGCGGGGACTGAGTCGGATGGACAAGTGATTTCAGGTATTACTTACACCCTTCTTTTATAGTGCTTATATTACATGCATGAGTTACTTTTTATCTTTTGCTAAGATATTGTATTGATAGCCTCTTATCCAGCCATATCCCTTTTGATTCGTGAGCCACTCACTACTTCATATCCCGAGGATTTGTAGAGAAACATTTTATTCATGTTGACTTTTTACCAAATCGCTTGAGCATCACTACTGCGAGTGGAGTAGTGAGGACTTCTACTGGATGTCGATTTTGCCCATAGTGATTTGTGGATACGAGTTGTTCGCAGATTTTATGGTAGTCGACATGACAAACTTCAATGCGATGTTTGGCATGGATTGGTTAGGAAATTTCTACGCTACTATCGAGTGTCACAACAAGAAAGTAGTGTTTGAAATCCCTGATCATCCTGTGTTGAATTCATGAGAGGAAACCGTTCACTTGGGCCTATCAAGTTTCGGGCCAAGCCGAACGAACTAATCATTGCATCAATGCAGGTTGAGCCATGCTTTTGTAACGCCATCGATCTTCATCACTAGCAACATTTCTTTAGCTAATGATTGCCTTCTGATCATTCTACTAATTCTTATAATTCTTCCTAATCGCTTTTAGTTCGCCTGAACTCTAGTTACGTTTATTCTAAGGAGGGTAGCATTCAATTTTCGATCACCAGAAGTTCGAGTTCGACAACGGAAGCGAATCGAAGGACGCTCAGAAGTATTGGAGGATAGTGCTGGTGATTTGAGACGAGCCAAACCTGACATGTAAGTATAGGCTGTTTGCGTCTTTTGAGCTAGTGTTTCTCTTCTAGCCCCTACTTCTATCTTGTACCCGTCTTTTCTCTCCAAGGGTTTGACTTCCTTTCCCACCGACCACCTTCCTCCCCCCTCTTTATTTCGTTTGTCCGTTTCCCCCCCTCGAGACTCGTGCCCGCCGAACCCTACCCTACCTAACCCCGACTTCGGTGCCCCCTTTCCCTCTTTTTAACCCACCTCCTTCCTCCACAAGCCACCCCGTGGCTTCCTTCAGACATCACCCCCCTCCTCCACCCGGCCTCTCCCCCAAGCGAGCTCGATCGGACCTCGCATCGCCGCTCCGATCTCCGATCCGCCGGCCTCACCCGAAGATCCGTCAGCTTCTGCTTCGCTCCATCCCGTAGGCCCTAGCTCCCCGCCATGGATCGCCAGCCAGTCGCAGCACTCGCCGCCGTGGATCGCCAGCCGCCGATGGCCCTTCGACGTTCTATTTTGGGATTTTTGGCCTTAGCGACGACCCTCGCCGCCACCATCGCTACCGCTGCGTGGCTGAGATCTTGGGAAGCCGTGATCCTTGGGCTTCTCTTGAGCTCTCTGCCTTGGGTCTCACCTAGGATGAGATCCCGTCTAGGCTTCCTCTTGCGTCTACTCCTTTTGGTTTGCGGAAAAGTGTGTTTTTGGTTATTTACTTGTTGGGTGATGTTGGGTGTTGCGAATGTCAGGTATTGGTCTACGGAAGGAATGATGGCAATGGTTACTGGTATGATATTGGCCTTGGGTGTTGAAGTTGGATGTAGGCCTTGTGCTTGGCTCTGGATGAGAGCATGGATCCTGCCTTATTGTGTGATAGTATGGAGATTGACGGAAGAAATGCTGGCAGTGAGTACTGACTTAGAGTGTTGGCCTTGTACTTACCTTTGGGCGGTGATTTGGACGTTAGCATGTGGTTGGGCATTATGGAAATTGATGGTGTTGGTACCCGTGGATTAGTCGATACGTGCTATATTATGAGCGACATCTTTGATTAAGACCCAGTAGCACGAATAAACCTTATGTTCTTCCATTTTATGTGGTTTAAATAGCTTGCTACTGGCTTATCACCTTATGTCCCAAGTTCGTTCGGATGTCATCATCATCAGAACTATCTTTTTCATGTAGTGCCATTATCTCGTATTTTGGCTATTTGATAAATCGGAAGCAGCTATGGTGATAATATATATTAGTCACATCCCTTATTTTCTTATCACATTTCACGTTATTTACAACCTGATTTATAAAGATTGCAATCTTTTCTATCATTTATTTGTTTGATCTTCTTAAAAAAAATCAATTATTTTTAAAAGAGATTTTTAAATTCCGAGGACGGAATTATTTTTAAGGAGGGTAGAATGTAACGGCCTGTATTTTTCCAATACATTTAAATTAAGTTTTTAAAGTAATTTCATTTTAATTGTATTTTATAATGGTTTGTTAGGAGTCTTAAACTGATTTCAAAAATTTCCTATAAAAATATTTTGAAGTATCAGACTAGTTATGGAGTATTTTGGTAAGATCGGATTTCATCAAATACCTCTAAAAGATCTGATAAAAAAAATTCATTTTCAGATATTGCAATTTTGGGTCAATGAATTTATTTTCTATACAAACGTTTTCAAAACGACTTCAAACTTCTGCAGTAGCATCCTATGATCATTTAGGGCTCTTCACATTAATTTCGTAATTTTCTGATATCATTTCAGTAGAGAACCCGCAAACCCGCTTTCTAAACGTTTTGGCCAAAAACTAGTATTTCCGTAGCTCAAACCCTGGAACGGTCTTCGTATTCGCCATCCTCGTGACGATACGATCCCGTGGGTATGTTTTCGTAATTTTTCGGACACGTTTACTGGTAGGGGCATTTTCGTAATTTCGTGTTTGTATTTTCACTAATAACTTTCATTAAACGGGTTTACCTAATACTAATTACCCACTTAATCACCTAACCTAATCCCATCACCTAACCCCAACCCGTATCTACCCTACCCACTCTCCTCTCAGCTAACACCCCCCATCTACCCACTCATCTACCCCATTAATTACACATTTGCCATTAGCTTAACCCTATAAATTTACCCCAAACACACACAAACACACAGACCCTCTCTCTCTCTCCCGCTCTCTGTCTCTCTTCTCAGCTCTCTCCCTCCCGCTCTTTCCCCTCTCCGCTCCTCGGAGCTCCGGCGAACCCCCGCCAGCGACGCCGTCGCGCTCCGATCCCCTCCGACCTCCGAGAGCCGTTTACCGCCACTCCGCCACGGCGCCACCGTTCGGACACCCCCCCCACTCGCCACGGCATCCGACAGCAGCGCCCTGACGGCCTCCCCCTCCGCCTGTGCACGTCGCCGGCGGCCTCCAACCCGAGTCACGACCCTCGCCCCGCCGCTGCACCGGGCCCCCGCTCCGACGAGACCCCACGGCAACCGCTGCAGACGCCGCCGCTGCCTCCTCGAGCATGCCCCTCCACCGCCTTCGCCGAGAGCTCCGTGCCGCTGCTGCGAGCTCCTCCGACGTCGCCTCCCCGTCGCCGATCGCCGAGCTCGACGCCGCCGTCGCCGTCGTCGACGAAGTCGACGAGAACTCAGCCATGCGTCGAAACGACGTCGCTGCGTAGGTAAAATTCGAATGGCAAACTTGTAAATATGCGTAAAACTCGTAATTTCGTATTGTTTATTAATTAATAAATAGATTTATTGGTTTTTAATTCATAATAAATAATATAGAGCCTAGGAAAATATGAGACTAGCTCTAGAAAATCAGAAATGACATTCTGAACCCAATGGCGCTAGTTTCATCTCAATCCGACGCTTAGTTTTTCCAGAATTAATTTTTAAGCCTATAAGTTAAATCCGTTATTTTCGTTCAAAAACCCGTATATTCTTATTTTCACGTAAACTAATATTTGAGAAAAATATATGTGATAATACTCTTTGTAACGGTCGTTTTGACACCTCATTTGCAACATTCCGATGTAGATTGCATCCGGAATAAATTCCTGAACAAATACGTCACTAATTGAAAAATAGTTTTTAAATAGTTTTTGAGCTTTTAAAAATCCTAAAAATTTCTATAAGCTTCAGAAAAATATTCCCTCTTACAGTAAAACTATTTTTAGCATATATAGCATATATAAAAATTTAGAGCGCTTTTCATCACCGTCTTAATCAGTTTAAGTCGTTAACAAATTCCGTTAAATAGGTTAGTTAGTTAATAATGTTTTGATAGGTTGATTTGATGTCTTATAATTAGTTAATAACCATGGAACTGATATCGCCAATCTATTGACGCAGAAAAACGTGCATCACGTTACCATCGCCTGGACACTCACACCCACGTTAAGGCAAGTATTTTTAGTAATGAATTACAAATCTGGTCGTTCCAACTTAGTGCTAAATCTGATGTACTTGTCAATTTCTGGTAGCCCATTTAACTTGTTCTCAATTTTGTTGCTTTCTAATTTAAATGGACTAGTCATATCAATGTTGATCATTTGGAACAATTTTCCACATGCTTGTAACTAAATTGGACTGCTTTTACAGTTTTACTATCTGCATGTTAACAAGATAAATCAATTGGGAAAAACGAGTATGTTACAAACACACATGTGATAACCATCGATTACAGATGGGGTGAAACCATCGAATACAGATGGAGTGAAACCATACATCGACTACAGATGTAATGGAACTTAGTCAGTGAACAGACATACACAAAGAGCCGTGTTGGCTACTCCCGTCAGGTCATGTGTGACTAGTCTGGCTCGTGCTTCAGTATGGTCACATATGACTAGTCTGGCTCGTGTTCCAGTAAACGGCGGAACACTTTGGGGTGGGGTTGGTCCATTGCAGTAGGGTTTGTGAGTGTGTCTCGAACATGACTACGGCCCCTCCGGTGGAGGCAGCCATTGTGTTGGAGCGTCACGGTAAAACCACCGGTGATAAGGTGTATCGAGAACATTTCACCTACCCAGGCATGGACTTATCACGTGCACAAACAATCAAATACTCAACATACAACTGTTTTACTTTACTTATAACTTCTTTACTTTTAACTGCAAAAAAAATATCCATGCATGCTCATACTTTACTTTTCTGCACTTATTATTCATAACTGTGTACTAACGCTCTTTTGTCCTCTTATAGTTGTTCCTCGTTTCATTACTTTAAATATCTTGCCGAGCTTATCGCTGACATATATTTCAATGTTTTATGAAATATATGTTAGGTTTAGAGACAGAGTACCTTGAGGACCCTACTTTTGAGGATCCCATCTTAGAGGTGAACACCACTGATCAGATTTACGAAGACATTGAGATCCTCCCCGCGGAAGGCTAAAGCGGAACATTTATATTTCAGTTTATTATTTGTATTGTTATTTTTAGGTGTGTTTGCTTTCAGCAGATTGTACGGCCATGCTCGGCCTTAACTGTTTGTGTATTTGCTTTGGACGCTGGTAATGTAATGTAATAAATATTTGTGCTGTTTCTGAGAAACTCGCGTGCAGGGACCTGCCTTCGCTAATTAAACGCTTAGTGTGCTTAAGTCAAAGAAGAGAGAAAAAAATAATCACCCCCTTCTTTGCTTTAAGCACATGCGGACCCGCTCGCGTCCTCGCCCCCAAGTATACTGGGAAGCGGGGCGTGACAGGCTTGTTGCTTCGGGTCGTCGCCTTCGGGAGCATCAACCGGGCGCAGAGGAGAGCGGGTGGCATGATCGGGTCGTCCTTCGGAGGAATCGGCTACAGATGAACCGATCGGGTGAAGGTCACCCGATCGGTTGGAATTCAGCTCTATTCTCCCGAGAACTCTGTTGGGATGAACCGGTCGGCGAACCGGTCGGTTGACTTTGCCCCTCGCTCCAGCTTCAGTCCGGGTCGGACACGTGTGCATCACTCGATCGGTTGGCTGTGTCCAACCGATCAGGTGGGGGCTGAAAAGTGGCAATCTTGGTCGTTTGACCCCCTGGATCACGCGTGACCCCTCCCGTTGCTCCGGGGACTCATGATATCGTCGTTTTATGTCCCAAATGCTAGAAATTCCTGCAAAATAACAAAAACACGGAAAAGTGAAAGAAAACGAGAAAACACGAGAAAACGAATACAAGACGGCGGTAAATAATGGAAAAACACGGGAGAAAACGTGCGCAAATATATGAAAAATAAACGCACGTCAAAATCCCCCAAGCTGAACTCTTCCTCGTCCTCGAGGAAGACGAGTGAGAGTAGGAGCTCGGAGAGAGAAAATAGAGAGAAAGAGAGAAAAAGAAAACTATATATCCTAGATCGCCCGTCAGGGCCAACAAAATCAAAAACGGCACACCAAGCAAGCAAACACCAAATCACATCACTAAACTAAGGAATACGAGTCCAGACAAATGTCGTGGGCCCACGCGGTGAAGCGCGAGTGAGTGTGGTCGTGTGTTAGCAGACGGTGTCACTATCTACACTGTGCAATAAGGCTCGATATACGCAAACCCAGGAAATGACCCAAATATCAATTCGAATTGAATAAGGCGGTGAATATATGTAGTTCAAGCATGCATGAGAATAGAGAGAGAATCGAAACATATCATGCGTCGGGGACTCCACAACTATGGTTAAGGAAATCACCACACTAAAGCCTAGATAATAGCTAAAAATTTCCTAAGCCACGTGTTTTCGAAAACGATGGGGGTTGAGATGATGTGGAGTAGAACACTCGGTGCAAATTCTCGCCTTCTCTTTATTCTCGGTAGATAGGAAAAATATTCACACTTGAAATTTTTGGGTTTTGGGTATTTGTATTTTTTTTGGATTTTGGGCTATACAAAATTTTTCTTTTCTTTTCTTTTTGGGTTTTTCTTTTATTTTCTCTTTTTTTGGATTTTTAGGTTTTTGGCTATACACATGTGTACTCTCCCAAGTGGGAGAACGGTACACGACGAGGGGATTTGCACCAAGTAAAACAAAAAAGAAGTCAAAATCTAAACACTTGGGCAAAGGAAACTATTCTCGCTAAATAGAGCATGGGCTAAATGAGTTATCCTAGTCCTTAATTGTGGAATCCCGACACATGCGAAATGAAGTACACGATATATATATATATATAGCATGCAGAAGCAGACAGGGGAAATAAATACCGCATATTCAAATCGAAGCATGATAATCTAGGGGTCATTTCTGGATAGGTATATAAAGTAAAATCACAAAGTAGAAGCACACCAAATAGCTAGGCACGACGCACGACTCACAAAAAGCTAAGTGGACCCGCGATGCATGAAATGCAACAGGACTCGATATACTAGGGTTAGTAAATGTGATTATCGAAGACGTGCAAGGTGTGCGTGTGATTTTCGTGGCAATTCATCATAGGGTTCATCTCTAGGAGAAAGAGATAAAAAGAAGAAAAGAAAAAGAAAAAGAAAAACACGGAGAAAAACGACTCAAATAACGAAGAAAAAGAGACAAATGACGCACGAAGTGTGACTCCCCCAAGCTGAAACTTGCATTGTCCTCAATGCAATAGTAATGAATACGGGAGGGCAATGAAAATGGGGGGGGGTGCACAGACACAAAAAATGAAAAACACGAAAAATACGCGAACGAAACTGGAAAATAAAGAGAAAGAAACATACAAAATAAAAGATATAAAACACAACGAAGGACTCAAAGACACAAACACACGACAACAACACACGAAAACATGCACACAAAAGTCGATTTCCCCCAAGCTGAACATGACAATGCTAGCAAAATGATATGATCAATGTGATGCAGAAATATGCTAGGGGAAAATCGGAAAAGAAATAAATCAGAATGCAGGAGAGACAATCTGCTCGTTCTCCTCGGAAGAGGATATGGGGTGAAATGATAGAAGGGCTTGACATGAAGGGTTATTAAGATGCAAAAGCAAATCCTAGATACGCTCCCCTCGCTAATGAGAGGAGACGAGATTATTCAAATCTAAACGAGAAAGCAGTAAATGTTTACACTACTGGATTAGGGTACACCTGAGCATAGGCGGATCCAAGATCTGAAGTGGGGCAGGTAGCTGCTCTAACTGCTCCTTCTGTGGCTCTGCCAGAAGCGTTGTGCCACGTGTGCCAATGGACCCAAGCAATGCACCTCCAAGCATCCCTCGTAGGTGTCCACCTGTGACCGGCAAAGGACGAGGTGCATTAGTCCATGGCAAGAAATTATTTCCCAAAATAAATGTATCCCAGAGATAATCGTCAACATAAGATGGAAAAATAATAAAAGGGTGACGAATACTCCCTGAGAATGGGTCGATATCCTCTGTACTAGCGACGACCAAATCCTCGCTCTCCATGAGAAGTGGCTCTCATGGAGAGCCACTTCCATGAGAGGACGAATACTCATGGACGACCCAAAATAAATGTATCCCAGAGATAATCGTCAACATAAGATGGAAAAATAATAAAAGGGTGACGAATACTCCCTGAGAATGGGTCGATATCCTCTGTACTAGCGACGACCAAATCCTCGCTCTCCATGAGAAGTGGCTCTCCAGGTGGTGACACACCGCAGCATACATCAAGGGAAATAGATCTTGTGTCCTGCGAGATATATGGTGTGTCAAATATATATGAGTCTAAAGAAATATGAAGTGAAAAGCGAGAATCAAAAGTGGAGTGAGAGTGAGTATGAAAATCTCCCTGAATAGGGGCAATATGCTCAAGTAGATGCTCAGCCGCAGAAGAAGTGGAGAGCGACGGTAAAGGTAGATGTGACTCAGGCTCCATGGAGTGGACCATCGTATACAAGCCCTCATGCACGTCCTCCTCGATGATATGCTCATACTCCACCATCTGCCCGATGTCTTGAATGACATCCTCATGGTTGACCAACGACCAAGGAGGAAGCTGTGACAGAGATGGCTGTGGAGGTGGATGTGGAGCGGACCCCTCGTATGTGGTCGTGGTGTCCTCGTCCTCACGCACATCCTCCTCGCCGGTATGCATAATCTCTGTAAACTCCTCAGTGCTCTCATAGGACTCATGTGGGGTATCCAAATCAAGACAAGAAATCTCTCCCACAGATCCTAGATAAATCTCCCCATCCTCACTATCATCATCAAAAAATGCTTCGTCATCCAAGTGGTAGTGATGGAAAAATGGGGTATCGGCTTGAGATGTGTCTATGGTGGCCGATGGCATGGTGGTCTCAACCATGAAATTCGGTATATCCTCTCCTTCATCCCCTCTCCTCGGTGTCGGCTCGGTGATTGGTAACATTAAGTTTTGTAATATTTGGCCTTGGTTAAACATGGCACTTTCAAGGAGAGACACGAGGCTTGATTCTTCTTGTGTTTGTGGAGGGGTATAAGGTTAAGAAAATGGATGGGAGGTGTTTGGGCTAAGGTTGTGGGAAAATGTTTGGCCTTGGAGTGGGGGAGGCTCTCGAGCGTAAATGGGCAATTATAATACACATGCCCCGCCATCCCACAAGTCTCACAAACCACAACCGAATAAGTATTGTATCCTCCCATCTGAGCATCGAAATTTGATCTCCACATGGTTATACCATAGATACCTGGACAACAAAAATAAGAAAACTAGAGAGGAGCGTCAATAGTACAAGAGAATAACAAAAAGATAATATAATGGTGGGGGAAAAATTTCTTGGTTATCGAATATATTTTTTTTTAAATAAAAAAAGAAAAAGAATTTTTTTGTGTTTTTATGCGTAGTCTAATGAACCCAAGCTAAGCTAATATCAAACCGAACGCCTCCCCGACAATGGCGCCAAAAACTTGACCGGCGCCCCGTTTACGGTATGGGCGCGGTGTCGTTTTACCGCAAGTGCACGGTTAGTGTAGGGTGCGGGTTTATCGAACTCAGAGAGGTGGATGGCTTGAGTGGCTACTAGCCTCGCCTAGGTTGTGTGCTAGCTACGCGGATAGTATGGGTGGAAGTGTGGAAATAAAAGAAAGAAATGAAAAGGACACGAAATAAATCCCCGCCAACATGGGCTAGAGCACTCATGACACTTGGAATTTGACTTGACTGAGGGTGAGACATTGCCCCAAAAGGTGGTACCTAGCGTCCATGTCCCGATATTCCGGTCGGTGCCAAGCACGCTAGGCCTACCCGGTTCCGGACGGTGGGCATTCCCATGTCCATTAACACCTTCCGCAACCGGGAGCATTAAGGCCACAATGATATCTCCCAACATTTTGTCCAAGCCGTTCCCACGCGCGAGGACTCCATGTCTACACTAGGGGCGTGAGCTATGGCTAGGGAGTCAACCGCCAAGTTTATTCCCCCTTGGCCTGACGGTCAGAGGCGGTCTTTCTCCCGCCAATGACAATGAAACACCCCCGCGTAACCCTAATGGCCAAATAGGTCAAATGTGATTTCTAGCAATACATCGAAGCGGATCTTGACTGGACAAGCACCGGACCCCAACCCCCAATACGTCTAGCGTGTTGTCGTATGAATTGGACCCAGATTGCTAGAAATCCCCATTGACACATTTCATCGAACACATGACATGCAACCAAGCCAAATGTAAATTTCCAAGCATCAATCCTACCCTAACCCGTATTAGGGTTCATCAAACACTACTCGATGGTGAAGAACATGATAGAAAGATATAATAATGACGAACAAACATTCACCATCAAGCAACAAAGAAAATAACACAATACAATAGAAAATGAGAGAAGAAAATACTTATCTTGAGTTTGAACCTTCAATCCAATACAAGATTTATTAACCAAAAACCTAATCTAAACTAATCTAAATCTCACAAGAGAAAGGGGCAAAGAGCCCTAGAAAAACTGAAGAAGAACCCCCAAAGTCGTGCTCCAACTTCCCTTTTATAAGCCTCCTCAAAACCCAACCGGTTCGGGTCCAAAAATGTCAAAACAGGCCCACCTGATCGGGTGGAAGTTCACCCGATCGGGTGGACAGAAACAGAGACTCAAAACGGCAGAAATTGATCTCACCCGGTCGGGTGGAAACTCACACGATCGGGTGAAATGAAATTCCAGACTGCTTCCAATTTCAGCACATAGCTGCACTCAGAAAATTCCAGAAAAATCTAGAAAAATCGGATTTGGGCATGCGACCTATCATTGGAAAGATAACGACGATGCCGACGCTAGAAAAATAAGAGATCACCCAAAATCCTTCTGGAATGATAGCAGATCTTCAATGAATGAGTAGCGGTGCGTGAAAGGGGACGAAAAGGCCACCCGATCGGTTGAAATGTCAACCGATCGGGTGAGCGGCTTGTTGCTTCGGGTCGTCGCCTTCGGGAGCTTCAACCGGGTGCAGAGGAGAGCGGGTGGCAAGATCAGGTCGTCCTTCGGAGGAATCGGCTACAGATGAACCGATCGGGTGAAGGTCACCCGATCGGTTTAAATTCAGCTCCATTCTCCCGAGAACTCTGTTGGGATGAACCGGTCGGCGAACTGGTCGGTTGACTTTGCTCCTCGCTCCAGCTTCAGTCCGGGTCGGACACGCGTGCATCACCCGATCGGTTGGCTGTGTCCAACCGATCGGGTGGGGGCTGAAAAGTGGCAATCTTGGTCGTTTAACCCCCTGGATCACGTGTGACCCCTCCCGTTGCTCCGGGGACTCATGATATCGTCGTTTTCATGTCCCAAATGCTAGAAATTCCTGCAAAATAACAAAAACACGGAAAAGTGAAAGAAATCGAGAAAACACGAGAAAACGAATACAAGACGACGGTAAATTATGGAAAAGCACGGGAGAAAACGTGCGCAAATATATGAAAAATAAACGCACGTCATCCATCTTCATCTTTTATCATATGCATGCTCATTATGGATACAAAGTATATCGTTCTTTGACATCAGTCGAAATGCTCTCGTTGGTTGTAAGGAGAAGGGGCCTCGCCCCTCACCACCGAACAACCCATGTCCTCAGTCTTAAGCTGATGGATCCCCCTTCGCAACAAATACAATTATATAAATATAATAAAGAGGCTAGCTTTGGTCGCTCTCGCACACCAATTCTAGGGAATCTCGATTATAGATCTAAATCGAATATCTAGGGCTTCCCATAGATCAAGATCCTCTATCGATCTCTCAAGATCCAATGGAAATCCCTAGCTATCCATAGTAAATCGATTAAAATCTAACCTATTAACAAGTTTAGCAACATGGGTCTTTATTAGATTTCACATATCAAACCCTAGATCCATAAGGTTCATCCATTTGTCTTAAAGCAAGGAGATTACTCACGATTCATCATAGAAAAAGCAATAGAATTGAGAAGTGGAGGAGAATTCATCATAGGAAGCAGATCCAAATAGAAATTTAGCATAAAAAAAAGAACTTGCAAAAGTTTAGACAAACCAATGATGTTCAAGATCTAAACAATAAGAAAATTAAGATCTTGCACTTCAATCCTCTCGCAAAAATACGATAGAACAAAGGTATTTTTCCTAAGAACTATAGCTATGTCGTCTCCCTTTGACAGCTCTCAAAACTAGCTATTTAAACTAACTCAAAACATCCAGCCTCCTTGGTTGCTCGAGCACCACTAGCTGCTTGAGCACCAAGGAGGCTGGCCAGGGGGAGAGGGGGCTCAAGCAGGGCGCAGCCAGCTTCCTTGGTTGCTTAAGCAGTGCACGACCAGCCTCCTTGGTTGTTGACGTCCCCGGGTTATGCGTGTCAGAATGTGTGCAATATATGATTGGGGGCATGTGATTTAAATATTTATAACCGTAAGCGCACGGTGTTGTAGTGTGGCTTGGGGGTCAAACTCAGGAAGGCGTGGTTGTGCTTGTGTCAGAAAGGACCGGATTCACCCCATGGGTGAGCTAGCCCGAATCGGTAGATGGGTTGTCACGGAAAATTGAATTCGAGGGATAAACGATATAAAGGGAAACCCGGGACTTCGGTTTCCACCCTATCATGTGATTCTCGCCAATACGGCCTACAGGTAAGATAACGATCGGAATTAGGGTCTAATGGTGAGACGTTGCCTCAAAGAGTGATACCGGCGTCCCATGGGCCCGATATTCCGGTCGGTGCCCAGGATGATACACCGGACTACCCAGGTTCGGCCAGTGGGCATTCCCATGTCCATTAACACCGACCGACTCCAGGAGCACTAAGCTCGCAATGATAACTCCCAACATCTCGTCCTGCCGCTCCCGCGCGCTAGGATTCGACGTCTACGCTAAGGGCGTGAGCTATGGCTAGGGAGTCAACCGCCAAGTTTATTCCCCCTTGGCCCAACGGTCAAAGGCAGTCTTTTTCCTGCCGAGGACAATGAAACACCCTGCATAACCGATAGATTCCTAATCCCTATCGATTTCCCAATCCTATGGACGCGTCGGGGAGAACCCACGAAGGGGTTTCCACCAAAATCCCAGATTGGGGAACTACTCACACATATTAGGTAAAAAGAAATCTAAATGAAAATCGACTGTTAAAAGCATGATCAGGCGATTGAAAAGTAGTAAGAGCAATGCAAATAACACTATATTAAAGTTTGGTAAAGATCAGACAACTTACAAATATCTAGAAAATTACAGCCGTCAAGAGAGAGAAAAACAGCAAAAAATAACAACTCCCCCCGTTTTCTGGAAACCTAGGGCTTCTATATATAGAAAATGACATCACCCGATCGGGTGAAGAATCACCCGATCGGGTGACATGCTGCGAACTTCGGCAGCAATCTTCAAAATTTCTCCCGGTCAGGTAACACGGTCGGTTGGCGGAAGCTGCTCGTCGTTTGGATCTTGAGCATCGTCGGGTGAACCGATCGGTTGATAAATCAACCAATCGGTTGGAATTGTTGCCCAAAAAGACAGAGACTTCGGAAGTTTTGGCACGGTCTGCTGGCGGCCGGGCGAGCTCTCCGGGTCATCACTTCGAGAAAACGGCTACAGGTGAACCGATCGGGTGAAGATCACCCGATCGGTTGGATTTCAGCTCCAATTTCCCGAGAGAACAGCCGGGTTGAACCGGTCTCCGACCCGATCGGTTGACATCCTTGTCGCTTCAGCTGCTATCCGGGTCGTGCACACGTGCATCACCCGATCGGTTAGTTGTGTCCAACCGATCGGGTGGGGGCTGAAAGATGGAGATCTCTGTCGTATGACCCCCTGGATCACGCGTGACTCCTCCCGTTGCTCCGGGGACTTATGATATCGTCGTTAAACGTCCCCTACGCTGGCAAACTCCTGCAAACATGTAAAAACACGGAGAAGTGAAATAAAACAAGAAAATACGAGAAAACGGATACGAGACGGCGGAAAATAACGAAAAAACACAAAAGAAAATGTGCATGAATATATGAAATATAAACGTACGTCAAAATCCCCTAAGCTGAATCCTTCCTCGTCCTCGAGGAAGACGAGTGAGAGTAGGAGCTCGGAGGGAGAAAATAGAGAGAAAGAGAGAAAAAGAGAACTCTAAATCCTAAATCGCCCGTCAGGGCCAGCAAAATCAAAAATGACACACCAAGCAAGCAAACGCCAAATCACATCACTAAACCAAGGAATACGAGTCCAGACAAGTGTCGTGGGCCCACGCGGTGAAGCGCGAGTGAGTGTGGTCGTGTGCGAGCAGACGGTCTCGCTATCTACATTGTGCTATAAACTCCATATACACAAATCCAAGAAATGACCAAAATATCGATTCGATTTAGAAATAGCAGTGAATATATAGCTCAAGCATGCATGAGAAGAGTACGAGAATAGAAACACATCATGCGTCAAGGACTCCATAGCTAGGGACTCGGACATCACCACACTATCGCCTAGATAATAGCTAGAAATTCCCTATTCCAAGTGTTTTCGAAAGCGATGGGGTTTGAGATGATGTGGAGTAGAACACTCGCTGCAAATTCTCGCCTTCCCTTTATTCTTGATAGGTAGGGAAATATTCACACACATTTTTTTTGGGTTTTGGATATATGTATTTTTTGAACTTTTGGCTAAACATATATATATATATCTATTCTATAAAAGAGGACCTTTTTTGAATTTTGTCCCAGTCATAAGTCCAGTCATATTTTTTGTTTGTCCCAGTCACCAAGAACGGCCAGGATACACTCTGATGGAGGGCCAGGATGAAGCCACGCATGCATGGGTGCCACAGGCAAGAGAGAGAGAAAATAATTGTACCGCAGCCACTCTTTCCAATGCACTGATCTCCTTCGTAGCAACTCGAAATTTTGGGGGGGAAACACGAAATTTTGGGGGGAAAAGACCTCACAGAGCAGTAAAAATTGGGCTTCTTCGTAGCAACTGAAGAACTTCAAGCCTTGCAAACACACGCTTGGTCTTCTTCTGCAAACCCACGCTCGAAATTTTGGGGGGAAAGACCGCACAGATTGGCAGTTCAAGAAATCATGCCTTCTTCGCATTCTTGGAGAACACACGCTTCCCATCAATTGAAGAAATTCAAGCCTTCTTCGCATTCTTGGAGAACCGTACCAAGTGGTCTTCATTCTTCGCATTCAAGCCTTCTTCGCATTCTATTTTTGGAGAAAGTTGTAACGACCTTGCTCTGGAGGAAGAGCAGGTATGCAATTTGATTTTCTGTTTTTGGTGTTGGGTAATCTTCAAAATTTTGATTTTGTGGGTTGGGTAATCTTCAAATTTTGATTTTTGGCGTGGTTTGGATTGAGGTTTGAAGGTACGGCCTTGATCTGGGGGAATATCAGGTATGCTACTTGATCTTGAGGTTTAGATTCAATTAGGGTTTTCTTTCAGGCGATCATTCATATATTTTATTTTTAAGCATTGTTTGAAACCACAGGACCAAAAAGAAAGCGACGAATCCAATGGCGAAGAGTTCATTCAAGTTGGAGCACCCAATCGGTTTATGCCCTCTTCCCCAATTTTCGACGAAAGTTACTGATTTGTGACCATCTTGCTTGATTCATCTGTGAGAGATTGGGGTTTAGATCTTTTTATGTGCGATCTTTATTTACATGAGGCTTTTTGGTAAATTTTCATCGTTTGGATCAATGATTTGCATAACTTGAACTTTTGATAAATTTTTGTAATCTGACTTTAAGAAGTTTATGAAAGTTCTCCGTGTAATGAGATGAGATTGGATTATGATTTAAGGTTTATGAAACTTCTGCTATACTTGCTGATAAAGAGAGCGTCCATGAGCAAATATCTGGATGATAAACTCTGTAAAGTGTAATATTTGGCATGTTAAGCCCATAGATCCTCAATGTTTTCTGTAGCGAGGGATTGGTTTTCAGGTAATCCTGAATGTCAATCTTCTTCTGCATCGACCCGGACCTCAAATTCTAGCAACTGGGTGTAAAGGGCAGTTTCAGGTTCTGTGGTTTGGGAAATGTAACCCATTTTTTGTGTTCAATAGTTTGAATGTTTAGTTTTTATGTTTATGAATTTGAATGTAACACATCTTTTTTATTAACTTTGTTGAGATTCCATCGAGTTCGCTGCTTCACTTCGCTTCCTCTACCTTCAGGTTAACTGTTTAGAAGTTGCTATATTTTTTATGATAGATTGAAGCATTTTTTTTAATTTTTTTGTGATTTTTTGGTTGATTTTGGTTAGTTTGGATGAGTAGAAGCAGATACTTCCAGAGGGACTACAACTGGGAATGATAAAGGAGTATGAGGAGACAAGACGGTGTGCTGTCATAATGATGAAGAGCTCTCTTGATCTTAGGGACAATTTTCGGAGGAATTTTGGAGAAAAATATCATATTGGTACGAAAATGGAATACCTTTGAATTCATTGATGACAATTCTTTTCTCCAGTTCTTATAAGCACCTAGAGGTCTAAGTCTTTTACTTTTCCTGGATTAGCAGTGTAATATTAGCTAAAAATGGCAAAGGCTACTTCCAATGATACTCAAGAACAGATCCATTCTCTTCGAACAGCTTATGCTACCATCCCAACCAATGTAAGGGTATAATTATTGTATTAAAAGTAGTTTATTTTCTTTTTTTATTGTAATAAACTTGAAAAGATTCTGAATTGTTACTATCATTACAACATCTTATTCCTAGCAATCAAATACGAAGAACCCACATCAAAAGACTCACTTTGCCATAGCCCATAGAGTGACGTGGATTAATGTTGTAAGGGCTTTGGTGCATGAGTACGCATGATATATTTGCTTAAATTCCTCATAGACCATCTCTTTTTATTGAACTCTTAATTTAATTTTGCTTTCTTATGTGACGCCTCAAATATTCTTTGTTAGGGGTAGGACTCAAATAATAGAAATATGCTGAAGCTTTTTTCGTTAGTACCACTATTACTCGACAACATTGTAAGAACGTTAGCTTCATTGTTAAGTAATTCATAGCCAGCAAACAATCTCCAAATACAAGGAAGATGAGTCAGATGACACATTCTTTGAATCATTAATTGCAGCTATAGTCAGGACTGCCATTTTGCATTTGCATTATTGATATCATAATAACATTCAAGCGAACGACGGCTGTCCAACGTCAATCCGTTCAACACGAATGTCGAATTTGATTACTTGCCTTATAATTATCGTTTATTTTATTTGTACAGAATTGGATTGAGAATTGGATTGAATATGAAGTTTGGTAGAATTGATTTAAGTAAATTGTTGCTAAGTTATCATAACATCGATGAAAATCCTTTGAATTGAGAGCTTAGTAAAGGATTGGTGAGCGAAGCCAAAAATGGTGTATTTTTAATTAATTTTTAGTTTGATTCATTTTGTTGGAATTTGGTTGTGCTATATAAAAATATGATCTTGATTTGATGCTTCATTGATTATCGATCACTGCATATCTTCTTTGTCCAAACAGTTGGTTTCTTAAGCATTTTGTTCGCTATTCTCTCATTTGTATTTGCTTATTTTTTGGGAAAATTTTGTGCTTTAGCCATGCCAATTCATGGAGCTAATTCTACACCGCCTCGAAGCATCTCCAGTCATTGCTACTGTCTCGATTCGGTAACATAATCTCCAATAAAGTTCCAACATTTTCCAAAAGTTTTAATATTGATTGGTTGAGGTGTTTGATTATTTCTTTGCATTTTTTGGTTGGTTGACATTTAGCTAGGGGTTGAGGATGTCGAAGGAGTAGGCGGGACGATTCACACACGGAGTTTACTTACCTATTTTGTGCCGAGCATTTTGATGTTATTGGGTGATGTCGTCAAATTGACAAGAAGCATCATGTAGAAGTCAAAATGGGGTAATTTTTGGTGATTTTTAGTTTGCGATGACTACATGAAGTTGGAATTTGGTTGTGTTGTGTAAAAAAAGTATATTGATTTAGTTTATATAAATGCACCTATTTTAATGAGGACTGGTCTCTGGGTTCCCATTTTCTTTTATTTTGGTTTCAAATATCTGAGTTTGTTCATATACCATAAAGATTTCTATTAATTAAAAAAATTGCATGATAAGCATAAAACTAGAATAACTGATCAACATTTCATGTGCACGAACCATCAATATTAGATGAACATTCATACGACATTTCATGCACAAATTCAATAAACACACACTTGATCGTATATAATTTATACTCATGAATGCTCTGTTATTGTTTTCTAGGATAACCACCTAGGATCACTACTTTATTCTCATGAATGCTCAGTTTATTCTTATGGATAAACACTTAGGATCACTACTTTATTCTCATGAATGCTCAGCTTTTTCTCCATATATATATTGTTTTAGTTTTTTCTCCGTTGGTTCAGATGATCAATTTTTTTGGCTATGATCAAATCAAGCTGAAGGGATTTGATTCTTGATCGGAAAAATTCCCATGACTTGGTGAAATGGCGAAGAACATCTTACGCTAGAGACAACGAAGGATATGTTGGGCGGCCAGAAATAAGGCCAAGGATTTTTTATTTTTGGAATTTTTTTGAACAAGTTAAAGACGCAAGAATTAAGTGTTTGGAATTATTGGAATTTTTTGCAGTTATCAAAGGTAAACAAAAAATCATATATAATTTATTCTCATGAATGCTCAGTTTTTGTTTTCCAGTACAAACACCCAGTATCAATACTTTATTCTCTTGAATGCTTAGTTTGTTATCATGGATAAACACCCAGGGTCACTACTTTATTCTCATGAATGCTCAGTTTTTGTTTTAAATATATAAATTTTTTGTAGTTTTTGCTCAGCTGGTTACTATGATCAATTTTTTTGGCTATGATCAAATCATGCTGATGCAATGTCATGAAAACATATAGACATCTTGAACATAATGGAGAATATATGACGAGGTTCCTGATATTTAGTGCTCAATAATCAATGATGTGCTTAACGATGAAGATCTCACTTAGCTGTTTAGAGAAGTTAATTTTGTGAAACTTAAAGTGCAGAAGAGATACCTTATTAAAGAGCCATGCGACTTTAACCCAGGTTTATGTTACTGAACAACTTTTTAATGGTTTGGTTTCAATAATTAAGTGTAAATTTTTTTGCTACTCTGTCTCATCAATATTTCCCATGATTTAATGTGGATGCTAAACTAACAATGCATTTTTCAGGACTCCTGTTGTAGCCTCCATGCATCAAAAGACATTTTCAAGTTTACGTGTGGTTGCAGATAAATTGGATACGGTTTAGGGGTATGTTTCCACGTGCAACACAACTACTGTTTTTAAGTGCTAGCCCATTAGGTGACAATAGGAATGTTTTTACGATGCTTAGTGTTTGAATTGGCAACAACATGTAGTTCATCCCTCTCATGATTTACCCTAGCTATTCATATCCAAGTTCCAACTGCATTAAGTTATTAGCATGAAAGGAGTAGCCTTACAAAGACAGTTCAATCCATTGTGCCACCACCAAGAGAAGCATCACATCTTTTGATAAGTTATTATGACATTTGCAATGACTAATTAAACCCTCTTATTTTGCGAAGTGCAACTCACTCAAATGTTCACATTACTCAATATTTTCAATCATCCAGGCTATCATGCAATTAAAAGCAATCAGTAGAAGAAAACTATGGTGTGGCATAGCGTACAAAATTTTACTTCAATCCTATTACTTAGCTTCTTCTTTCTTACCAAACTGTTGTATGATGTTTTAAAGATAATTCATTTAAAATTTCTTTAACTTTCACTACTTTTGTGAAAACTATACCTTCATGTTTCAAAAGTATTCCAAACTACACTGATTGTTTTGGCTAAAATTTGGGTGAATCGACTGAATATTCTGGTAGTTTTGGTTATTGTGGATACATAAAGTAAAAGTTGACTGTTTACTGTGTTTTTATACTCATTTACAAAAGTTTGATCAACTAGAAATATATGATGCTTTGTATATATCTTCATGCGGGGTTTTGTTTCTATGACGTGAACCCTCAAATCTAACTTCAAGCGATCACTTTCAGTTTGTTTTTCTTCATTGCATCTTTTACCACAAGCACTACCAGTTCCATTTTTCCTTTGGCTCAGTAGTTTTCTAAAGAGAATGGAGTCTGATAGATATGATTAGAATGAAACTCTTAACCGCTATAATGTTCTCTGCTTAAATATGGACAAAATGATTTGAACGCACAGGTGAAACAATGTTGATCGAACCTTAAAAATGGATTTCGAGGTTACCTTCCATTTTTGGAACATCGTAACATGGGTTAAAGGCATCAAAATTCCTTAACCCCATTGTCAAATGGTTCCTAACTGGTTGGATTCCTGCAACTGGACCTGCAATGCAAGACCACTTGCAACATTTTTAATTTAGTTGTTTGGACTCAGATGACATTTGCACAATAGGTTTCAATTGTAACTGAAGTGTTTATGACTCTCTGCCATATCCAATATCCAGGTATACCAATAGTATTGGTATAGTCAACATAAATGATTTATAATGATATGATGGTGAATATGATTGTATAACTGTGCAAGAATACAGCTTTTCAAGAAGCGATAAAAGAATTTTGTTCATGTCTTTGTTCATTTCATTTCAATTTGTTTCCCAATCCGTCTTTGCTGCATATATTATTTCTTCAATTGCATTTATTAGCATACACCTTAGCCCTCAGCCATTAGCCCTCTGTTTGGATTCCAAGTTGCGTTCTCAATGCTGCGAAGAAGCAGTAAGCTCCTTATTTGCTGCGACATCCATTTTTCTTATGTTAATGTAACGTTTGGATGGGTTTCAGTCCGGTTTTCAGCCGTGAGCCCTCAGCATTCAGCCCTTCTCGAGCAGCCATTTTCCTTAAGCATCCAAAAAGATGGTTTTCTCTATATGTAACATCCATTTTCCTTAAGCATTCTGCTATTATTTCTGCGGGCATTCCAGTCCAGTTTCCTGCTATATGTAACATTTGGATGGGTTTTAGTCCGGTTTTCAGCCATGAGTCCTCAGCCCTCCCAAATAATTTTGTTTGATGCATTGTTTTCATTGTGGCATTATATTTGTTTGAGGCAAGATCAATTCACTGTAAATCTTTGTGTTACATATCTCATGTATACAATTGGATTACCTGGCACATGATATCTCATGTATATCATTGTGGCATTATACTTTTCATTTGATTAATACTATCAATTTTGGTTTTCAGAGTCCTGAGATCTTATTTAACTAACAGACTTTGTGTTATGCTTTGCAGGCATGAGCAAACTCCTTGGGATGAAGGTGAGTAAATTTCTTAACTTCACACTAAAAATGAATTGGTGGTGATCTGAAGTTTATTTTTCTAATGAGAGGTTTGTTGATGTATGGTTATGGAACTGAAATTGTTGGTGAAATGCATGATAATTCTGGATTAATTCTGGAATTGAAATCGTAGGCATGAGCAAACCTTTATGTTAATTCATTTTACTATTTTGGTTTAGGCCTGCGAATTGTGAGTTTCATCAGTAAAACAAAATTGGGATCTGCTTGAAATTTTCTCAATATATTTTTATTCATAAGTTGAGATCTCAATATTGAGAAATGTTGGTTTTCTTGAGATCTCTATAATCTCAATATTTTGGTGGAATTTTGGTGGAATGTTCAAGCAGATCTCAATTTCAAGCAGAGATCAAGAAGATCTCAATTTTCTCAATATGTTAGTTTCTCTATATATTTTTATTCAAATTCCACCAAAATTGAATTGTTAGTTTCATCAGCAAACCAAAAATTGCCATGAATGCTAGCTATGTGTTCATGTGCTCCATATGTTTGTGTTTTTTTTCCTTAATGGGGTTTCTCATTGTTTCTTCCTCTATTTGAATCTCTTATACTTTCAGTTCTAATCTCATTGAGTGGATAAATTTGTATGAAGATATACTCAATCTATTCTTTAATATAAATTGAATTTACTTACTTATGTCCAGTTTGGTATATATGGAAATTGTTTCCATATATATTAATTGTTAGTTCATAAGTGAATTAATTGTTAGTTCAAATTATTTGATGTTCAAATAATTGTTAGTTCAATTAACGTTAGTTCAGAATTGGTAGTTCAATTCACTTTCAAATATGTTAGTTCCAAATGAGAGAAATTTCAAATCTGGGTGGTTGAAACTGTCAAAACTAAAATGTGAATTGTTCTGGAATATCTGGAACTAAAATTTGAGAGAACATAACTCTAAAATCTGGGTGGAAATTCCATGTTGAAACTAAATTTGAGAGAACATAACTGTAAAATATTGAGTGAAGTGTTATTATATAAGATGAAGATTCATTTATGCTGATCTAAGGACAAAGATTAGTTGTAAAATTATCATTTATAATGAGAGAATTATGACATCTTCATTGTTCCAAGAACTAAAATTTGATATTTGTATTGAGTGAAGCGGAGAATAGCGATGGTCTACTTGGTGGTGGCTATGACAGAGGCTCTTATGCTAAAGCATTGGCCGGCAGTTCTCGGCTCAGGCAGTTTCACCATTTTTAGCACATATCGTTGGCAATGGTGATGTATTGTGCCTTTGTTTACAATATTGAAGTCCATATAGACTGGCATGTTATTTCTGTATATTCACAAGATATTGAATTTACTGAATACGCAGGCTTGGTGGTTTCATCGCAATTGTCACATACATGGTCACTACATACATGATGTATGTACCAGACTAGAGCTTCTTTTTCCACAGTGTTGGTGATCCAAATGATGGCAAAACATTTATAGTATGTTAGACACTTACGAGATTTCTTTTCATAGTGTAATTGAATTTGTAATTGAAATTTTGGCAATATCAATTTTCAGGTTCAGTATGGTGTGAGTGGGCACCTGGGTCAAGCTTGCAATGTGGTTGGTTATTTTGATCGGCAGCTCTGGGGCATAAACCATCTGCACCCGCAGTCAGTTTGGATTTGATCAAATGTAAAATTTTGTTCACTTGGAGTTCTAAATTAAATAATGTACACTAAAAGAATTTAACCTTTTTCTGCATACATAAAATTTGTTGCCTTTGTGCTGTAGAATTTCTCAGGCATGTACATATACTTGCCTCTTTCAGTATCTCTCCGAGGGGATGCAACTTCTTGGTGCAATGTTTATGTATGCAAGGTTTATGTACCCTGTAACGCTATTATGCAGGCTGAATGTTGAAGATAACACATTTAAGGTTTGTCGTATTAGGTTTGTCTTTTAATAAATGTTATATTTGAAGATTGATTATTAGAAATTTGGTTTATGTGGTCCAAATGCTTGGGTAATCTGTTACTTTCAAGAGGTCTTGACTTTTTGAGTCACAAGCATAATTACATGGAGAATTTGTTCGGATCATTCACCATGTTCTCTTATTATTTTTTAAATCCATGTCATGAAAATTCTTGACAAGGCATGCATATATGCATGCAAGTTGTTGGTTATAATCTTTAGTAAGTATTGCTCACCACGCTTTCTATTAGCATCAAATTATCTGCATATGATATTGCCATGCTCATGCATTAGGAAATTTAATTATGATGTTCCTAACTTATTATGGTCTTATGTTCCTTAGAAGTAAGCCTCTTGAATGCCCACTCATTGAATTCATCTTCATCAAAATTGGAAGAATTTGTAATATTGTGAAGAATATCTGAGTTATTAGTATACATGATTAATTATTATACATTTTTTTCTTTCAGATGTAAAAAGGGAAGGGAAATAACACGATTTTATGGTCCTGCCAACAATGGCTTTGAAGCGACTTGGTTCAGTATTTTGGATAAAGAAAAGCCTATTAACTGTCCTTTGAAGTAAAAACAAAATGGTGAAGCTTTACTTGACAGGATTATGAAGTGCTAACTTACATACACACATAAATTAAGAGTTATTAGTAGTAGTCATGGGGTTTTCGATATTTTTTGTGCTTTTATTTCTCACTGCTCAAGGCAACGTGACCTCTGCTTTTAATTTTTTTGAAGCATGGATTATTTATGAAGATTTTACCTATACTCTATAGCGAGAACATCTTCGTTAGACGGTCATGCTTCAAATAAGGAATATCCAACTGCCAAAAGTATAGGTAAAATCCCATAAATATTTATGAAGACAATAAACGTATTCTAACGAAGACCGACTAATAATATAATGCAATTGGATCAAATAAGGAACTACAATATCTCTGTTTTCACCATGGGTTTTACTATAATCAAGTTAATTTATATTGTTGTTGAGTATATGTATGTGTTTTTAATACCAGCAAGTTACATAAGAACTACATTGCAGCTTTCAGCAATTTGTTATTATGAACAGTGGGTCTTATTTTTGTGGACATCTTAAAATGGCTACTTCCGTCTAAATATAAAGTTTGTTATGTAGATTACCTTATTCTTTTTTTTATTTCTCTAATTAAGATCATTCATGTCTTTCCACATTCATAATTTAACAAAAGAGCTGGCCATAAAAGAGCAAAATTGATAAAAATAATCTTTTGTATCCAATACCTAGAGTTTGAGTTGGGTTATCGACACTGTTTGTGATATTCGATATACTGCGTATGGTCTAAATATTTGTCTTATTTCTGATGGTGTGTGTTATTTAATTTGTTATCATAATACTAAAGGTATGGTGCAACATGCATCAGCATTAGCTTTGGGTTGCATGTGTGAACTATAACTTGAGAATAAATAAGTAGCAATGTCTGTAATCCAAGTTTCAGCTATCTATCAGTAATCCCTTTAGTGTGATTTAATTTAGGGTTGCCAAGAATAAAATAACAATACACAGTCTAAAGTTAGATCAGCAGCTGAATAAGCATATGAATTAATAAGGCTTCAAATGTTTAGAAAGTTCAAAGAAAAAAAATAATAAAAGATAAAACAAACTTTGTAACAGGCCAAGCAAGGTGAATTTCTCAAGACTAAATGTTATCATTCAACTCTTTTATCATGACCGTTATGGTTTATAATTAAGATTGCTAGATTTTTTTTATCAATTCCAACAATTTATAATTATTGTTTAATTTGTACTAACAATGATCTCCACCGTTGGATTATCTTACTATGGATCACACATTGTTTGGAAAATAAAAACATTTTTACTGTCATATATTTGACATGGATTCTTGAGTTAATTATCTTCATGTTTGAAGATAAAAAATTCATTCTTGGTAAGTGAACTTTCTTGGCACCCATTTTGACAAAATTTTGAAAAACATGAGTAGTACGCACATATTTTGTTATTTATGATTTGTATTGGAAAACTATCTAAAAAAATTGAAGCAATGCTGCTACAAAAAGAAAATCCAAAGAAGTGTTGTATGCGTAGGGGAAGAAAATGAAGACGCCGTTCACAAAGAGGAAGATAGTACACATGTTGAAAATGTAGAGAACCTTGATGACCCTAGCGACGAAAATACAGTTCGAGTTGAATGGGTAAACATAGTTTTTATTGCTTTTGAATTATCAGTGCTAAGCCTAAAATGCATTACAAAATCAATAAAACTGCTCAATTTCAGAAATATTTCAACGAAAATTATGGTTAGTAATCGTAGTTTAGATATGATTTGACATACAACATAAGTATTAAAGAGTAATTTCCTTATTATGCTTTGTTATGATGTTGGTAATCATAGTTTTATTAACTTTCATTTAAAAAACCTTTGTTTATCCATTTATTTTCATGGAACTTGACCGTTACACATGGAACTCTTAATAATCTCACTCTATGATAGTTTCATAGAAGTTTCACAAAAGTACATCATATGTTACACTTATGAGTTATAAAATTTCAAATGGAAAAGGAGGCTTTTGGCATTTGCCCCGCTAGAATATATCATTCGAACTTTAGGGGTTTATTTTCAAGAATTATGTCTATACCCCAATGGTTATGTTTCATTTCAGAACTGTGCTGGTGAATATGATTGTATAACTGTGCAAGTGTACAGCTCTTCAAGAAGTTGTACTTTTGTCTTTTCTCGACTATGATTATTTCTGTCTTTGTTCATACCATTTCAATTGGTTGTTCAATTCATCTCCATTGCAATTTGTGCTCAGATATAACTCAAGTGCTCACCTAAGTTGTGCTTGCAACATTAATTCTCACCATTAACATTAATGCTCAACCTCAGGTGTGCAGAAATCCCTCAGCCTCCCTCCCTCATGTATGTAGAGTCCGAGCTCTAAGGTAAGCCAGGAATCCTTGAGTCTAGCCTCCATCATGCACGCAGAGTTATTTTTGTTGATCATGTTTTTGAAATTTCTCTTTATTTAAAGTTGATTTAGAGTCTAGCCCCCCTCTCTTCTTTTGAAATCTCCCTTTATTGTTAATTGTATGTTTGCTTCATGTTCGCAGAAAACCAAAGACCGAGCTATCCCCCCTCACAGAAATCCCTGCAACCGTTTTTGTTTTTGTTGTTGTTGTTCGCATAAAATCTCTCTAAGGTACCGATCTCTAAGTGAGAAGTGGGAGTTGAAGCATTTTGTTTCAGCATTTGATTGTGTATTTGATTGTTGTTGGCAAAAAACAGGTATCTGTATTTGAAGCAATAACATCATTTGGCAAAAAACAGCATTTGGCAAAAAAAACAGGTACTAAACTTTTCACTTTTATTGTTGTTGGCATTTGACTCTGATTTTTATTGGCAAAGTTGTTTCAGCTTAAGCAAAGCTGTTTACATTATTGATACTTTAGTTTTCTTACTGATTTGTATGTTTACATTGTGTTTCAGTAAAGCTGTTAGTTTATTTCACTATGATTTTGTTTCAGCAATGTTGATAATTCAGTCATGTCTTATTTCACTCCGATTTTTTCCCCCGAGGATTCTTAATTTTGTTACTTTTTTATTTCGAGCAATTTTTTTTTCATATATTCTGTTTGGTTATCTTTATTTTTTCTATTATTTGTGAAAAAATGGGGGTTTCCCCCATAAACACTGGTTATATATTATTTTTTATCATTTTACTTAATTAATACAATTTTTACTTCTATTTGTATATGCAGGATTACATTCCAACTGTCTTTGACAACTTCACTGCTAATGTCTCTGTAAATGGTAGCATTGTCAACTTAGGATTGTGGGATACTGCAGGTATTGCAATTTAATGTCGTAGTAATTGAAATTGTAATTGCTCTATTTCCAGGGATTAAAATTTAATGCCTTTGTTTTTTTAAAAAAATAGGGCAAGAGGATTAATATTGAGGCCACTATGTTACAGAGGGACATACATTTTTGTTTAGGCTTTCTCCTTAATCAGCAGGGCAAGATATGTGAATGTCCTCAATCAGGTGATAATCATTCAATTTTCTTATTTTTCTTCTCAATATAAGGAAGAAAAAAATGTATTTTTTCTTTTAATTTTTGATAGCTTATGTGATCTGATTGTATTATAGTAAAATTGTGAAAGTTCAATGCATAATCTCTAAGTTACATTCTTATTTTATTTTCAAATGTCTATAAATTGTCAAATATATCTTTAGGGGTGAAATCATAACGTAGAATGCCTCATTTCTTATGTTTTGGTGGGCATGTTACATATATGTGTGTTTCCTTTGGCAAACAGTGGATGCCAGAATTCTTATTGCCTTCTGATCTTTTTTCCCCGTTGACTGTAGCTTATATGATAATCCTCGATGATTCGAAGGAGATTCGGATCCAAATTTCGATATCGTAGTTTGTGAGTTACTTTCGTACTGCTTTAGGTATGGGCTTCCTTGCATCTTTGATAAATATATATTTCAACCCTCTTTGTAAATAATCAACACACAATATAGAGATGTTCTTTCCAAATTTTAACATTGTATTTCCAGTTTCCAACCAACTCAATCAATGACATATCTTTATGAATGATTTAAATCAATTGGTTCATCTCTGGATGATTTTTGTTTCAAAGTTCAATGTCATAGCATCATATTAGAGTCAAAAGACTTAAAGAAAACCTAATATATACATTGATGTGCTTAAATTTCAATGTCATCGCATCACATTTTTGTTGGTGGAGAGTTTTGAGTGCATGGGTCCCCCAGTGGGTGTCAAGAAGCCATCATCGTTAAGCTGCCAAGGGTTTCATAATGTTTCTCGATGGTCATGGCATTAGGCACGAATTCGTACAGTATGTTGGAAAAGGATTTTGATGTGGTTTGTTGCATTGTGATGTGAAGAGTCTCTAATTATTTTTTACGCGGACTCCGATTGCACGAGATGAATGACACTACATATCAATTTGGATTGATTTATACAATCTTTGGTTTAATTCCTTGGAACTTTTTTCTTATGTCAGAGAAGAATGGGGACAATGTTACAAATGTTAATAGATATCAACCAAAAGTATTACCTTTGTAAATAAATTACAAATGCTATTCCAAATTTCATTTTTAACTGTGGCCTCACATTTTAAGGCCTATGAACTGGAGATTAATACGATGCTAACTAGGTATACACAATTCCTATTACAATTACTTGCATGTGGTTTCTCTTCATTGTTCTTATACATGATATGCTTAATTTCAGGTGATGATGGATCCTGACCCTTTGAGGCGTCCTACAACCACGAAAGTCATAGAGAATTCCATCTACGAAAAGGGACGTTGAGCAGTCTCCAGCACGTTTCTGCATTAGATCCAAACTAAAATTCAGCAGAAATGGACGGCCTGACCTTAGAGAAACCTCTTTCAAGCATGCGGTTGCAGTTTCATGCCAAGTTTTGGATATTCGTAGGATAAGCTTGACGATGGCGCAACAATAGTTACCATCTCTTTTGTACCAAACTTCAAATTTGTAAAGATGCCTCAAAGTGTCAAGGCTTTTGAGGGCTTATGGACAAGTGAATCCTCAATTTTTAAGGCTTACATTTCCATTTGTTAGTAAAAGAAATGGTGCTTCCATTGTCCAAAAGTATGTAGAGTAAATGGCCATCATTTAATAAAATTATACCATTTATGTATATCACAATTATAATATCAGACTGTTAATTTTTAACATATATGATATAGAAACTAAATGCATATCAAATATTAATCATGCTGTATATTTACCTACATGAACCTCAAGGCAAATTGAGTTTCATGCAGCTATCCGTGGGATGCTAAACATTGATTTGTTAATCGTTGCATTTTTAGCTATAAAGAAGCATTCGAACATTCCCTCAAGGGAAATAAGGGGAAATAATTATATGTATTGTACACTATATGAGAGGTTTTTATTACATATGACGATATATCGTATAGAATCATATGATACGCGTTTTTTCTCTCATATGACCTTTATAATAGAGGAGAATACGTTTTGATATCTATTATACATTTGACAACCTTTTTTGAATTCTAGGGCTGATTAGGACAAGAAGAAGAGTGGCTGAGATTTGATCTTGGTAAATCAATGGTTGATATTGAATTTTGTGAAAATTTTAGTGGGAAAACATAAATTTTGTAGGGAAAAGTGTCTTGAGAACCAAAACTTTGAAATTAAAAGTGTCTTGGGAAAGTTGTGGAGAAACATGATCTATTAAATTAAACAAATTAAAAAACTAGCGAAACAAAATTTAGCAGAACAAAAAACTAGCGTAAAAAAATTTAAGTTAATACAGTAATCTAAAAATATCCCGAGGTTTGTTGTTCCACGCCGAAGGCGACCCATAAATTGTTTTATGCGAATTTTTTGTTTCACGCCAAAGGTGCACATGACAAATTTATTCCGCGTCGAATGCGCTCGGGCGTTGTTCCGCGCCAACAGACCGCGCGCACACAATTTTTTATGCTAATTTGTTGTTCCATGCCAAATGCGCCAGCGCCGAATTTGTTGTTCCACGTCGAATGCGCTCGCACGTTGTTCTACTAAATTTTTTACGCTAATTTGTTGTTTTGCGCCAAAGGTGCATGCACAAAGTTTGTTGTTCCACGCCAAATGCGCTTGCGTTGAATTTGTTGTTCCCCGCCGAAGGCGCCCGCTAAATTTTTTTACGCTAATTTGTTGTTTCACGCTAAATTTTTTTACGCTAATTTGTTGTTCCACGCCAAATTTGTTGTTCCGTGCCGAATGCGCTCGCGCGTTGTTCCGCGACAACAGACGACGCCTGTGCAATTTTTTTCGCTAATTTGTTGTTTCGCCCCAAAGGCGCCCACGTCGAATTTGTTGTTCAGTGTCGAATGCACTCGTATGTTGTTCTGAGCTGAATTTGTTGTTCCGCAAAATTTTTTATGCTAATTTGTTGTTCTGTGCCAAAGGTGCCCGTGCCAAATTTATTGTTCTGCACCGAAGACGCCCATGCCGAATTTGTTGTTCCACGCCAAAGGTGCTTGCACGTTGTTTCGCACCGAAGGCGCCCGCGTCGAATTTGTTGTTTCCTGCTGAAGGCGCTCGCATGTTGTTCCGTGCCGAAGGTGTTCGCGTCGAATTTGTTGTTCCAGGCCAAATGCGCCCGTGCCGTATTTGTTGTTTCTCGCCAAAGGTGCCCATACCGAAGGAGCCCATGCAACTAAATTTTTTTCGCTAATTTGTTGTTCCGCATCGAAGGCTCCTGCTAAATTTTTTTACTGCTAATATGTTGTTCCACATCAAAGGCACCCACGCCAAATTTGTTGTTCAGCGCCAATACGCTCGCGTGTTGTTCCTCGCCAACAAACAGCGCCCATGCAATTTTTTACACTAATTTGTTGTTTCGCCCAAAGGCGCCCGCGCCAAATTTGTTGTTCTGCGCCGAATACGCCCGCGCATTTTTCCGCGTTGAATTTGTTGTTCTGCTAAATTTTTTACTCTAATTTGTTGTTCCGTGCCTAAGGCACCCGCGTCGAATTTGTTGTTCCACGTCGAAGGCGCTCGCACGTTGTTCCACGTCGAAGGCACCTTCGCCGAATTTGTTGTTCAGCGCCAAAGGCGCTTGCGCAATGTTTTGCATCGAATTTATTGTTTCTCGCCGAAGGAACTCGCGTGTTATTCCGCACCGAAGGTGCCCACGCCAAATTTGTTATTCCACGCCAAGTGCGCCCGCGCCGTATTTGTTGTTCCGCGTCGAAGGCGCCCACGCCAAAGGTGTCCATGCCGCCAATTATTGTTTCCCTAATTTGTCGATCCGCGCCGATTGTGCTCATGCATTGTTCCGCGCCAACAAACAGCGCCCGTGCAATTTTTTTCGCTAATTTGTTCTTCCGAACCAAAGGCGACTGTGCCGAATTTGTTGTTCTGCGCGAAATGCGCTAGCGCGTTGTTCCGCGCCGAATTTGTTGTTTCGCTAAATTTTTTACGTTAATTTGTTGTTACGTGCCGAAGGCCCCACGCCGAATTTGTTGTTCTGCGTCGAAGGCACTCACACGGTATTTCACGCCAAAGTCGTCTGCACCGAATTTGTTGTTCCACGCCGAAGGCACCCACGCCGTGTTTGTTGTCCCGTGCCAAAGGCACCCACCCCGAAGGTGCCCATGCCGCTAAATATTTTTTCGTTAATTTGTTATTTTTTTTAAATTTTGGTTGTGGAAATAATTTTTTGGGGAACAAAGATTTTGCGGGGGAAAATCTTAAATGAACCGTGCCCACGGGCACGGGTTATGACTAGTATATATATATATATATATATATATATATATATATATATATATATATATATATATATATATATATTCCTTCTTTTCTCTTTTCTTTTCTTTCTTTTTTTGGATTTTGGGATTTTGGGATATATACACGTGTGTACTCTCCCAAGTGGGAGAACGGTACACGACGAGGGGATTTGCACCAAGTAAAATAAAAAAGAAATCGGATTCTAAACACTTGGGCAAGGGAAATGTCTCCCTAATCAGAGCATAGGCTAAAATGGGCTATCCTAGTCCTAACTGTGGAATCCTGACACATGCGAAATGAAGCATATGATATATGTATGTTCACGCATACAGAAGCAGATAAGAGAGGCAAATACCGCATATTCAAATCAAAGCATGATAATCTAGGGGTCATTCCTGGACCGGTATATAAAACACAATCACAAAGTAGAAGCACACCAAACGCTAGTCACGACGCACGACTCACAATAAGGCTAAGTGGACCCACGATGCATGAAATGCAAGAGGACTCGACTTCATAGGGTTAGTGAATGCGATTATCGAAGCCATGCTAGGTGTGTGTGTGATTTTTGTGACAATTCATCATAGGGTTCATCTCTAGGAGAAAGAGATAAAAGAAGAAAAGAAAAAATAAAGACACAATGAAAACGACTCAAAAAACGAAGAAAAAGACGCAAATGACGCACTAAGTGCGTGTAACGACCACTTTTCGTTGTACGTTGTTCGTGCACGTGCTTTTGACCGTGCACGTATTAATTTTAGACTTCGTTTGTTTGTGAACACTCTAGAGTGATATGCCGTTATGAACGTCTCTGAGAGTATTAAATAGTGGCACTAATTTGGAACGACATTTCTCGAGTCGCTTTCCCACAATTTATCTTATTTGATGAGACGTTGCGATTTTCACTTTTGACGGGAGACGTTTCTATTTTTAGTTTCGTCGTCCGACGTTGAAATTGAGATCCGTCTTTTTAGTTAGCTTTCTTTCGTCATCACAATCACCACGATATTTAATTTATAATTTTTGGAGTTCGTTTGACCTACTTTATATTTTTAACAAGGTTTAAAATATTTTTAAAAGCTAGATTTTAAATTAATTTCGGCCAAAGAAAATTTATTTGAGTTTAAAACGTTTTAAATAATTTTGAGCCAATTTCCAGCTCATTTGGGCTGCACCCAAGCCTTGGGTGAGTTGGAGATGGTGAGATTTGAATTTTAAATATTTTAAACTCCAAATCCCATTAGGATTAGCCCTAGACCTAGTCAACCCATCTACACTATATAAACAACCTCTAGGAAGACCTATTTTCGCAAGAAAATAACCCTAACCACTTCCAAAACCCAAATTTCACATTGCGACGAATCGTCGCAACGTTGCTGCACCGTCGCCCGCACCGACCGAGCCAAACACCCCAAAATCCCCGCCCTGACCGACGCTGCCGCCCGCACCAAGCCTCGTCCGCACCCCGCTGCAACCGCTCCGCATCGACCCCCGCACCAAGCTGCTCCGACCGAGAGATTCCCTCGGTCAGATCGAGAGATCTCGCCGCTCACGCCCGCATCCCCGCACCGCACCGAGCCCACTCCAAGCCCCTGCTCCGCCCCGTGTCTGACCGAGGCGCCCTCCGATCTCCGCAACGTTGCAACAGTTGCAACGTTGCAGAGCCCAAGCCCCCGCATCCGAGGCACCCGACCGACGGCCTGCCCCGCACCGACGGAGAGCCCGACCCCCGCACCGACCCGTTGCGCTGTGCTAGCCCGTCCCCGTGTCTGACCGAGCCAAGCCCCCGCATTTGGCTGTGTCCGACCGAGAACCACTCGTCGCAACCCCGCATCCGTCGCACAGCTTGCTTCCGTGGGCCCCCCAAGTTCTCCAGAGTTATTGTGGGTCCCCTATTGGTCCCTAGGACTACTGTGGGCCCCACCTAGGTGCTTTCTCTCTGACGATTTGCCGCGTACGCTGTTGCGATACGTCGTAGCCCGTCGTCGCACGTGCTAGCTTTGGAATCTGGATTCGTCTCTCCAGTTGCAGCTCTGAACTTGCCAGCGAGGAATCTATATTGGAATCAGGACTTGGAGCGCGTTCTTTTATTCCAACCCCTGACGTCGCTACCCAACGCCAGTGTAGCTTTCGCGTCGTGTTGAGGTAACGCTTTCACCCCTAGGACCCCCAACCCAATTACATGCTAATCAAGACTAAAATCAACGTTTTTAAAGTATTTTAAATGTTTTAGAATTCACTAATCAAGATTAATAAAACGGATGTAGGCCGGTGGACTTGTGCACGTAGGATTTTGTGACTTGGACTCGTTGGACGGTGTTTCTCTGACGTGATACTTGCAGGCAAGTGAAACTTGCCAACTCTTGTGTAGGGCCATGTTTTTAGGCCACTTCCTTGTTTTTAGCGTAAAAGAGATTAGTCAGTGAAATGATAGCTGGCTAGACGCCTATTTGATCTAGTTTGACAATGAAACTAGATCCGTCACCTTAATTGATCTAGCTTGACAACGAAGCTAGATCCAACCCTTTAAACCTGTTGATCATGCATACTAAACTGTCATGTTTACTTTCCTTACCTGTACGCTTTACTACTTGCCATGTCATGTCATCCATGCATTGAATGTTGCATTCGTAGCACACGCTACATACTTGTACTTGTACTTTCTTATCCGGCTAGGTGCACCCCTACGCCATCGTGAACAATACTTCTGGACTCGTGATCCAGAAGCGGGCCTCATGTGTTGGTGAAAAAACAATGCCCAATTTCCTTGTCCGGCTAGGTGCACCCTTATGCCATATTGAAATACACTTCCTGGCTCGTGATCCAGAAGCGAGCATACGCGTTCGGGGGTAAGGCCCTGGCTCGATACACATGGAGGGGTAGGGATAAGCGATCACTTGAGCTAGGAGTTTGCCACGCAGCCACTCTAGCCAAAAGGCGTAATCTCTGTGCAAGACGTGCTTACTTTACTTTACTTGTCTTGTACTAGTGAGTGTTTCTTGTAAAACTTGACATCCATGCCATGCTCGTACTTTACTTTACTTTACTTTACTTGTTGCACTCATACTTTAACTGCCATGTCATTGCATTCATGCTAGGACTGCTAGGTTGCTTTACCTACTTTCAGTTTCCTTGCACAAGTCTCTTGTAGACTTGCTGACATGTGCCCCTTGCTCTTTTGGGTGTCACATATTAGACCTTGAGCCAGAGACCGTTGCTGAGTACGTGATGTTTTGCTGACGCTGAGCCTGAGTCCATGTCTGTCCAGGAGGAGTTTTGTGGACACCGGTGACCTCTCCTGGTGACCTTGCTGAGCTTTCTTTTGTTTTAGGTTTTGTTGTTAGTTGTCGATGCGTGGCACCTTTACCTTGTACGTTGTACTTTTGTTGGCCATGTGTGTGCCTTTAGACTCTTTTTCTTTTCAGCCTGGTGGCTTTTTCTGTGATGTTGAAACTTATTTTATGGATATTCTGAGATATCTCTTTTGTCTCTTTTCGTTATTATTATCTTTGTTTTGTTTCGCGTTGCAAGGACCTGCAGTTTAAATTTGATTGACGCTTATCGGACTTGCAGCTTTGTAGCTTCAAGTCTGAGCGGACCTTCTCACTCTTCGCCTCCACGTTTTTGGGAAGCGGGGCGTGACAGGTTTTGTTGGTGGCCCATGCAGGTCCAGTCTTGCAAGTGCGAATTAACGGAACAACGATAATAACGGAATTTCCATTAAATAAATTGCAACATCCGAGTCATAAGCCCTGAGTCTAGTCATTTTCATATGTCACTAGGTGGTAAGAGACTTAGATAGACGTCTGTGTTTGCTAGATAGAGGCCCTGATTGTTAGTTAGACTCCCTGCTAGCAATTGATTTAATCGTCGTAGGAGTTACCTTAGTGGTTCTTGTCTAACTCTGATCATATTAGACTTCTAGAATTTCCTTCAGTCATTCGCTTGGGTTCATCGATTTCGGACCAAGCTGAACGCATTTCATTACCGCTTAGCTCCTTAGAAGGTCTTAGCGCTTAGTTCTTAATCTTTAGTTGGTCGACCGTAGGAGTTTCCCCGTAGATTTTCCTGGTTCATATCCTAGGCGTATGTATGTATGACCATCCGACCATTTTCCTTGCCTCGATTCACGAGATCGCCTCATGACGATCGTTGTCAATTTTCGAACCTTCCCATTACAAACCTTGAATCTTCTGAAAGTATTTTTCGATTTCCTCTTCCCCTAAGTTTAAATTTGTTCAAATTTTAATATATATACCTTATATTTCATACTCCTTCGTTGACTTGAATTCTTAAAACTTTTGTCGAAATTTTGAATAGTAGCTTATGGTATTTTCCCAGCCTACACTTTTGTACCTATGAAAATACACTTTCCTTTCATATATTAATTTTATCCTAGCCGTCATTTTATTTTGTCCAATTCGACTTATAATTTTCTTTTCTTATTTATGCCATTCAAATGACACATCGCGCTTACTTTTAATATACTTTTCAAGTCACATGAAAATTCAGCTTTCAGCAAGTCGATTTTATGCTCGACGTTTTCTCTACTTCAGATTTTTGTAAAATTACTATTTCATAACCACTTCCTGATTTAGACCCCCCATGATTTGATTTTAAATCTTTGCTATCAATTCTGATAATTCTACTACTAAGCTATTATTATTATCCTTCCGCTCACCATACATGCTTTTAGAAAAATTTCTAGACTAAATGGAATTTCAATTATTTTTATACCCGTACCAGGCTCGGTGTGCTCGTATGCTAAGAGCTTTGTGTAAACCAGTTTTATTTTTGGCACATCCTGGTTCCTCTAAAAGTAGTTCCAATATTGATCATTTTAAATTTCCTTTCCCTGGCTTCAAGACTTTGAAAGCGTTTAAAACGAGCTTAAATTCTTCAGTTACTTTAATTTCATTCTTTGAATTACCAAAACTTTTGCCAAAATTATATTAAATTACTGCCGTATAATATTTTCTAAAAACTACGTCCTTAATGTTCGTGTGAATGATTTACTTCCTTTTCTTAATGATTTTCGATAAGCCAATAAAATTTTTTTTCTTATTAGGAATATTCGACTCAAACTTATTTTGAACAACTCGTTTTATCGACCTCCAAATATTTTTATACAGACGAGGATTCCAACTTTTGAAGTACAACAGTTTTCAAATTTCGCGTATTTTAGCGTATGTTACTTCATTTCTCAATCCTATATGAGTATCACTACATCCCCCTTTCCTCTACCTAAACATTCACCAGTGAATCACTGTTTCACCTAACCAAGCTGTCTCCTTGTATTCGTCCTATCTGAACTCGTGCTTATCGATCCTTCCCTCGTCACGCTTTCGACCTCGACCTCCCTTTATTACTTAGGCTTTAGTGCCCGTCAATGTCTGTGTCAACTCTAAGTTGTTAGTAGGCCCTTGGACCTTGTGATGTAGTCGTAGTGCACGTACCTAAGTTGTGTACGTGGGCTTGAATGAGTGTACCCCCATGGTATATCAATGTTTGTCTATTGTGTGATATATATATACTCGGAGTTATTTGTGATATTATTAAGTTGTTTGTGAGTTAGTATTTATAGATTTGTGTGTGGTTAGCTATACCATACTAGGGATGCATATGTATATAAGAGTTAGTGTTGGAATATCTAATGGAGTGTATGTAGTTAGAGATACTTGTAATGGTTGAAATAAAATGATTGGTAAAGCTACGTGTATGTTAGGTGAGATAATAATAGGTGAACGTATAGATAAGTGAGTAGGCCTATTGAGTGACCCATATGTTAGTACGTATGAGTATGTGCTTGTATGTAGATATGTATTATGCTTAGATGTAAGTAGTTATGTCTTGTTGCATAAGTATATATGTGATATACATATGGTAGTAGGCTATGGTGTGAATATATGTTACATGTGTGTGACTATACGGTGAATGTTTGTACTAGGGAGGGTATTATAATTATGTGTGTGCTGATGTCTGTATTATTATTATATTGGTATATAAATTGATTGAACTATGTGGGTGTTACCTGACTAAATATTAAGTGTGATGGACTTATGGTATGTATATGGTTGTATTGGTGTATATATATATATATATATATATATATATATATATATATATATATATATATATATATACTAGTCATAACCCGTGCCCATAGGGCACGGCGAAGGTCGTCTCCCGAGTGCGAAACCGAGGAGGATAGTCAGTGCACGGGTGAAATGGTGACATGATAATCATCTCCCAAATGCATTTTTATTCCTCCAATTAAGACATTTTTTTTCAAATGGGAGATCATTATTTTTGGCATTCAGAAAGGTAGCTTGTTATCTTTCCTATACAACCATATCAAAGAAAATCTAACCTTAGGGAATTGTGTTGCTATCTGTATGTTTCCGCCCAACGTTTATTGTAAACTACCATTAAAACAGGATTGGAAAGAAATTATATCAATTAAGCGTGTGTCCTCTTAATTGAGCGATATCAAATCGTGTCATGTTTGGCATCAATTAGAATTAGAATAATGTGAAATCCCCACGCACAACTCACAATTAAAAAAATTGAGCGATATCCCCACTCATAACTCCCAATTAGAATTGGAAAGAATTGTGTCCTCTTTGGCATCAAGCTTGTTGAATTATCTTTGTTCTTGGTTGCATGTCTAATCTGGATATAAGTGTGAGCAATCTTTCACAATCTCTATCAATTAAAAATAACCTCCAGCAAGAAGTTTTTTGTCGTATTTTTATGTTTAGTTGACATGAAATGGAAATTTTTTATGTTTAGTTGATTTTAATCCCTTTGGAACAGTTCACTTTGGAACAAAATCAGTTGGAACTCAATCAGTTAAATGAAAAGTGCCCTTTGGAACGCAATCATCAAAAATTTGAAACTCAATCTACCTATTGAAACTCAATTTGTCGAAGTCTGTGTACTTTAGATAGGGTAACCCATGCACAGTCATAATGCTAATGATAATGGTAAGCTGCTAATCCTAAACAGTTTATTATAATGATAATGATAATGCTAATGCTAAACTGTTTAACAAATTAGACCGTGTTCACCTGGGCTAATCCTTAAAAAATAATTGGATCGTGTTCATTTGCACGGTCCTAAACGAATAATGCTAAACTGGTAATCAAAGGGCACTTTTCATTAGCATTATTAAATGAGGACCATGCAAATCAACACAGTGAATAATTCAATGAGGACCATCATAAATGATTCAAATAATTAAATTAATGCTGAGGAACCATCATAAATAAAGTGCTTATTAAATTAATTAATGCTGAACTGGTGCTTATTAAATTAATGCTAAACTGGTAAAAAGTATCAAATAATTCATTGGCACGGTCCTAAATAAGGTCAGTAACTTTAAGAATGAAATTAACTGGGGAACTACTGGGGAACTACATAAAAATGGCATTTCCTCTACCCAAAAAAATGTAGAGTAATTCACCTAAACAGACAAATGCCAAAAAATGAAACCCAAACACTCAAAAGGTCAGTTACTTTAAGACATCGTTGATTTCGAACATGAAAAACAAATGCCAAAAAATGATTTCAAATATCAAAAATTAACCAAAAAATGTCAAAAATTAACCGAACCCCTAGGGATCAGAAATTAATGAATGAAATTGTGAGAGAGAGAGAGAGAGACAGAGAGGAGAGTACCAGAGGACGTCGCAGATGAGTTACGTTTGTGAGATGAAGGTTGAAGGATGAAGAGAACAGTTTGTTAGTGGGAATTGAAGACAACATGTTGTTGTTGGGAATTGTTGAGAACTTGTAAATGAGGGCACGGGAATTGAAGACAACAGGTTTTTATTTTTTAGAACCGTTCCTTTTCAAAACAGTCGTAGGATCCAAAGTTAGAACCGTTTTTTTTTCAAAACTCAGTTTTAAATAATTGTGTGTGAGTAGATTATCCTAGTCATAATTTTGGAGACACGTAGGACAAAATTGAGACACGTAGGACAAAACTACCATATAGGACAAAGGTCATGCATTATATAATAGATATCACTCAAAATCTCATCTCTTGTCCAATTTCTCTTGTCCAATTTTTCTTATCCAATTTCACTTGATAACATCCCTCTTTTGTATATAGATATCTCTTATCCAATTTCTCTTGATAACATCCCTCTTTATAATATAGATATCTCTTATCCAATTTCTCTTGTCCAATATCTCTTATCCAATTTCTCTTGATAACATCCCTCTTTTATAATATAGATATCTCTTATCCAATTTCTCTTGTCCAATTTCTCTTATCCAATTTCTCTTGATAACATCCCTCTTTTATAATATAGATATAGATATATATATATATATATATATATATATATATATATATATATATATATATTGGAGTGGTATTGGTATAGGTATAAATGCCGTGTTACGTATATAGAATATTCTGATAGGTGTATTGAGTCTCACTCAAGCTTGAGTGGGTATACTCTAAGTATATTATTATGTATGACTGTAGTTTGAATATAGCGATGGTTGATGTATGTATAGTGATAGGAGTGTTTGTGCCTGGTTGTGTTATACACACGATTGTGGGTCGCTACACCAGTATATAGTTATAGGTGTTGGTCTTGAGGTATAGTTAATTACTAAGGACTTGCTTGTGAGAACATATGTGCGCTAGCTAAACTAGGTGCGTAGATGTGCTAAGCATATAGTGGTGTGATTGGTATATATATGAATGAAATGTTAGCGTGTATGGGTATGTACCATACATGGGTAAATATGTGCTTAGTTATAGTTATTGGTGACTATGGTATATGTGGCGTGTCGTAAATACAGTTATAAGACCGTACGTAATGTGGAGGTGGTGAAATATTTGCATACATTTGAATGACTATATATTGTGAAATTATAGTAGTGATGAATACATATTAGATATAGTAAAACTTGATTTAATTATGGTATGGTGTGCTGGATGTATACTAGGAGATATAGGGAGTAGTGTATCATTATTATTTGTGCATAGGTAGCTACCTATACGTAGAAAATGATTGTATTTGCTAGTGTGAGACCATACTTATATGAGTATCTGAAATATTGTTTTGTGTTAGGTAAGTAGTAGTTATATAAGAGATGTATGCTTATATGTATGATTGAAATACGTGTATGAAATTGACTGACTGTAATAGATATAAGTGTATAACGTACGTGAATATATATATATATATATATATATATATATATATATATATATATATATATATATATATATATATATATATATATATATATATATATATATATATATATATAATTTTTGGTGAGATGAGCGTTTCTCGGAGCGGCGACAACGGCGATTTGGAAAAATCTGGCGTTCCTCCTAGGGTTCCTGGCACCAGGGTCTCTTCTCGGCCTCCAGGCTCTAGGGGCATATCTAGGGCTCCAGTTACTCGGAATAGCGGCCATCTAGCGGATGATGTGATCCCTTCTCGGCCCTCTTCGGAGAAGTCAGATGCGGCTGAGGGTTGGCGTCTGGTTTCACGGAGGAAGGAGTTCCGTCCTCCACCGTCTTTGATCAAGAATTTCCGACGCGGTGGAGAATTCCCATATCGGAGAAGGAGATCTATCGACAGCACTGGGACTGCCATTCCCGCAGCTAAGGTACTCGATGCTTTGCCAGACAGACCTAAGGTATCTACTCAGCCTATAACAATTGACCAATCTGCTGCTAAGAGGAGTTGGTCGGATGTGTGCACAAACAAGCGAACGTATGGTGAATCCATTGGTATGAAGTTTGTCCCCCCTTAATCAGGCAGGATGGCTCTTGTGTAGCCAGGGTCCCGGATTCACTCTTAGAGAAGGGAGCTGAAAACTGGAAGTCCACTCTTGTTGGGTATGTGTTGGGGGATTCCCCTTTGTATGGGCAGATGCTTTCTTGGGTTGAGAGACTCTGGAAGCCTAATAAGAGGGTACGAATTTTTAGCAAGGAGAATGGCTTTTTTTTACTATAAATTTGAGAGCATGGATGATTGCAATAGGATCCTTCACGGAGGCCCTTGGCTCTTTGATGGACGTCTTGTTGTGCTCAAATTGTGGAACCGTAACATTCACCATGACAGGGATATTCTTACGTCTGTTCCACTCTGGCTGCAATTGCATCGGGTACCTGTTAATATGTGGAATATGGAGATACTCAACATACTCTCTTCTGTCGTCGGTACCACTTTGTGTCTGGATCGGTCTACTGCAAATTTGGAAAGAATCTCATACGCACGTTGCTTGGTCGAGGTCGATGCTAAGAGGCCACTCCCGAATGTTGTTGAGGTGGAACTTGATGATGGGTCCAGTCTGGCTTTTGATGCAAAATATGAGGCTAAACCACCTCGTTGTAGTAAATGTGTCTGCTTTGGTCACTCTGACATGCAGTGTACTATACGTGATAAAGGTAAAGGTATAGCACTCCGTTCTGGCCAGACTTATGAGCTCGGGCAAAGCTCTACTTCTGGAAATCCTGCGGTTGATTTGGCTATCCCTTCTCCAATCACGAATGATGCAAGCCATCTCCAGAAGGGGTCTGATGGACTTGCTCTGGCAGGAGGCAACAATTCGCATTCTGTATCTATGAGGGCCCGTTTGCATTTCATTAGATTTGCAAATGTTTTGAAAATATACAGATTCCTGGCACCAAAAAGAGCCTCCACGGGTCCAGATTGTCATGAGAATGCCACGGCTTTTGGTGTTAAGTCCACACTTCAACAGGATCTCCATGTTACTGAGGCTGAGGTATATCCGCCACCCTCAGCTGAAACATCTTCCATTCCAGAAATTCGCCCCCTTCTCTCTGAAGTCAGCTGTCCTATTAACAATGATGTTGCCCCTCCTGTTGATATTCCTACCACCCTAGCTGCTCCAAACATAGAAATTCAAGAGGACTCTTGTGTTGCTAGAGCTGATACTGATGCTCTTCCAGAGATCCCCCTATATGACAATCCAGATTGGTTATCTGAACATGCAGAAATCTTAAATGATATTGAATCCTCTAAACGGAAGAAGCAGGGAATTGCCACCCCTGCCCGACGTAGTAGCAGACTGAAGTAGGGTTCTGCTATTGATTCATTTTGGTGTTTGCCAATGACTATTCTAATTTGGAATACAAGGGGCCTAAATAATGTTGTGAGGCGTAGGGACCTCAGGGAAAGAATTCAGAAGATCACTCCTTCTATTATAGTCCTTTTGGAGACTAAGTTAAACTCTACGACAGTGAAGACCAAATCTTGCATTCCGACGGGGTGGAATATTATTGATAACTTTTATTCTCATACTGGGGGGCGTATTATGGCTGGATTTGATCCGCTTGTGTGGCAAGCTGTAGTCATATCTTCGTCTATGCAGCATATTACATTAAGTTGTCACAATGCTGGGGGCTTTGACTTCGCTCTTACGGCTTTCTATGGCAGTAACTTATTACATGAAAGGAAGATTCTTTGGGACCAGCTAAAGAGTGATGCGGTTACTTTACACAATAAAGCTTGGTTAGTGGGAGGTAACTTTAATTGCATCTTATACGCTAAAGACAAGGTTGGGGGCCGCAAGGTGGAAGCTAGTAAACTATCAGACTTCAACAACTCTCTTACTGACTGTAGACTGTGTACTCTTAAATGTACTGGAAATCGGCTCAGTTGGTGCAATAAGCGGATGGGTTCGGTACGTATTGCTGCACAATTAGATCGGGCTCTTTGCAATGGAGTTTGGATTGACAAGCTCCCCGACTCCTTCCTGGAATATTTGGACCCTCTCACCAGTGATCACTCTCCTATGATTATCAACCTTCACTCCAAGGTACTTGCTGATCCTAAGCCCTTCAAATTTTTCAATCACTGGACTCATTTGCCAGGTTTTAAGGATATCCTGGAATCAAACTGGTCGGCAATCTATAGTGGCACCCCTATGTTTCGTCTTGTTATGAAAAATGCGGCAGTTAAAATATGATCTTAGAAGATGGGCCAGGGATAAACATGCTATGTTGCCTATCCATACCTGCAGATGCCATCTCGAAGCAGTTAGAAAACAGTCTGCAATTCACTTTAGCCATGAGCTCCAGGAGAAGGAACGTGAATTATCTAATGAGCTTACTAATTTACTAGATATGGAAGAGGAAATGCTCCGCCAGAAGAGTAGACATGACTGGTTGGATCTGGGGGATAGAAATACGAGATTCTTCCACAATGCTATGAGGGCTAGACAAAGTAAAAATAATTTATCCCACCTGGTGGATGTGCATGGGGCTAGGAATAAATCTTATGATGATATAAAATCTGAGGCTGTAAACTTCTATAAGATGTTATACAACCAAGATCTCTATTGGAATGCTTTCCCCAACCTGGTTCCTAAAAAGAAACTCAAAGCTGAAACTGCTATGTGGCTTGAAAGAGGTGTTAGTGCAGAAGAAATTAAAGAGGTGGCCTTTCAAATTGGGCCTTCCAAAGCCCCTGGTCCAGATGGGTATAATGGATTCTTTTTCCACCACAACTGGCATCTTATTGGTCCGGATGTTGTAGAAGCGGTACAGTCTTTCTTCAAATCTGCCTCCCTGCTCAAACAGGTGAATCACACCTTTCTCACTCTGGTCCCAAAAAACTCTAATGCTTCGTCCCTTGGGGATTACAGGCATATAGCATGTTGCAATTTTATTTATAAAATTATTAGTAAGGTGATTTGCAACAGGCTAAAAAGAATCATTAGTGATCTAATTTCCCCCAACCAGTCTGCCTTCATTCATGGGAGATTGCTTTCTGATTGTACCCTGCTAGCTCATGAGCAGATCAGAGATTTTAGCAACCCAATGGGGTCCAGAGCCTGCCTGAAGCTGGACCTCCGTAAGGCCTTCGACAGCGTTAACAGAGAGTTTGTGTATTTTATCTTGCATCAGATGGGATTCGGGTACAAGTTCATCAGCTGGATCAAGGAATGCATTTCTACTGCCCAGTTTTCGGTTATGGTTAATGGGTCCCCGGTGGGCTTCTTTGGTGGAAACCGTGGTATCAGACAAGGTGACCCTATTTCACCCTTCCTCTTTGTTATTATCATGGAAGCTTTTTCTCTTCTTCTTGCCAAGGCCATTACTAAAGGTACCATCCATCCTAAGAAACGTACTGGATCTATATCACACTTGTTATTTGCTGACGATCTCCTAGTTTTCTGCCGTGGTAATCGGAAATCACTAAGGGGCCTTAAAAATTTACTGGAAGATTTCAGGAACTTCACAGGTTTGGAGATCAATTGGGAGAAAAGTCTTTCCATGTTTAGTAAGGGGTTAAAAATCCTGGAGAGCTGGCAGACTATTTAGGTGTTAAGCGGGCAAGTACAATTTCTACTTACTTGGGGCTGCCCCTATCACCCAATTACCCTAAAACCAGCATGTACAGCCGGCTTATAGACAAGTGTCGGAAACGGCTAAGTGGGTGGACTTCCTCCTCGTTATCCATATCTGGGCGCATTGAGCTGGTAAGGAGTGTCATCTATGGCATGATTGCTTTCTGGGTGCAGGTGTATAAAGTACCTACCACTGTTCTGCGCACCCTTACATCCATGTGTCGAAAATTTATATGGGGGACTACAAAATCTTGGGCCTGGAGAGACTCTTGCAGGCCAAAGGAGGAAGGGGGGATTGGATTACGATTGCTTTCTGACCTGAACATTGCCTCAGGGATTAAATTAACATGGAGATTCTTACATTCCAGAGGCCTTTGGGCTTCTTATATGCGTAATAAATATAAGGATTCTACCAAGTTTTATGTTGCAAAAGGGGTGGCCACACAATCTGGCACGTGGAAGTTCCTTCTCCATTGCAGAAATCTATCACATCGAATTATTATGAGAACGGTACGTGATGGAAAAGACACCCTCTTCTGGCATGACAATTGGCTACCTAGTGGGCCCCTTAAAAACCAATACAATATTCCAGAAGGGGCTAGTGGGAGACGTGTCAGTGACTATTGGGATGGTTCGTCGTGGATTGATAATGCAGAAATTCAAAGCGTGAAACATTTGCTTCAACACTTCTCCCTAACCAACGGAGTTGACACTTGGGAATGGAAGCAGGGTTCAACTTTCAAATTCAGAGACGCATGGGAGGTGGTGCGTGACAGAGTTACCCCGTACCCTTTCTCAAAATTAGTATGGTATAGTAAGTTCATTCCCAAAATGTCTCTTACTCTCCTTCGTGCATTCAAATATAAACTCCCAACGAATGTACGCATGGAAAAATGGTGTGACCTCAGCTCGAATATTTGTGAACTTTGTTTGGATGGCTTCCCGGAGACTATTACTCATCTCTTTTTTGAATGTCCTTATTCTAACTATATGATGCGTAGGGCTCTTCTTAAACTGGGTGCTACTGGTCCTTCTTTGCTCACACTACCGGCCATGGTGACCTACTTCCTGGAAAAGTATGTGAAGAAGGGGGCCCTCGGATTGCTTGCTAGGACTGTACTTTCTGCGGTTGTTTACCACCTGTGGTGTGAGCGTAATAGGCGCGTCTTCGAGAACTGCAGGATGCAGAAGACGGCTTTGTTTGATATGATATCGGCTGATGTACAAAGAGCCCTATGCAACTTTGAAAATATGGAGACTGAAGCCTCAGCAGCTTTTGAAAATTGGGGTAGTTGGGATCCAGGCTGACTCGGCTTCCTATTTGCGGCTCAGTGTTTGGCCTCTGAATGAAGAATTGCGGATTAATTTCCCAGTCTTCGGCTATGGGTATTATTCTCTGGGTTTGGGCGTATCATTCTCATGTAACCTTGCGGATTAATTTCCCAGTCTTTGGCTATGGGTGTTATTCTCTGGGTTTAAGCGTATTATTCTCATGTAACCTCTCACTTGCTATGTTGTGATGAGACATGTGTTGCTGCGGTTGGATATCTTGGTTTTGTACCCTTTTAATATGTACTACTCTTGGTTCCGATTGCTGATGCTAGGCAAAATGATCTAGGGTGACGACGCTTATGTCCCCTCCCCTAGTCATAGAGGCTGGTATAAGTAGTCAACCACTTTGTATATTTGGCTTTTATCAATACATATACTAACTTACTTTGCTATATATATATATATATATATATATATATATATATATATATATATATATATATATATATATATATATATATATATATATATATATATATATATATATATGGGCGTGGTCGGCTGTGAATGGTTCTCACGGGGGTGCCCGTGCGAACTAAATTTTTTTATTTTTTTAAAATTTTTTTTTCAAAATTTTTTTTTCCACACTTTAATACATACATATATACACCCCAGAACAAATAATGGGTGAACCCTAGGTGGATTTGACCCTCGATCAAGCCGTTACAAATTTAACGGTTTCAGAACAATAGAACATTTTGTACCGATCCGATCAAGGGGAAAATAGGGGGGATTCTCTTGATTTTTGATATGAATGTGTATTGACATGTTTAGAACACATTCAACGGTTTGGATCTACGTAAAAAATCAAAGAGAGGAAGTTCCCACGGAGTTCTCACGGGGGAAAGTTCTCATTGGAACATTCCCCTATATATATATACTAGTCATTACCCGTGCCCATAGGGCACGGTTTATTTAATGACTAAGTTTTTCTCCCCCACAAATTTCAAGTTCCCCCAAATTTCAAATTTTCCCACAAAATTTCAAGTTTCCCCCAAATTTAAGTTTTCCCCCAAAATTTAAGTCCCCCCAAAATTGTCATTACCACCTAGGACAAACTTGCCACGTAGGACAAAGCTTTGTCCTAGTAGGATAAGATTCAAAATCTTCATAGAACTGGAAATAAAATGGCCGGAAGGGGTGAAAATAAAAAGTGTGTGTGTGTGTGTGTGTGGGGGGGAGGGTCCATAGGCAAAAATACAAAAACCGGGGTGTATGTGCAAAATTCCCAACCTCCTCTTTTATCCCTCAAAATCTCATCTCTTATATTTTCTCTTATTCAATTTCCCTGTTTTATCTAATAGATATCCAAATTCTCTTATCCAATTTCTCATGTCCAAATTCTCTTATCAATTTCTCTTGATAACATCCGTCTTTTATATAATAGATATCTCTTATCCAATTTCTCTTGTCCAATATCTCTTATCCAATTTCTCTTGATAACATCTCTCGTTTGTAATATAGATATCTCTTATCCAATTTCTCTTGATAACATCTCTCGTTTGTAATATAGATATCTCTTATCCAATTTCTCTTGATAACATCACTCTTATCCAATTTCTATTGTCCAATATCTCTTATTCAATTTCTCTTGATAACATCCTTCTTTTATAATATAGATATCTCTTATCCAATTTATCTTGTCCAATATCTCTAATCCAATTTCTCTTGCTAACATCCCTCTTTTATAATATAGATATCTCATATCCAATTTCTCTTTTCCAATATCTCTTATCCAATTTCTCTTGATAACATCCCTCTTTTATAATATAGATATCTCATATCCAATTTCTCTTGATAACATCCCTCTCTTATAATATAGATATCTCTTATCCAATTTCTCTTGTCCAATATCTCTTATCCAATTTCTCTTGATAACATCCCTCTTTTATAATATAGATATCTCTTAGCCAATTTCTCTTTTCCAATATCTCTTATCCAATTTCTCTTGATAACATCCCTCTTTTATAATATAGATATCTCTTATCCAATTTCTCTTTTCCAATTTCTCTTGATAACATCCCTCTTTTATAATATAGATATCTCTTATCCAATTTCTCATGTCCAATATCTCTTATCCAATTTCTCTTGATAACATCCCTCTTTTATATTATAGATATCTCTTATCTAATTTCTCATTTCCAATATCTCTTATCCAATTTCTCTTGATAACATCCCTCTTTTATAATATAGATATCTCTTATCCAATTTCTATTGATAACATCCCTCTTTTATAATATAGATATCTCGTATCCAATTTCTCTTGTCCAATATCTCTTATCCAATTTCTCTTGATACCATCCCTCTTTTATAATATATATATATATATATATATATATATATATATATATATATATATATATATATATATATATATATATATATATATATATATATATTTGAAGAGTAAGCGTATAATTTTATTGATATGTAACCAATGTACAACCGTCATAGCGCGATAGGAAGTACTCAATAGAGAGAGGAGAGGGCACAAGCGCCGTCACTCCCAACTAAGAGTCTACCCACCCCACACAGACGGTAAAAGCACGAAATTAAAGCAAAAACAAAATAAGATACATGATCAACTACAACAACCTCAACCGTTATCTATGAAACCCCAGTTACCATAGATCTCTTGTTCCTCAGTGGAAGTGGGTTCTAATCTGTATAGGGCTACTCTGATGTCAGCAGCAATCTCCTCAAACAGCGTAATCTTGTCTCTCTTCTCATTATCAAACACCCTTCTATTCCTCTCCTTCCAGATGTGCCACACCATAGCAGCTAGGCAGGTTTTAGCAAGCAGACCAAACCCTCCTTTCCCTCCACCCTTACTTAGGATGAGTTTCCCCACCTCATTCAGGGATGATTGTCTGTGAACTGGTAGCTTTAATTTCAACAAAGTCCTCTTTAAAATATAGGAAGTGTAGTTGCAGTCAAAGAACAAATGGCTAACATCCTCAGCTAAATTTTCCTCGCATAGGGAGCAAGACACATCGGTTGTAGGATTCCAGCGGAACAACTTATCTTTGGTCATCAGTTTATCCTTTAATGCACGAAGTAGTGTTAGTGACATTTTCGGAATATGTTGGGGGTACCAAACTAGTTTCTTGAGTGGGAAGATATCAGACCTCTTCCGAAGACCATCCCAAGCTAATTTGAAGCTGAAGTTGTCACTCGGAAGCCACCGCCAGCCATCAAGTCCAGGCCTAAGTGCGATCTGCAGTAGAAGCGGACGGATAGGGTCAAGTGCGGGGTCAAGAGTCCAGCTTCCATCGGCCCAGTAATCAGAAACAGTGCACATTTCGGATCCAGGCGGCATCGTGAATCGATCAGCCAGTGGACCGCCCGTCAACCAGTGGTCCTTCCAGAATAGGGTGCTCCGTCCATCAACCACCGTGCGTTGGATCAGCTTCTGAGAGGTCTGCCGGCAGCCAAGTAATCGCCTCCATGTCCCAGACTGATTCGCAACCCCTGTGGCCGCAAAGAACCCCCTTGGGCTTCCATATCTTCTTTGCATATATTTCGCCCATAAGCCCTCAGCATTCAGATATCTCCAAGCAAGCCGTACCCCAGCTGCGGCATTGAGCTCCTCCAACATACGGATTCCCACTCCACCCTCGGATTTTGGCTTGCACAAGTCCTCCCATGCCCAAGCTCTCGACTTCCCTAAGATGAAACCCCTACAAGCTCTCGTGATTGTCTTTAACACCGTAGACGGGATGTGGAAGACTTGCATCCAAAATGCAATCATACCATGTATCACAGACCTGACAAGCTCGATACGCCCCGCAATAGATAGTGAGGAGGATGCCCAACAACTCATTTTCCTCGAGCATTTATCAACCAATTTCTTATAATTTGCTGTAGTTGGGTATTTCAGAGATAATGGAAGTCCCAAATAAGTTGTGATTGTAGTGGCAATTTTGATGCCTAATAAGTCCGCCAGATCTTCCTTGTACTTAGTTCCCTTGCTAAACAATCCAGCGCTTTTATCCCAGTTGACCAGTAGACCCGTGAAGTTGCCAAAATCCTCAAGTAAAGATCTCATGCCCAGGAAGGAGGATCTATTTGCACGGCAGAAAACTAGTAGGTCATCCGCAAATAGCAGATGGGAGATTGTACCCGTCCTCTTCATTGGGTGAATGTTCCGGGAAATAATGGCTTTCTCTATAAGTAAAGAAAAGGATTCCATTACTATCACAAACAGGAAAGGGGAAAGAGGGTCACCTTGTCTTAGTCCTCGGTTGCTGCCAAAATATCCGCAAGGGGTGCCATTAATCATTACAGAGAAAGTTGGAGTATTAATGCACTCCTTGATCCAGTCAATGAAAATGCAGGGGAATCCAAGTTGCCGCATAAAGAAGAAGAGAAATTCGTGATTCACGCTGTCAAACGCCTTTCGAAGATCGAGCTTCAAACATGCCCTACTCCCCATGGGATTATTAAAGTCCTTGATCTGTTCGTGGGCAATTAGAGTGCAGTCACAGAGTAGTCTACCCTGCAGGAATGCAGCCTGATTAGGTGATATCAGCTCGTGGACCACAGCCTTAAGTCTGTTGCAGATTATTTTACTGATGATCTTATATAGGACATTACAGCAAGAGATCGGCCTATAATCTCCCAATCCCGTAGCATTTGAATTCTTCGGCACCAAAGTTAGGAATGTGTGGTTTACCTGTTTGAGGAGGGACCCTGACAAGAAAAAGGAGTGAACTGCTGCAAGCACGTCCTTGTTGATAAGTCCCCAGTTTTGCTGGAAAAAAATACCGTTATAGCCATCAGGACCAGGAGCCTTATCCGGACCAATTTGAAATACCGCCGCCTTGATCTCTCCATCTGACACCCTTCTGGATAGCCAGGTAGCAGACTCACTAGTCAATATTCGCTTTGGAACCAGCCTAGCAAAGGAGGTAGCATAATGGCTCTGGTTGTAAAGCTCCTTAAAAAAATTAGGGGCAGTGACCTTTAGCTCTTCTGCTTTATTATTTCGGATTCCATCTTCATCAATCAAATGGCAGAGGTTGTTGCGATTATACCTTGCTTTCATTGCTTTGAAGAAGAACTTAGTATTCCTGTCTCCTAGCGTGAGCCAATCCTGCCTGCTCTTTTGTCTGAACATATCCTCTTCTATCTTTAGGGCATGAGCTAATTCTTTAATATACTGCGCTTCTTTCCCTTGCAGAGAGGTATCATTGTGTATGAGAGGGTCATTCCTGATAGCCCCCAGCTTATTCCTGCAATTCTCCACCAATTTATCCGCATGCATATTTTTAGCCCAACGAGCAAGGTTGAGCTTGAGGTGTTTGAGTTTTTGCACTAATCTGAACATTGGGGTCCCCACATCCAAAGCCTCCCAACTCGAAGTGACAATGTCATGAAACCCAGGAAGTTCATACCAGTAATTGAAGAACTTAAAGGGTTTAGGGTAGGAGGGAACCTGAGAGTGAAGGTGTACTGCCATGGGAGCGTGATCGCTTGTCAATGGGTCAAGGTAACTGAGATAAGAAGCCGGTAGTTTGGTAATCCAATCTTCGCTTGCAAATACCCTATCCAGTCTAGCAGTAATACGGTCAATTCCCATCCTACGGTTACACCAACTTAGGGAGTTACCCGTGCATTTCAGCTCACGCAGGCAACAACAGGTTATGCATTCTTGGAAGTCCTTGACCATGCTGTCCTCAAGTCTTCTTCCTCCGATTTTATCCCTAGTGTAGAGAACACTATTAAAATCCCCCCCCACCATCCACGGGGTGTTTCCGAAATGACTGAATTCAGTCATCAAATTGTGCCACAAGCCCTTCCTTCCCGCCATGGTATTACTTGCATAAACCCAGTTAGTATGCAGATGAACCCCCCAACATTGCGGCATTTTATTGAAATATGTTGGTTAGAACTGGAAACAAGGTCTGTACTCCATACCTGCGGGTTGAATGCCATAATGAGACGGCCTCCTTTAGCCAGATCAAAATTATTGTAAGAGATCCAGTCGTGTGGGAATTTAGACTTATATAAAGCAGACTGCGGCTTTAGTTTGGTTTCCAGCAAAAACATAGCTGATGGCTTAATTTTATTGAAAATGAACATCAAATCTCTTCTCCTAACTGCATTATTCAGGCCCCGTGCGTTCCAAATTAAGACTGTCATTGAGCAATTGGGGGTTTTCGACTTTGGCCACTCTCCTGTAGCCGGGAGCTCTTCCTTGAGGTAGATGGCGGAGCGTTATCTATCTTCTTCTTAGGGGGCTTAGTCAGGTCTAAATGCTTAACTAGCTCTGCTACTTCAGAATCCCACTCCGGGTTGTCCACAGCAATCTCCTCCGGAACTCTATCAAGGTCAGGTGCAGGAGTGTCTTCAACTAGGGATGGGAGCGCCCTGCGCAGGATTTGAATTTGTTGTAGCCCATTGTCCCTTCCAGCAGCCAATGTAGCCGAGATCTGTGTAGTATCATCAATGCAATTTGCCGAAGTATCATTCACAGAAGCCAATGTCGCCTTAACATTCTCCTTAGCTAGCTGAGCTGTATCACCCCCCACCTTAGCCAAAGCAGCGGCACCATTGTCATGCACAGAATCAGCCCCCACACAAGGCAATATAGCAACCTCCATATCCCCAGTAGCTGGTAGGATTCCGGAATCACGCGTACAGCAAGTGCCATTTCCTGATACAATTTGCATTGCAGGGCCATCTACTTTATCTAGCCGTTGACCCTCATTCACCTCATGTTGATGATCTTTCAATCCTGTGCTCACCCCATCAGCAGTTGCAGATGCGTCAATGGGGCCAACACCTTGGATTGAAGGGGGCTCAGACCCCGCCGAACATTGAAGGTCGGAGTGACCGAAGCAAACGCATTTGCCACATCTAGGGGGCTCACCCTCTATCTTGACGCCAATGGTGATAGTTGGCCCATCCTCAGTACCAACCAATACCTCCTTGGGGATAGCTTGTGTTGCATGGATCTCAATCAAGCATCTCGCGTAAGATAGTCTTTCCTTCTTAGCAGTAAGCTTGTCCAGACAAATAGGTTTTCCTATAACTGATGCAATGCAGTTAAGTATTTCCAAAGTCCACATACCCAAAGGGATCCCCTGCAGCTGGACCCAAACTGGAACCGACGATAGAATATCTCTTTCTAACTTCAGGCCAGAACTCCATCTTTGTAGAATAACAAGCCTGCCATCAAACATCCAGGGTCCCCCGTGCAGAATCCTCTCGCATTCACTTTCCTCCTCAAACTTAAAATAGAAAAACCCGTTTTCGCGGCTATAGATTTTCAGCCCGCTCTTGACATGCCAGAGCCTATCAACCCAAGCACGGATTTGGTCGTAGAATGGAACATCACCCATCACGTAGCCCACCAAGGTGGACTTCCATTGTTCTGCCCCTCTGGACAAGGCATCCTTCGCCACTATAGCCATAACCGAGCCATCTTCCATAGTATGCGGTGCAACATAGGTCATGCCAACATCAAGATCATAGGACCTAATGTTGGAGCAGACATCAGCCCAAGAGTGCTTCACGCCCGACGATGAGATTTTAAAGTCCACTATTTTCCGCTGAGGCAATTTGTCGAACACGATGGGGGCACCCTGCGTGACCTTCTTCCTGAGAGGAAACGGATTTGAAAAATTACCTCGCCGATCCCGATCTCGGCCTCCTACCTCCTTTGAAAGG